>CM076609.1:21702683-22206979 GCA_038502775.1 Hippodamia convergens | reverse complement strand
AACGGTTTTCTGTTAATTCAATATACAGGGTGATTCATTTATCTTGGTAACCCAAATTTTCTCGAAAACGTCAGAATATTTTTCTTTCTGTGAATGGCGTTTTGAACAAATCAATGTCGACTTGAGATGCGCATAAAAATCTACAGAATAAATAAAGGCGCTAGGCGTCGAGGCGCTATCAAAATTTTGTTCTTCAGGGACATACCTTTTTCATCATGTCATTCGAAAGATAATTTCATTCTGAATTTTTTTTTGAATACAATTTTCATTCATATCTAACCGTTAGCGATCTGCAGCGTGTTTTATGTTAATTCTATTCCATCTATTTTTTTCTGTATTGAGGTAGTATGCCTTCATTTAGAGACATAGATATGATTTTCTGCCTTGAATTCACGAAGGGTAGATTTCAAAACAATCTGCATCTTCAAATGAGATCAAATATGTGGATATAGCAAGATGGGGCTCCATGTCACATCTCTGATTCCGAGGTGAAAACCCTGAAATTATCGGACTCAAGCTTTTGTCATATTCAAAAGTACTCAGATTTGAATGAATTTCCACAAGAAATGAGAATATTGCTATGAATCACAAATCCCACTACAGGATTGAAGATTAAAATTCCAAAAATGTAAATCAAACCCAATCTGCTCACTGCATGGAAAGAGTAGCTTTTCAGAGGATTCTTAATTCTATCAGAAATTTTCCCTAGGGCACTTTGGATTCTGAATCGTTTCAGATGTAGTGGACAGCCATTCACAAAAAAATTTAATGTTCGTGTTGAAATATTTGAGAACTACAGTTATACTTCAAGTCCTGAACGCAAAAAAATTGTTTTCTGGTGTACCATATTCTTGTTTATCGGTTTCATGTTTTTTTTTTGCTAAATTGGATGATATTGACTGATGGTGGAGCACTGAATGCTCTAGAAAAATAAATCTTCAAGAGGTTTAAAAATAAAACTGTGAAAGAAGGATCGACAAAATCAATATGGATATGAAATACGAAATGTATGTTTAACTTTTCATGACTTGGTATGATTGGCATATTCCCAGTTTTGATCAAGGTTCATTCTTCAATTTTAGATGAAATCCACCCACACCTCCTGAGCGGATATGGGCAGCAGCACAATCTGCTTTTCGCTGACGAACAAACCATTACTCACGATATCCCCGACGGGAAAGTGTTGCTTTGACTTCTTCGCAATCCAATTCGCTGTGACAGATTGTAACATATTTTTCAGGGAGGAAAACGACGACTGCCAGCCAGTGTTTCCGGGAAGAATGTCACGTGTTTGTTTCGGCCCAGATGCTATTGACTTATTATGTGAATGATCAATCCAAGAGGCCGGTGGTAATTCGCAGAAGACACAAGCAGAATTTTGCTGCGGAAGAAAGATGTATTATTGTGAAATCTTGACTAATGTTTGTATTGATTAATTCCTCGAGATTGCGAAACTTGTCTGTTCAGAAAGATTTCTTGAGAATGTTCAGAATAAAAACAAGCTCCTTTGCACGTAGTTCATACTTATGAAATGAAACACGTCATGAGATACTTGTTGAAATATTATTATGTTTTCATGAAAATCATTATGAAGTTTCCGACATTAATTTCAAGGCTTTGTTCTGGCCATGTTTCTACATGCATATATGCAACACGTAACTGGAATGAGTAAAATTAAAAATGAAGCAATTGAAGCAAATTTTTGATACAAATAAATATCGAATTAGCAATCATCGAAATGAATATCATCATCACTTTATCGCCTCACTTTTAAATTGAAGGTGATACTCATTTCGATGATTAACATCTCATTTTCAAGTAATTTGTGATGAAACAAAAAAATAACCGATCTCACAAATCAAAAACATGGTCACTCTTGAAAAATCAGTCGGTAAACTCAACGTCATTTGATTCATTGGACCCTTCTAAGATATTTCGGAAAAAATTTATACAGGGTTGCCATTTGAAAACGAAACAGACGAGATTGCAGACGAAATAAATTTTTTCGATAGAAATGCTCGGACAGGTCGATTTCTGTTTCGAGGAGGACAACTTGAGATGTAGGTTACGGACGCATAGCGCTTCAACCCTTGCTACTACAACCCTCACCCCCAATTTTTGAATAGGAAGATGGGGTGAGTGATACCTCATTTGAAAGGTATTTTTATACTGATTTCAGTACAGTAATTGTTTTTTCATTTCATGCATTAGTTCTTGAAATACAGGGTGGATATTTGAAAACGAAACAGGCGAGATTACAGACGAAATA
Source organism: Hippodamia convergens (assembly GCA_038502775.1). NCBI lineage: Eukaryota > Metazoa > Arthropoda > Insecta > Coleoptera > Coccinellidae > Hippodamia > Hippodamia convergens. Next base: position 22,204,710 of record CM076609.1, on the reverse strand, counting down.
AATTTTTTCGATAGAAATGCTCGGACATCTCTATCGAAAAAATTTATTTCGTCTGTAATCTCGTCTGTTTCGTTTTCAAATGGCCACCCTGAATATTCAATTCTTCCGAGAAAAGCGCAAGATCCAACAAATTTTCCATATCATTTTTCATTGTTTACAGATATACATCGATCTTGGGTTTCATATTTATTCATAAATCATCAAAAACTCTTTTTCCACTTATTTTATATACCTCTAATAAACCATTGTCATCAGACTGGAATAAATATGTAGAAGCTTGAAGTATATCATAGTGCCACAGAGCACTAAAAAAATCATGAAGAAAGTAAAAGCATCGGAGTTCGTTTTCAATTCAAGATCTCAGGGAAAAATACTGATATGGGTGGATTTTGGGTCATTCTGTGTTCATAGTAGGATATAAAATTGTGTGTTTCTGTCAGTGAAATAGATACAATCATAATATGAATGTAATCATTTATGATAACACACAGGAACTTCACCTAAGTGCTTGTAGATTTTGGAAAATGTATTAAAAATTTTATTAATTGTGCTTATATAAAAAATATGCGCCAAAAAATAGTGCAAAATCAATTTCTAGAATATGATTTATCAAAGACACCACATAAAGGGACCCATCGAGAAATTTCCCGGTACCCCGTCTGAGCAGTCTGGCCCTAGAAAAAATTGTATTTACAACTGGTAGTATTTCGAACTGAAGATCACGGGTGACTGTTGAGAAAATTTACTCGTCAAGTGATTCTCGAATTTTCTCCACAAGTTTTGTTGCATGGATAGTAAAAGCTACGTGATTCTGGAGAGTTAAGCCGCTTTTTTATTCCCGAAAAATTCATTGGAAAAAAATTTGGGTGAAAGTAATCGATAATGAGTCCTCTATTTAAAAATACATTGATGGGTGTGAAAGGTTTCAGTTTACAAATTGGCGAATGCGACAGTCCAAACATTAGTTTCCTCGAATTTGCTGAAGTTGCACTTGACGTTAATGTTTTTCTTATTAGTTAAAAGTGTTTACAAACACGAATGGAATAATCATGAAATCGAAGGAATAAACATACACTCCTAATTTTTCCGCTGTCTCTATAACAAGAATCAATTTCAAATTTTTTTCAAAAGAAAAACAGAATTGCCCCTTTATGAACTTGTGCCCTAATTTTTCAGGAGGCCAAATCTTATAAAAGAATCGTTGTCTAAGAATGAAAAAAAGATGAGAAATAATAAAAATACAAAAACCTTGCAGAAGACATAAAGTCAATGTGGAAGATGGAAAACGTTCATATACTTCCCATTGTCACAGAACTCGTACGATTGGAGATGCCGAATGAACTGAAAAAACACGACTTGCCTGCACATTTAATAACGGAAATGTAGAAATAAACGGTAAGAGAAACATGTAGGATTGTAGAAAATAATGAAGGAATAAAAAACGTCAACAAGGAATGAGTTAGCAAAAACCCCTCATTACCCTTACTCATTTCTTGTAATATCCACCCAAAAATATTTTTCATTTCGATGATTTTTATTCGAAAATGTTTCCGGTTTGACCTGCAAAAACAGAGACTTTATTGCTTTTCGCTATCATTTTTTTTAAGACTAGAATGTATTTGATGTAAATACACGAGAGGCGTTTCACTAGCGCTCAATCTTATCAACAAGCAGTCCTTCCTATAATATTCAATTTTCCGACCACTTTTTATCAAATTTGGCGGTAGTCTCTAACAATGAGGCTTTCACGATGGGATATACTGACATTGTTTTTTCTCTATGTAGCAGGAGACTTCCCCTTTTTCTGTTCATGTTGTTTTTTATATTTATGACTTTTAATGATTCCATGTTCACCCTAGGATAATTTTGATATTGGAATGGATGATATTCTCTGCCTTCGAGAGAACCGTAGTCTTTATTTGTTTTTCAACTTTGAGAGAATTTCAAAACATCAGATTATGATGTTTTTCAATTTCTGGTTTTATCTTTATGGAATGAAAAAAATACCTTCTGGCTATAATGAGGAGAATTATTGCAATTCCAAATCTGTATTTCACTAGAACTATTTATGCTGCTTGTAACTTAAGAATAATATTTGTATTCCTTGTATTCCTATGTTTTCTGAATGAAAATGATATGAAAAAGAATTATTTATAATGAAAAAGTTTTTTCCCGTTAAAAACTATTTAATTCTTTTCCATTGCATTAAAAGGACATTCAATGCATTCTGGAAAGTTAATTTGCCATGATCAGGTATTCTAGAAACAAAAGCGTACAATGGATTCTCAAAAATATATTCTTCAATATAGTATTACAAGCAGAAAATGAAAATCTCAACAATTTTGATAAGGAACTTAATGAAAAGTTGAAGTCATCGTGATAATGCCTATATCAACATCTATATCCAACACATTAAAATGGTGAAGACACATGGTGTATTTTTCAATTCACCATTTAACCTTATTTGATTTATGTCGAATGAATATTATCCCAATGACCAAGAGGAAACGAAAGTTTCTTTTTCTTGTAATTCGAAATTCAGAATTTTTATTTCAGATTTCGATATTTCAATCGAAAGGAATCTATTCTCGAATAACTAATATATTGATAATATTGATATGTTCATATTTAGATTTGATAAAACTGAATGGAGTAGGTAGTCGATAAGATTTTCAACAAATTTCCTCTATGTCAGTTTGGACGTAAGGATATGGATTTGATTTGAATATATTACTAAACCTGAGAAAGATCAATTCGTCAAGTAAATGGGAAAAAATCTGAATGTACTGAATGTAACCCATTCATGCTATATAGATAGGTACTTTCATTGCCTTTCTAGCCTTTCAATATGTTCAACAGATTTTTCATCGGTGCTGCCCTCTAGCACCCTATCTTCTAAACAAGTTTGATTCACGAAAGATTTCATTCTGGATTCATTCCATCTCCTAGCGACATCTAGCGGAATATTTCCCCAGCATTCACTTCAACCCGTTGAGTCAATCTGTAAAATATGGTTTTTGTAATTCTAGTTATTCAATGGACATAAATTGGTATGAGGACTTAGATGATACAGGGCGCTATAGTTTGAGATGCTTATTTAATGAATTCCTTTCAAATTGGACACTGAATAGGACTCTTCAAAATCCAATGTTACGTATGTTGTAGATTAGAGTAGAGAAATATGACATAATAGAGGAGTAAAGTGAAGCGCCCTCTATCAGCCAACTTACCCAACTATACTTCAATGAACAACTGGAGATTTATGAATAGGGATGACAGAATTTCAGTAATCTTTGTTCGGCAGATGAAAGCATCATGCAATTTACATGAATATTTTGATGAACTGCAGAGGTCTCTACCCTCTAATACATGTTTCTAACTGCATGATGAAGATGGAACTATATTTAAAATCTGAAATAATTCAGGATAGAAAACATACCTTTTCTTCTAAAGTTTTTATTGTTTGAACTGAACCAGAATAGATATATAAACCTACCTTGGAGAAGGTGAGCAGTAATAATTTCTTGAATTAATGACCAGTTTCTTGAGTTTCTTGAATAATTTTTTTTTTATTTCTGATGTTTTAAATGGTCGATGATCTATCAGATAAAGGTGTTTCAGAAGTATATTGTGGAACTGCTACTCATACAAATTCATCCATCATAATAATAATAAATCGACTTTATTTCATGCAACATGTACAAAAATTCATGACAAAATGTGATGTTAGACTAACCATACCGAGGCGGAGTTATGAGACTATTCTTACACTCAACCCTATCCATTCAGACATCATGCTAATTTGCTGCCTGTCACATTGTCTTCTATTTGACTACCTGACAGTAAAAAGCACATAAAGGACATAATAAATGAATGAAGGTTTATTCGAGATTGATAGGACTTTTCTTAATTGAAAGTAATCAGCAGTCCCCTATTCGCATTAATGAAATATAGTTTATCAACACTCCGGTTATCAATAAGTAATGAGTGAAACTTTAATAAAAACTGCATGGATGTAGCAGAAAAAAAAATGGTTTCAACGCTTCCAGAACGGCGTAACTCCCTAGGACTTGCTTGCTGACCAGCTTTCCGATCTCATAAAGAACTGAAAAATTAGATGGATTCGTGGATGGATTCAAAATATTACCAGTTTTTCAAACGCGGGATTCGTATGCTGCTCGAAAGGTGAAAGAATGTAATGGCCATCGATAGACAATACTTTTAATCATAAAGGTTCAACTAACTTTCCACAAAAAACTCTTATTAAATAAATCAGAGATAACGTCATTCCAATAGCGCAGCCACCTCTTACAATGCAACACCTGTGGTCGAATAGAGAACAATGTCACGTGGGATACGGTGCAACACTGATGATTCGTGGAACACCTTTGGGAAATGTACACCAGACATCAATCTAATCCAATTTGTTCCATATTGGCCCGATACAATGCTCGAAATCAACCTCAAGCTGTCACAAAGATTGGTTTAGCAAAGGTCGGTCCTGTCGAGGCTTCCATACTAAATAGCATATAATCAGAGTTGTAATTGAACTATGATGAAGAAGCCTAATAACAATGCTAATTTTCTTGTCCGATAGAAATTGAAATCATCCAGAACCACGCCATATTGAATAGGTTCACCGTCGAGGCATTCACACCTATGCCAGGATATAATCCATATCTGCTGAGAACAATTATTGTAGGTACAACATAATGGCGAAGACCAGAGAATACAGTTTGACTTTCTGGAATGAAATGAGCACAGAAATCATCATCTTATTCTTCTATGAAAATGATTTGAATAGTACATTGAAAAAAACCTGAAACTGAAATCCTGAAATTCAGATTTATGTGAGTCAACATTTTCATCAGTTCATCCCAAGTTATTTTTATATTTAATGACATGAAAAATGATTGTTTTTTTCATCTTGAAATATGGAGTTTTCTAAGCGCACTTGCTAACTGAATGAGGATACGAGTTGAAGTTTGCCCATATACTTGGACTTGTACATATATTGAAACCGTATATTCTAGAGGTCGAAAAAAGTACTTTTTTCGTATATAATTTTTTTCCTATTCAGCTCAGATGAAAAGATACACCCATTTTGAACTTTTCAAATTTGCCATGCCAATTCTAGAAACATGACACCCAAAAATTAGATGGGTAAAAAACGTTAAGACGGTGGGCTCGATTTCAGTGAAAACAGAAATTAATTTGAGATAGCCTGTATTTTGGTCGTAAGTATTGGTATTATTTGAATCAATAACAGAGTTGTTCACCCTTATCTTCATTGGGAAAATAGTACCTCGGGTTGAAACAATAAGATTGAGTTATCTTCAATACTTGTTTTCTGCGATTGAACAATTTTAATTTATGGGTGATTCGATAATAATAATTTTTTTCTTGAACTACTGAGACATCTATCACTTCAATTAAAAATTGATGCTGACAAAATTTTCATTGCAATATCAGAATTAGGTTTTATGATCATGTCGATATCAAGCGAAATATTGGTATCAACGAAAAATCTTCCCCTTCGAAAACCCTTGATAGTCTGTAGAGAATAATTCAAATTTCTTAATTGATACAGAACAGTCAGATGGACCAGAGTCACACGAAAACTGGTTTTCTTTACATTGTAAGTATTCCTGAAAACTTGATTTGGGTGTTCTCTACCAGTCTCTGGAACAAGAGACAATTAGAAATTTTGAAGGATAGAAGAAAAGCCCCTCCATAAGAATTCGAGCACTTATTTTTCAGGGGCCAAAACCTTACAAGAAGAAATTATTGCCTAACAATGAACGAAAAGAACACAATATGTCAATCCAAAAATGAAAATATTTTTTTGTTCATTTTTAGGCAACAATTTCTACTTATAGAGTTTTGCCCGCTGACAAATTAGTGCTCAAATTTTTATGCAGGGGTCTTTCATCTATTGTTCAAAAACTTTTTTAAATTTTTTCTTGTTTCAGAAACTGAGAGAGAAAATCTGAATTTTCAGGAATATGCAAAGACCTCCCAGACAATATTTCAATAAAAAAATTGTAAGTAATCAGGATCCACATCGAAAAAAGTCGCTTTCTGTTTGATTCCATATTTTGAGAGAAAGATTCTGAAGGAACGGAAAATCGAAATGCTGAAAACATTCATTCAACAATGCAGATGCCTACTTATATAAATTCATGAACGGAATGGTTGAGAAATGGGGTATGATAATATTATGCAATTTTTAAGCTTTTGTCTAGATAATCCCTGGATCGAAAATCAATCGGAAATTTTTTTTGAATCTGTATATATGAAAATGAATTTCTTGCGTAAGGTACGCTAAAACTCAGAAACGGCTGGACTAATTTGCCTAATTTTGGTCTTAAATTAGCCGTGAAATTTCAGAGAAGATTTAAAAGTTGAGAAAATACAGAAATGGGAGATATTTAATATGGTTCTTCTTCAGAAATGGAGGTGATCGATTATCATTGATTTTCGATGATCATTGATGTTTGACAATTAAACATCGAAGTTTTAAAATTGATTTTGCATTATTTATATATCAACGTTTCATCTTTCCCTCGATTTCAAAAATTCATTCAAGTGGAGACAAAGTAAAGTTTGCACAAAACACCAATGTTTTCAATAAATTTACATGAATAATTAAATAATATTTCGATAAACATCGGGTGTCATATTCGGTTATCTATGTCAATATCGGCTTCGGTGATGATTTGTGAAAGCAAACCGAGAATTAAAAATCTCCTAGTTTTGACCATTCGAATAACGACCAGAGGCTTTAAAAACTGTATTTATTAACCTTAAGGTATAACAATCAGGTTACCAGCCACTTTCTATATTGTAATCCTTCCTCCACAAATTTTTTCGAAAAATGGCAAATGTTCGGTTTTGCATTCAGACGCTTCATTTCAGGTTGCGTCCTCTTTTTGCAGTTGTTTTTTTCTGATGGATACAACTCACCTCGAATTATGTGAGAATATTTTTGGTCAAATTGGTTTATTTCAATTTGCGATGCCGAGAATTGGAAGACCTGACATAAGAAAACTCCTCACGGGAGGGTCCATGCTGAGGGGTTTGACTGATGCCTATTTGATTATAGAAACATGATTTCAGTTATTTAGATATAGGAAATATGCAGGGTGTCCCGTAAAGATCACGTCGAACGTAGAATGTAGGGCAGAATGTGCTCTACCTGATGTGAGAAAATCGTTCATATGAAAGTCTCACAGTTTTCGAGATATTTGATGTTTTATGAAAATGTTGATTTTTTTTCACTAAGAATGAGTTCTCTCTTGCAGAAGCTTCAATTAAAAATTTTTCGAATCAGTTTATTTTCTATAAATATTTTTGAATGAATACTTCAATTCGTGCAATGAAAAATAGTTCAAAATATCATACAGGGATTTGAAAAAAAAAAATTTTATTCATGCTCTGAAGGAAGCATATTTATTGAAAATGGAGCATTTCTGTGATTCTGATTTTGTCTACTTTTTACACCACTTCAGATCGAATTCGGTACAAAAAAACACTTCCTTCAAAACAGGAATTTTAATATTTTTTCTCTGAATCCCTGTATAATATTTCGTGCTATTTTCCATTGCATGATTTGAAATAATCATTCAACAATATTTACGGAAAAGATGATTCGAAATGGATTTAATTGTAGCTTTCGCAAGAGAGAAAGCATTTTTAGTGTAAAAATTCGACATTTTCATAAAACATCAATTATCTCGAAAACTGTGAGACTTTCATATGAACGATTTTTTCACATCAGATAGAGCACATTCTGATCTACATTGCGTTTTAGTTTGACGTGGTCTTTACGGGACCCATGTATATACGAAAGGTTTGTGAAATACAATTGGATATGATAGACTGTGTGTCAATCAGGATCTAGGCATCTTCAGAATTTTTCATGATTGAAGATGATATTGGACTAATAATAATAGGTAACAATCATTTTAGTAGCCGATTTGGGCAGATGAAATTGCTCGGATTAGCTGGTCTATAATAAAAGAAAGACCACTGTGAAGAACTGTATGAATTCATTCAAAAACTTGCTGTCTAACAATAGATAGAGAAATAACACATCGCATTTCAAAAGATTGTAGCAAAATTTTTTCGCTGATATATAAAAAAAAAAGGGGATTTATTTCCAATATGGAATTGTTCAGTCCCATTTTGAATGCTTCTATTCCCAATTCGATTGTGTTCACAATTTTGCAGTTGCTTAGTCTCATTTGGGAGAGCGTTTACTTCAAGTTTGAATGTTATAAGTTTCGATTTGAAGTTGAAAAGATCTAGTAGAAATTAAGACAGATATCAGATATCTGTTTATGTTATTCAACCAATTCTTTGAAAAATTCGAATTTGGCTGCATGAAAAAATCAACAGGGATATCCGTAATCATTTCGTTGACAATATTATCTAGAAAAGTTCATCCTAAAATTCTGAATGAATATGCAAAGGTACACAGCTCTAGTCCCACATGTTTGGCACCTGGCATTATTAGTACTTGAGACCCCCTCATCGCAAACATACAGTCCTAAATGAATGTCTCGTGTCCAATTAGTCAATTCGACCATACATTCCGCAAACAAGAGATGTGATATTGCCACAGTAATTAATCGTCTACCTATCTCTATAGGGGTTGTTAGGCGAATCTCCATTCATTATCGGTATTATTACTTCGGTGATACTCCGTATTGTATTTCGATGGAGCATCTCATCACTATTTGAGTCCCACTGAAGATTGCAGCCGAATATAATACGGAGGAATCGGTTCTTCACTTGGAGGGTGCTTTGGAAAACAAATTGATCTGGGGGCTATATGAGGAGTTCGATAGGTTCGAACGTAGCTAGGACGTAGGTCGATAAGGAATAAGGACTGCACATAGAAGCATTCTATGCAGATCATTTTATTTTATTATTTCCTCTTTCAAATGGTTCAGAGCAGCGAACTGATTCACCATCTTTCTTGAATTTCAAGAAAAAGAAGTTAAACCCTCAAACGCCGTCGTTTCATCGTCGAAAGGAAGACAGACAAATTGCGATCGTAGTTCGTTTTTTTCCTTATATAAAGGGTGATTATTTTAGAGGTGGAGAACTCTTAATTCAAATAACAAATTTCCATGGTAGCCGATTTGACAGTTTTTTGTTAATTTGAATTAAGTTTTCTTAGGCAAATTCATCATGCCTAGACTTGTTCCGGTGCAACGCTTGCAACTTATTAAAATTTATTACTAAAACTATAGTTCAATTCGAGCAACTTACCGGGCATGACGTCCATTTTATGTTTATCATAATTGTAATTCAGAACAATTAATTAGAGAAACTGTAGATCGTTTTTGCAATATGATTACCTTAAACGATACTACGCATCCCGTTAGACGTCGGACAGTGCGTACACAACAAACCATTGATGGTTTGCGAAGAAGTGTTAACGAAGACCCAAATGTGTCCATTCGTCATCGCGCTCAAGAATTAAGCTTATGTGCATCCACTTTAAGGAATATTTTGCGAAAAGATCTTTGTTTAAAACCTTTCAAGAAGCAACTTGTATAGGAATCAAAACCACAAGATCATCGTTTGCGCCGTACATTTGCTGAAATAGGCAGAAGAAAAAATTGTTATTGATCCACAATTTCATTAATTTGAAAATATTGTTCAGTGATGGAGCACACTTTTGGTTTTTGCCGCATATGGAGCGATAATAATCCACAAGCCTTTGTCGAAACACCATTACATCCAGAAAAGTCACTGTTTGGTGCGTTTCATGGGCCGGTGGGATCATTGGTCCATATGTCTTCAAAAATGATGATGGTCAGAATGTTACGGTCAATGGTGAACGATACAGAGACATGATTAATGTTTTTTTTGTTTCACGATCGAGAGGTAATAATGTCGCAGACATGTGGTTTCAGCATAACGGTGCCACATGCCACACAGCCCGCGATACAATTAATTTATTGAGGGAGACCTTTGATGATCGAGTGATTTCCCCGAATGGACCTCTTAACTGACCGCGTTCGTGAGACTTGACGCCTTTGGACTATTTTCTCTGGGAATATGTGAAATCACAAGTCTACGCCGAAAAACCACAAACGATTGAGCACTTGGAAGCCAATATTCGAAGGGTAATTGCCGGAATACAGCCAGATTTACAGCGAAAGGTGTGTGAAAATTGAGCCTCAAGATTATGTGAAATAATTTTCAAACGTTAAATGCCAAGGATAATCTGTTATAAAAACCTATTTTCGTAAATTTTTATTTTTATTTTGTGTGTTTTATTACGATTTCAAGTTCTCCACCTCTAAAATAATCACCTTACAAGGTTTTTGATTTAAAAGAGTCTTCTCCCAATAACTCATCAACGATTAAGAATTTGTAGAAAAGCTCACAGACGACGATATTTGATGACAGAAGGACATGATGTGGGATACTTAAGCTTGTCTCTACTAGCAACCGCCTGAAGAGAGTTGCAACCCTAACAGGAATCAGAATAGAGGGGAAGGTTAGTTTTGTATCGCAGTGGTATGCATGGATTCCAATTTGTATGAACCTGCAGTTTTTGTTCTTATGAAGTGGATATTTTCAAAGTAACCGGATGATTTTCATGAAATTAAGGAACGGAAAAACTGAATTGAACAGAGATGTAAGATTAAGAAAAAATTTAAAGAAACAGTAATACTAAAAAATAAAGACAAATCCTCAATTTCTCACAAATAGATTTGAGGCAGATATTTCCTCAGGGGCGACTAGAATAATACGTTCACAAAAAAGTTTATAACATTAAAATTGAATATTAAGACGACCTTATAGCACGACCGGAGTGTCTTTACTTGCTACAGCATGTTCGAAAGAATTTTTTGAACAATTTTATGCAGTCTAATGAGGAGCACATTGAGAATTCGCAGTAAAGTTTTCAGTAATACCGTTTGTTGAAAATATGGGTGTTGTTACCTTCTCCACATGCAACAGACAGGGACGGGCCGAAGCCAAATTACAAACAAACAAAAATTGAATTTACAGAAAACATTTTTACATAATATGGTATGATATTTGTTTCGGTAAAAATTGAAAGTGATGAATCTCAACAGAATGAGTAATTTTTATTTTTTTTTTTCATAAACCGAACGTTCAATCAAGTAGATTTTATGCAGTCCGTTTTTTTCGTGAAGGGTATCTCGATGTTTCTCGAAACTTCGAGAAACATCACTTTTTCTTTAGTTTGTCTTCATTTCATGAAATCTGGGAGCGAAGGCAAGGCTCATTTTCATCAGATAAAATATAATCTCTGAAAAATTTATTTTTTTTAATCTGTAAAGGGGGTATATATTGGAAATGAGCAGTTCCACTAAGAGGTGATCAGAGTGGTTTTTTTTTATTTGATGATATCTTTCATTTTTCAGTGAGAAGAACTTTGGAAAACATTTCTTGTTCCATTCTTCCATTTAATTCAGTTTCATTCTTCGGTCCTTTGGTGTTAAAATTTTCAACCATCATAAAACTCGATATTTTTCACAAACGAAGCAAATTCCATAAAATAAAGAAATATAGATGATGGAATGTTCGGTAGATAAAAATTAAAGTAAATTACTTACCACTTTCGGGAGATTCCGAGGGAGATTCTTAATATTGTTGAACCTGCTCATCTATAATAACAAGGGTCCATTATTCACAGAATAAAAGAAACAAAATGTTCATAAAATATATTTCGCTCGATGAAGAATGAGCCCTCCTCTCGCTGACAGAGTCCATGAAATGAAAAAAAAGCAACATAACTAAAAAAAAACAAAAAATTGTGTCAAAGTTCCAAACATCATAAATCAGGAAAAAAGATTCCCAATTCAGTAGGAAAAAGGTTTTGACTTGTATTAGTCATATTGTAGAAACAATTTCGAACTTTCCTATTTAGATTTGGCGATTTCGAACTCTTCGCAGAATTCATTGCAAAAATTGTTTGAAATTGATAATATATTTAGTGTCTTGAACAATTTTTGTTGTGTTAGATTCATGTTTCTTAGATAATTTCAGTTTCTATATTCAAAAAAATGAAACAAATGAATTTGCCTTCCGATATTCATACTCTATCGACACAACCTATAATTTTCTTTCACACTTGTTGTCCTTTGCGCATTCTGTTCATATATTTTTCATGAGGCACCACAGACCACATAACACAAACTTCACTTTGAATTTTTTTCGGTTCATTTTTTAAATTTATTTACACATATTGTTTATTCGCAAAAAACAATGTACGAAGAGCGTACATAATGATGATTCTGCTTATCTGATAGAAACATCTTAAATTTATGATACCAGATGGATTTTTCATGACGCAGTGCAGGCGACGCACCTGTCAAACTACTGAGTACCTTCTTCTTGAAGTCGCATTTCTCTATGGTAAAAATATTGGATTCAATACAATCTACTGCTATACATATATTGTTAAGTATGGATTGCAAACTTGTTTTTTCTAATTCAGATTCCTTCGAATTTCGTAACTATAACAGAAGTCTATCAACTGCTTTTGAATTTTACCATTTGCTTCGGAATCTTTTCCAACTGCTTTGAAATTTTTTCAAACCTTTCGAATTTTTTTCTAACTGTTTTGGAAATTTTCCCAGCTCCTTTGCCAACTTCGTTCAATATTGGAGGGGAGCATGCCTTCTCATCCCCTCTCTTGGGCCCGTCCCTGGCAACAGGTTTTCCGTTGTCACTCGAATTTCAAACCTCAATGAATAATAATCGAGAAGAATGAGCTGACTCAGGACTCAGTTCACTTTGAGTCTCCCAGAATGCCGGTAGCACTCATCAAATATTTTCTACTCCAACGACTTTCTAAAATGCAGAAACCATCGGTATCATGCTTTCCTCAACACTTCTCACATATTAGTTAATTCTGTCATTGAACCCGAGGAAAGAATACAGTTGAAAAATTATTATGTCGAGCCATATTTTCGCTGATTCTTATAGTATGATACCTGCATGATTGTACCATCAGGTAATACGCGAGACAAATTCAAATGTCGAATATCGGATACTAACATGACTCACGCTCGATGAATTTTTCTCATCCTTCAGACGACGTTTACTATTCTTCCTCTTTATAAAGAGACATTTTCTACAATCGTGAAGAGTCAAACTTTCCAAGCGAATAGTGGTAAAAAGGCATTAACGCCATGAAATTCAAAAATAACCGGCAGAAGCCAGACGGGATCGTGCCTGACGCTTAAATGATATGAAGACATTAAACTTATTTATTTCGTTCCGAGTTCACCGATAAGTTTATATTAGCTCTGCTAAATATTACGAGTTTATACTATAAACTGAATTAAACTGTATCGTGGGAAAAGTTTGTAATTGAATTTTAGAAATTACGCTAATCAAAACTTTGAGGAGCTGTTTTTCATTGAAGTTTTAATTAAGCTCGTTCAAATTGAACAGTATCATCCGCACAACCGATTTCTCAGTGGACGAGCTCGTTAATCCCCCGTTATGAATTTATCGAAGTTATGTGAGAACATACTTGTATTGTTCCTGAGAAATCATGATGTATACAGGGTGGCCATTTGAAAACGAAACAGACGACATAAATTTTTTCGATAGAAATGCTCGGACAGGTCGATTTCTGTTTGGAGGGGGACCACTTAAGATGTAGGTTATGGACGCATAGCGTTTCAACCCTTGCTACTACAACCCTCACCCCCAATTTTTGAATAGGGAAGAAGACACAATTGTCGTTATAGGGCCGATGCTAATCCGAGATTGTTCCACGAAGTTCATACTCAACAACTACAAAAACTCAATGTTTGAGCTGGAATATTTGGTGACAACATTGTCGGCTTGTTCTTTTTACCTGGTAATCTTACTGGAGATATGTATTTGGACTTATTGGAAAATCACATTGATCCAATTTTGACGGAAATTATTGAAAACAATGCTGGAAATTATGTGGAAGATCAGATTGTGTTTCAGCAGGATGGAGCTCCTCCACACAACGCCTTACTAGTTCGAGAATATCTGAATCAATGATTTCCAAATCGATGGATTGGAAGAAGGCTTCCCACTGAATGGCCAGCCAGATCGCCAGATCTGTCACCATTAGATTTCTTTCTTTGGGGCCACTTGAAGAGTAAAATTTACTCTACACAGCCCGATTTCATAGAAGATTTAAGAAGATGTATAGCGAACGAATGTCGTCAAATCACTCCAGAAATGCTGCAAAATGTGCGCCATCGTTTCGAACAAAACTTATTTCATTGTATGGAAGCTAATGGTGAACAATTTGAATATTTAATTAATTGATGTGAGTTTTTGATAAAGTATATACTTTACTTTGAAAAATCTTATTTCTTAGATCAATACTTCAAATCGTTATGATACCGTACAGTTGGAGAATTATTTCAGTGAATAAAACAACTAGTCGAACATCTGACCCTGGTAAAGCATAAACACGTACGGTATGACTTCATTTGCCCAGTGGTAGATGTTTTGAAATTTCAAATACGAGTACGGAAATTTGGGTGTTTCAGAAGCACGAAATGTCAATTATTCTCAAAAAACTAATTTAAGTGATAAAATTAACTAACGCATGAATATTTCGAGAAATAATGCATAAAATGAAAACACAATTACTGTGCTGAAATCAGTATAAAAATACCTTTCAAATGAGGTATCACTCACCCCATCTTTCCTATTCAAAAATTGGGGGGTGAGGGTTGTAGTAGCAAGGGTTGAAGCGCTATTCTTTAACCTACATCTTAAGTTGTCCCCCTCGAAACAGAAATCGACCTGTCCGAGCATTTCTATCGAAAAAATTTATTTCGTCTGTAATCTCGTCTGTTTCGTTTTCAAATGGCCACCCTGTATATTGTTCAGAATTGCAATTTCTCGTAATTTTGTTGAAATCCCATATATAGATTTGATCGTTGCTCAACTCATTTTTTCCAATAATCGAGAAAATTACTTTCACTCTGATTGCTTCTAGTTTCACTGCACATAATATGGCCTGTATTCAGTTACTTTTTCACTGTCCCCTAACTTTCGAACCAATCTTCATTTTTGGTTGAAACTTGAAACGTATAGGAACCTGCTTCTACAGGATGATCGATTCATATTCGAATTCTTGGATAATTTCAGGTTCGTATTTGAAACATATGAAACGGCGATTTAACACCTTTTATAGTGAAAATTTGGGATTTCATTGACATATTTGAAAAAGCAGAAAAATTTCTATGGGGTTCAATAGACTCCAACGTCCCGCACGTGATTCTGTTCAAAGAAAGCTTCAGCGAAAGATCTAATTGAATATTGCAATTGCACTACATTTTCAAATAATCGAATATTGTGATAAATTAAATATTTTCGACTCTCTAATTGCACATTCGTATTTCATAATATTCTGAAGAATCATTTGAATTGTTGTTCGGAAGAACAAAATTAATTGAGAAAAATGTATCTGAAGTCAACAACGATTATTAAATGAATGAAGAAACATAAACACTCAATGTGATTTAGAATTGATTCTCGAGAGTCTGTACGTTTTTCTAAAAGAACATTTTTGTTAATTTTGTAGAAATTGTCGCACTCTATTCGGGACAACCCTTGTGAAATATAATACTTACAAATAATCTTGTCTCACTCAAACCAGTTTTTCTGTAAAATACATATATTTCATCAATTCAAGAAAGAATCATTCCAATTTGATTCCAATGGGCCCATTTTCTACGAAATAATTGGAATTCCAACGTTAAATTGGATCTTTTTCTGAAGCTTTCTCTGAGCAAAATCACTTGCGTGACAATGAAATGTACTGATTCCAATTTTTTTTTTCAAATGAGTGAATCAAATCCGAAAATTTCAATATACAAGTTGTTTAATCTTATATTTTTCGAATACGGACTTGGAATTTTCCAGGAATTTTAATATAAATCGATTGAGCTGTGGAAAGTAAACTATACATTAGAAGTGTCAACTAAATATACTGGTTGTTTCGAAGGTTATTAGTATTTGAATTTTTCCTTGAGTACATGAAACATCCTTCATATCGGTTATGGAATTGATTAGACCTAAATATATAGGTTTTTTGGACTCGCCTAGGGTAGCTTTAGGTCAGGTTAACGTATGTTCATTTACCAATGAAACACCTTGCGTATTCTAGAATATCAAGTAAACCCAAACTGAAATATTTCGATAAGAATGAAAATAATCGTACAAGATCTGAACAAAAAGGTTTCAATAGCTGCTGCGACATATGAACAATATCATCCAAATATTTTATACCTGATAAATGCTAGTACTTCTTTACTGTATGAAGCATTGCTTCAAATTGATATCGGTTTCCACTGTTCCCTGTTTTCATTTTATAATCTTCTGGTCTGAAATGATGTTCTCTATTATACTGAGATACTGAATTTTCTATTTTCAAATATTTATGTCTATTGATTTCCTCTACATTCTCTAGTTTATTGGTTACGTGAACATTTTTAATTTTGCCACGAAAATAATGAAAATATTATTCTCCTGGATTCTTAAATTTGTTAGAAATGCATTCGTTAACAAAGCAATTAGTGTTCTCAAAGGAAGTGAAGTTTTCACTAAAATAAAAATTCAAAACAAAACGAAAAAACACAGCTCCCGAGTACAAACTGTCGAAACGAATATTCGTTTCGTGCTTAGTTCCAGCTAACGCCGCCAGGGTCGCATAGAGTTTTGTTTTGCTCTTCTATAGAAACCGTTTCACTTCAACTCTCTCTTGTTACCAAAGAATGTAATTCGCCCGAATTGCAATCGCAAATAAAGGTGATGTTCATATCCTTTCCAAACTCCCCGATACTCGGAAAAAATTTCATATGTTCAAAATTCCCGGAATAAATTGATTAAAAAAAAAGACCACATACGCTTCTCGGAGGATTACGAATTATGGTACTGGGAACGTGCAGGGATCGAACCGAAGAACGAATGAAGTAATCGATGGATTGAATGAACTGAATATGGATAGAACGGTGCTGACCTAAACAAAGAAAAAAGGTCGAGGGTCCGAGAACATTGGTGAAAATGATTGCTTTTATAGTGGAGTTCCAAGGAATGGAAGAGCTCAACAAGGGCAAAGCCAGATTAGCCATTAGGCAGATTAGGCTGTTGCCTAGGGGATCCCCAGCAGCTTGTGCCCCCGTGTCCCATGCGAGAAAAAATGTTGAATATTTTTCACAACAACGAACGAAATTTAACTGTTAATTATTGTTATTGTACTTGAGAATACTGGACTTTATGAACATTCTTGAATTTCCTTTTTCGTTGAAGTTGAATACGATACGTAGATGTAATTAATGGGCCGCCGATTGCGCATTGTTCATACTAATAATAATATTATTGCTGGTTTGATTGACTGACTTCCAAGATGAAATATGAAAGTCACTAATCTGAATTCTCATTTGAACTGAGAGAGTATTTCTCACAACTTGACTGAAACCTACTTGGTGCAGAAGGAAATTCCAGCATTCATACTATCGGAAACTCGCTCCTTCGTAGCTCGTTTTCGAAATTCTCATTCGTATTAAAATAGGATCTCATTTTGAAACTTATTTTAGAATATACTATTATGATATAAGTGCAGAAGGCATTGATATTCTTTTCTCTATTTCAGTATCGTAATGAGTTCATTACAGTACTGAAAGTAGTGCTGCAAAGAAACTCATTACAGCATTGTTTTCAGTTATATTTTTCGTTTTATGGTTGTCAGTACTGACCTCCGATCGAATCAAGTTTCGAATCAAATCAATTCAAATTCCGTGATCTGTCTAATTTCGTATGTCACACCAACTGCCAAGATACAAAACAAAAGTCACTAATCTGAATTTTCATTTGAATTTCGACAGTATTTCACAAAAATTGACTGAAATAGAGAAAATACCGTCTAATACTCGTTGCAGAAGGCAATTCCAACACTCATGCTATCAAAAACTAGCTCCTTCGTTACTCGTTTTCGAACTTTGCATTCGTATTGAAATAGGAGCTCATTCGGCAACTTGTTTTAGAATATACAATTACGAGTTCAAAAATTCAAAAACGAGTCACGAAGTGTCGAGTTTTTGAATGATCTAGTGTTAGAATGAGCCTTTTGTAGTAGTATCATACATTATTTTTGCTAATTCGCTGAAATTTTATCTGAATTAATGTACTATTGCACTGAATATCGGTAACTGTGTTTCGCATCGAAGAATATTGATTGTCAGAACGGTTTTTCATCTCATAAAATTCGATTAAATCCTTGATAAGAGGACAACATCCCATGAATAAATATCACCGAAAACAATGTTAGGATGAAATAGTCTGAAATTGATTTGTTCTACGAGATGTGATGAAATGAACGGATTTGAAACATAATTAGGGAAAATATATTCAAAGCTGATAGTGCTTTGGAAATTACTGTTTTTGATCAAGATCTACTTTCCAGTGCAAGAATGAAATATTTAGTTTTTTTTCTGATCCAAAATTGTACAGTTAGCAAGAAATATGTTGAAACTTGAATTTTGGATCATATTCCCACGACCTCTAAATATTATTGAATCAATGAACAACGCATTCATCAAACAACAGAATATTATATATATCCTCAAAAGTGAAAATAACATGGAAAACAAGTACAGAAAATTATAGCAGTGAATATTTTAAATATTTTATCTACAATTTCTACAAATTATACTTGTTCCCTCCAAACAAGTCGGCTAATGACAAATTTTTCAACGAAATAATTTCTTTCTCTCTGTTATGGATGGGCAAATATTACATGTTTTACTTTTTTTGAATTTTTCAATTTTTTTTCATGACTTCATCTCACTCAGGAAAGGACAGCACCGCTTATGACATCATGCTGAAAAAAATTCATCATCGACTATCTGTGAGTACGCCTGAGTACGACTCATTGTTACAGTTTCAATTTTCACGAGTCCAGAAACTGTTGTGTCCGAATATAAAGAGAACACATTTCGACTGCAGAAACTAACACAGTCCGGTCCCACAGATTGCTTCGCAACGTCAAATACGTTTTACTTGCAAACTGTTACTACCAGAATTCTCTTTGCAGACACTGACGGAGGATGCGACCATTTGAAGGTATCGAAGTGACAGTCTTATAAAATAGAAGTGTGTATTATTACTTTAAATAAAATTTCTGCACTACGGTGATGATGCACTCGTGAGCATCAAGAAGAAATTCTTCTAAAAACTGACCACAAAAAATTTAAAAATTGTTGTGACACGAGAGATTATAATTCTTGGCGACTTAACTAGCAGAACAGGTAGATAACAACAACACAAAGTCGTAGGACAATATGGTTAATTTCAAAAACCAAGACCATTAGTGGAATTTTGAACACACTAGTATCAGAGAATTATATAGGATCCGATTAGACCCAAAGTAAACATTTGAGAAATTCAACTACAACGAAGAACACTACCAACATATGAAAACATGTCTCCAGAAGCTGCTACTGAGGCTGAAGAGAATAGTCATAAAAAAGTTCTATACTGGTGGGACGTAGAGGTAGAGAAAGTAATGAAATTTAAAAAGGAATTTCTCTGCGTCCTACTATTATTTTACTGGTTGACTAGCCCTTGACCGGTATGGCGGGGTCGAATCGTACCATAGCCAGATACGGATTGATTCTAATTCCTCCCCCTCCCAGCTATTCTGCAAGTGTATTGATATGACTAATAGGTATACGCTAGTAATTTTTATGTTAGCGACTGGCATAAAATCGTGACAGCGGGCTTGGGGTCAAAGTTGACCTTGCCATACCATTAACTTCTTAAAGTCAGTTAAATAACCGAAGATTATATCAGACTCCAAAACGAAACTGCACTTCATCCATCGAGAGACGATACCGCTTCAAAACAACAAGGCGCAGCCAAATTCATCAGAACCGGGTTTAATCTTCAATGTTTCCATGTTAACCATACGCTACAGAGATAGATCAGATTTCAGTTCAGTCGATAAATATCTTTCGTGGTGATTGCCCATATCGGCGCGTTCAATCGAACATATTGCGTGCTATAATTTTAAAAACAATGACGAGTTCTACAGATTCTGCCCAGGAATTTACAACAAAAAAGCGATCAAAAAAACGTGCATGTAGTAGTACAGAAAAAAGCATTATAAATTATATTTATACATCGACAATGGAATCGCGTCCTGAATCTTTAATATCGGAAATAGTGAAACAGACTGCTTCTACCAGCGGAGTAGGTGAAGCTTCTGTGTACAGAATTATAAGGGGAAAAGAAAAATAGTACAGCAGGATTTTCTTCACCGAAAAAGAATAAGCCCAGAAAAACCATACAGGACAAAGCAGATGATTGCGATAAAACTGTTATACGACGAATTGTACATGAATTTTTTTTTTCGGAATGAGATACCAACTATAGACAACGTTCTTGGGGCTGTTAACGACGACGAAAGCCAAATTTTAAACGAAGTACTTTCCATAAACTTCTAAAATCATTAGATTTCAAATATGTACGTAAGGGTAGAAATAGTGCTTCATTAGAACGAGAAGAGATTATTTTATGGAGACGAAATTTTTTTAAATCTATTAAAAAATTTCGGGAAGAAAATTTATTATTTAGATGAGACGTGGGAAAATGCAGGACATACAAAATCTCATGTGTGGGTCGACGAAACGGTGAAATCTTCCAGGCAGACGTTTTTGTCAGGTCTCTCATCAGGTCTAAAAAATCCATCCGGCAAGGGAAAAAGGCTGATTATTACACATATTGGGAGTGAAACAGGTTTTGTAGAAGGTGGCCTATTCGTTTTCGAATCAAAAAAGGGTGGCGACTATCACGAGGAAATGAACTCCGACAGCTTTGAAAAGTGGTTTGCGAATATTCTGCCCCTTTTAGAAGACAACTGTGTGATAGTTCCCGATGATGCTCCTTACCATTCGCGAAAAAGTGAAAAAGTAAAAGATTGGTTAGGATCAAAAAATATCCACTTCGATGACGAAATGCTCAAAGTTAAACTTTCACAATTAGTGGCACCGCATAAGACTGAATATGATAAATATGTTGTTGATCAATTAACAAAAGTCCACAATAAAACAGTTTTGCGGTTGCCACCTTATCACTGTGAGCTCAATCCAATTGAGCTGATTTGGGCTGATGCTAAAAATTTTGTCGCGGCCAACAACAAGACTTTTAAATTTACGGATGTCAAAATTCTTTTAACTAATGCCCTTAACAACATTACTCCTGAAAAAAGGAAAAAGTGTGTGAAGCATGTGCAGAATACAGTCGAAAAAAAGTTCTAAGGATTAGGGGTGAAAGTTTCAAATTTAAGAATTTTTTCGTTGTTTGTGTATTGTAGCTGAAGTGTAGGAGCTATGCACTTTAATCTTTGCACTTTTGATGAGTTCACTACTTGCATTGTATCCTGAGAATTTTGTACCATATAAAACATGTTTCTCTATTTCAGTATCGTAATGAGTTCATTACAGTTCTAAAAGTAGTGCTGTAATGAAACTCATTACAGCATTGTTTTCAGTTATATTTTTCGTTTTATGGTTGTCAGTACTGATCTCCGATCCAATCAATTTTCGAATCAAATCAATTCTAATTCCGAGATCTGTCAAATTTCGTAAGTCACACCAACTGCCAAGCTACAATACAAAAGTCACTAATCTGAATTCTCATTTGAATTTCGAGAGTATTTCACGAAACTCGACTGAAATAGAGAAAATATCGTCTAATACTCGTTGCAGAAGGCAATTCCAACACTCCTGCTTTCGAAAATTTCGAATTTCGCATTCGTGTTGAAATAGGAGCTCATTCTGCAACTTGTTTTAGAATATACTATTGTTGGAATTTTCATCGTTCAATTTTGTCACATATGACTGTCATACACTTTAGAATAAAACTCATCATAAAGCGAAATTCGAGTGAAATATAATATTTTTCGAAAGTTTCTGAAAAATTTATTATTTATTCATTCTACATGATTGGAATGAAATGAATTCAAGTCCACTGTGTAGTTTAATAAGTACCAAAGAGAAACTCTGGATGAAGAGTTTCCCTGAAAGTAGATTCAAAGCACCACACCGGTTAAGGGCAAGGTATATGAACCTCGATATTTAAGAAGGCGGTTCAAGAATGAAAAGGCCAGAAATTTCACAAAATTTGAAAAAAATGATGAAATTCTCTTCAATCCACCTTCCTGCATCAACTCAATTCAAGGAACGATTTCAAAATATCAACTGGTTTATTCAGCCGACAGACACAACAAATTCAGAAATCCTGCGTCATACTGTAAAAAAAAAGTTCGAAAGTTGACTCTGGGGCAAGATTGTTAGGCACGTAATCAACTTGGGGGGTTTTTTCTAACTGACGTAGCGCTTTCATTATTTACTTTTCAGGGGCGAACGTTCTTAATATTACCCCTAAAGTAAATTTCGGCGATTCGATTTCACTCTAATTTTTCAAGAATAATGAGGCGTAACGGGATGTATTTCCGATTCATCGGTTTCGTTTGCTTTCTGGGAGAAGGACTGGTTTCATCTGTATATCAAGAAAAAATATTTCTCAACTACGTCTGATCATAAGACACGTCTCCTTTATCACTGGGAAGCCAGTGATGATACAACTTCACCCAGAATGAATAAGCTTCATTCATGAAAAATGTCGATGATTGAATAATAGAATGAATTCGTACATTTTGTATTAGCTCATATTCTATTTTCCAGTTGCAGAGGTATTTCAAAGCGACCAGCACAAATGCTATGACACGCGTGTGGGTGTCACGTACATATTTGAGGTTTTCAATATAGAGTGTTTTCCAATCACAGGTGTTTTCGAATAGCCAGCTTTTATGGTAGATGTGGCTCTTGTAGTCGTAATTTTGTGATACTTGATAAATATTGAAAATATTGTTGTTGCAGACGAAAGTGTTGAAGAAAACCCAGGATTAACCATTTGTCGTTGTTCTTTGAAATTAGCCATTCCACAACGATTTTTTGAGACAAGAATTAGATGGTATTGATCTCGACAAGGTTTATTTACAATACGACAGCGCTACGTGCCACAAAAGCAACGAATCCATTGATCTTTCACGAGAAATCATTCCGGATCTTGTTATCTTTCGAAGAGGTGATCACAATTGGCCACCGAGATCTTATGATTCAACACCTTGCGACTTCTTTAGTTGCGACCACGTGGGAGAGAAGGTCTACGCGAACAGCTCAGTGTCAATTCAAGACCTTAAATTTTAAATTCTTTGGGATTCGGTGATTAACAAATTTCATGAAAAGGATATTGTCCTTGTCATTGGCCTCATCTTATTGTTCACTAACAACAGCATTTCTTCTCCTCCATAATAATTATAAACAATGTATAATTTATTTTGAAATTTGGCATTTTTTTTTAATAACAAAGCTACACCTGTACAAAATCGGGGTTGTTCTGATTTTGGAAAATAAAGTTTAGGACTGTATCCAGATAATTGAGCTAGAGATGGTATTGTAAAAACATTTATTGACATCATTCACAATCATAAAATGAATAAGTCACCCGCATGAAGTTAATACAGTAAAAAATACAATATTAAAGTCATCTTTAAAACTCAGAGTGAAATATCCAACTAAAAACAGAGGTAATCTAGAGAAGTTCAAAATTAGAGGTCAGATGAAGTCAGACTTAGACTTTGAGAGAGTTCCATTAATTCAAAATTAAACACAGAGTTTACAGTGATGATGCAACTGAAATTTATTGCGAGAGCCTCTTTATCTCATCAGAAAAACAAAAGGTTCAATAGTGAATTGTTAGAGTAGTCTGAGTTGTAATAAAGTGAGATTAGGCCTTAGAGGAGTACATGTATTGAAAACTTAATAGTCTAAGTCTGGTCTTCATTGAGAGCATTACAATATGAGAATATCAAAGTTGAGAAATCAATAATTATGATCTATAACGTAGTTCTGTAACGAGAAGGCTAATTAATCAATTGAGACAAAATTTACAGTGACAAACTACTTTTAGCAAGCAGGGTTAGTGTTCGTCAGAAAAATAAGAGTTACAATTGATAATTATGAGAAAGACAATATGAGAGTACATTGTATGAGTGTAAATCACCAACCCTTTGATTTGTTTGAAGCTGAAGGCTTGAGTTGCCACTTGCTAAATGTTTCCGATGAATGAACTTGAGAATTTCTTAAATATACTGAGGAGTTCATACCAATCTAAATCATGTGCGCAGTACTTGAGGAGACTGCTCAAGGTGAAGCAGGGATTGAGACTGTCAATCAGGTTCAATATGTGAATTACTTGAACGTTCAAATATTTCAGAGAAGTTGAGTTGAGTTTATTGAGAGAGAAGACTGATTCCATGATTCACCCTTATGCTTGAGATCGTTCATTCAACTGAAACTCGAGAAAATAATTAGCAAATTTAATGAGAAGTGCATGATTGAGAAATGAGATGACTACACTGAGATAATGAGGTGCACCTGAGAATATAATGAATCAAAACTCATTACCACAAATAACGTTCATGTTTGGAAGCATTCAACTAGTATTTCCATTGTGAAAAGTCTAGAGAAATCTGAAAAATCATGAGAACAGCAAAATATATCAAAATATGTATCTTAGAGGAGTCAATTCCATTAGTTAAATGCAATAGAGATTTTCTGAGAGTAAAATGATAGAGGATTACCAGTATTTTTATAGATTTTATGATCTAAAACGTGGACACATTTTCAAACTTTGTAAAAGTAGGAAAATAACATTAAATATGCATTAATGAGAGATGACTTTGAGAAAGGTTCACTTACCTAAATGAATACTTCCAAAAATGAATGAGATGTACAATTAATTTGCGAGGTGACTTTTGAGAATTCTAAATTTCACAAGAGAGGTCTGATCTTCAGAGAATGTCGATACAGAAAGGGACCGATTAATTGATTCAATTAATTACGAGCATGAGTTGATCTGTCACTAGGTTAGTCCATAGAGGTAGGTCAGTTCTGATATCAATCAGCTGTTCATAGAGTTGCAGAGATCGAGTTGACGTTTCGGTGCGTTCGGACCATAGGCGTAGTTGAGGATGACGTCTGAGGGGCTCAATTTTTAACATTCCGCCAGCCAATAAGCAATGAAATTGATTATTAAATTTTAGAATAGGAGATCTTACGGAGTAGCTTCATATGTAGAGAGGACTGGTAGGCTGACTAGCTTTGAGATTGGGTTCTTTACTTGTAGAGATGACTGGTAGTATGGCTAGCTTTGAGATAGGTCTTGTCAACGTGGACGTGGAGGTCTTGAGGGTAACGACTCGAACAAGGCCGTCTAACCCTGGGTGCACTGCCATTACTCGCCCTAATGGCCACTTGCAAGGAGGTAGTCGCTCATCGGTGAGGAGAACTAGAGATCCAACCTTTATGTCGTGGGATGGATGATGCCACTTGGATATGGAGAGGTGACGTTGTAGATACTGAGTAGACCATTTTGACCAAAACTGTTGGGTTCGCTGCTGGATGAACTGCCATCTTGACAGCCGAGATGTTGGGATTTCTTCGAGAGAGGGCTCAGGTAGAGTAGTCAGAGCAGTACCTGTTAGAAAATGACCAGGAGTTAGTACAGAGCAGTCTTCAGGATCATCACTGAGTGGTTCTAGAGGCCTTGAATTGAGAATGGCTTCGATTTGGGCGAGAAGGGTCATCAGTTCTTCCATGGTGAAGGGCTGATCTTTCGTGATTCGAGAGAGGTGGTACTTGAAGGACTTCACTGCAGCTTCCCATTTTCCTCCCATATGAGGAGCAGCTGGAGGATTGAAACACCAGTTTGTACCTTCATTCATGAGGAGTCTGGCGATGACCTGGCTTTCTGAGGAGGCTTTTGAGAACATGTTCTTGAGGGTTGCATCTGCCCCAATGAAGTTGGTTCCGCAGTCTGAATATAGAGAGTGACAGATGCCTCGTCGAGCTGTAAATCTTCGAAAAGCAGCAATAAAAGATTCAGAGGAATAGTCACTTACAGCTTCGAGATGTACTGCTGAGGTGGCGAAGCAGACAAAAACACAAACCCAACCTTTGTGTGTCTTTGCTCCTCTTCCTTTCCAAGTTCTGATCGTGAGTGGGCCTGCGTAGTCTACACCAGTATGAGAGAAGGGACGAGATGGTCTTACTCGTGGTTCTGGTAATTGTCCCATGAGTTGTTGGGCTCGAATACCTCTTTGCCGTGCACAAGCAACGCACTTCAGGATGTGGGATTTCACTGGGGCTCTTCCACCAATAATCCAGTACTGTTGTCGGATGGTCGACAGTGTGAGCTGCGTGCCTCCATGCATCGTTCGTCTGTGAGCTGAATCAATTATTAGAGAAGTCAATTGAGAAAATCGAGGAATTATTGCAGGATGTTTGCTTTCTGGGTCTGAGAGAGCGTGGTGGATTCGTCCGCCTACACGAATAACACCTTCTTGGTCGAGGAATGCTGTGAGTCTACTGAACACATGAGAAGAGGATAGAGTTGTACCATTTTGAAGAGCCTTGAGTTCTTGAGGAAAATAAACTTCTTGAGTTGCCTTGATCCAATAGATCCTTGATTTTTCCAAGTCAGCTGAGGTGAGCGGAGATGACATATTCGGACTTGAGGAGCATCTGAGTCAGGCGAGGACTCTTGAACAAAGAGAGGTAATTCTTAAGAGTTTATATAAAGAAGAATACCTGTATATAAGATCCCACGAGTAGTCTTGTTTTGCAGCTGCGAGGATGGTCTTTGTGGGTCTTGCTTCAGATTCGGGGTCAATAGTCGGTGCCGGCTGACGATTTGGCCAGGAATCTGGTGACTTGGAAATCCATGGTGGTCCCGTCCACCATAGAGAGCTGTTCAGTAGTTGAGATGAGGAGAGGCCACGAGAAGCACAATCAGCTGGATTTTCTTTGCCGGGAACGTATCTCCATTGCGCATTTGGAGTCAGGTCTTGGATGAGCTCTACTCGGTTTCGAACAAAGTCCTTCCAGCGTGATGGATGAGATTTGATCCACGATAGAGACACAGTTGAGTCCGTCCACAAAGTCGTTGAGTGTACCTTGGTATCTAGAATACGAAGAGCGTACTTAGTTAATTTGGCCAAAATTAGAGATGCCGAGAGTTCAAGTCTCGGGATTGAGAGGCGTTTCAAAGGCGTTACTTTAGTTTTGGAGGAGAACAGGGTGACTTTGGATCCTGTGGACGGAGAGCGGACAACGAGATAGAGAACGGCAGCCATGGCAAGTTGAGAAGCATCAGAGAAGCCGTGAAGTTCTATGGAGGTGTCTTGTTGGGTGCCTACCCAACGAGGGACTCGTACATTAGCTAATGATTTGAGATCTTCTCTGATGTTGCACCATCTATTGATAATTGGAGGCGATAACGGTTCGTCCCATGTCAGTCTCTGCAGCCAGAGTTCCTGCAACAACATTTTGGCCCTGATCGTGACAGGGGATACTAAACCAAGTGGATCAAAGAGTTGAGCAATATGAGATAACATAATACGTTTAGTTACCACAGACCCAGATGTATCTTAAATGAGAAGTAATCATCTTGAGGATACCAGAGGAGGCCAAGTAATTTCGTCGAAGTAGGACAGTCGTCAAATGAGATCGGAGAGGGAACCATTTCTTCCTCGGTTACCATCTTGAGAATACTTGGAGCGTTCGATTGCCACTTTGCTAGAGGGAGGCCGCCAGCCATGCAGAGATTTTTCAATTCTTGAGCGATGTCTGAGAGTTCTTCTTTCGTGTCGGCTCCACCATAAATGTCATCAACATAACGACCTTTGGTGAGAGGAGGAATGGCGAGTGGAAACTTGTGACCTTCATCTTCGATGAGTTGGAAGAGGACTCTAATGGCCAAAAACGGAGCTGCCTTGGTTCCATAGGTGACAGTGGTGAGGTGGTACGTCGCTATCTCATCGTTTGAGTCGAACCAGAGAATACTTTGGAGATCCCAATCGTCTGGATGCACCAGGATCTGTCTGTACATCTTCGTGATGTCTGTGGAGAAGACAAATTTAAAACGACGTACCCAACATAATACATCAATGACGTCTAATTGTAGTTTCGCTCCTGTATGCATTATATCGTTCAGAGAAGGACCGGTTGAGGTGGGACTGGAACCATTGAACACAACCCGGAGTTTGGTGGATGCGCTGTCTGGTTTGAGGACACCATGATGTGGCAAAAAGTACCTGGGAGGCGAGATAGCAGTTGGAGCTTTCTTCATATGCCTGAGCTGTTCATATTCGGAGAGGAATTCTTTGTAGAGGTGGCAATATTCTTGGTTTCCCTCGAACTTGCGGAGGAGTCCTTGGAGGCATCGATAGGCACGTTGTCTGGAAGATCCCAAAATATTAGGAGGTGACTTTAATGGGAGTCTTACCATGTATTTGCCAGAAGAAAGCCGAGAATGAGTTGCCTTGAAGTGGTCTTCACATTCCTGTTCATCAGGAGTGAGGTGAGCGATGGAGGAGGACTTGACTTCTTCTTGTTCTCAGAACTTTGCGAGTAGACGGTGAAGGTCGGAGTCTTGATTGGCATGATATATATGTGGCTTACTTGAGGAGACTTCTTGAGGAGAGCATATTGGACCTAGGACCAACCATCCAAATATAGATAACTGGGCTATTGGAGTTGACTCATTCGGCCCTGTTCGGAGTTGAGGAAGAATTATGGCACCATAGACATCAGCACCCAGTAGAATGTCGATTGGCCTTGAAGTGAGGAAGTCTGGATCAGCGAGCTTCAAATTGTAGAGATGAGGCAGAGAAGGTCTTGTAGAGCAATTAACAGATGGTAGATTAGTACAAAGAGATGACAAAATATAGGCATTTATATTCACGGTTTTTTGAGAGTGAAGAGGTTTCAACGTAATCGAAACTGATCCTCTTGATCTTGAGGTGACTCCACCAATTCCAACGATGGTGAGATTGGACTGGCTTCGAGGAAGACTGAGTTGACGAACGAGGTCTTCAGAGATGAACGAGAGTTCTGATCCAGAGTCGACGAGAAGTCTTACTGTGTGCGAGGTCACTGGAGTGATGATGGTGGCTAGAGCGGTGGCGAGGAGAGTGAGCTGTCTATCGGAGGCGTTGACGACTGCCCGAAGGCTTCAAGCCTTCTTGGAGGCGGCTGGCTTGCTGGCGCTGACCTTTTGAGAAGTCTTGGTAGACGAAGTGGAGCTGGCTGGAGTAACATTCTTGAGGTGGTCATGGAGAGAAGTATGGTGCTTGCGAAGACACAATCTACACACCTTGGAAGACCTGCAAGATCGAATATTATGTCGTCCAAGACAACCGTAGCACAGTTGTCTTCGTGTCACAACCTCATACTTATCAGAGGCGATTCTTTTATTATACCGAGGGCAATTTGCGATGAAATGTTCATCACCGCAGTCATCACAATTGTAGGAGGGCAAGTTATTCGAGCGGGCTTCTCGATATGGAGATCTAGAGGCAGGATGAGTTAGACGAGGCGGAACTTCTTCGAGGTTCTTCTTGGAGACGACATCTTTTGAGGCGGCTGGTGAAGAGGCAACATTGGAGAATGACTTGGTCGGCCTTGCAGACCTTGTCACTTCTTGAGGCATTTCTAACCATTCCAGCGAGCGTTTATGCGCTTGAAGGAAAGAGAGAAGTTCTGAAAGTGGAGGAAAGTCAGTTGAATTTCCAATTATGGACTCCCACTTTTCTCGAGCGGTCCTATCTAATTTTTTGGTAATGAGATATACCAAGAAGAAATCGAGCTGGTCTATGGGTTGGCCTAAGGCCGATATGGTTTGTAACGCCTCATTGACATTGTTGAGGAGACTTTTATAATACTCGAGAGCGTTACGTTGAGGCGAACAATCAGGGGTCGAGAACAACTTGTCACACTGAGCGGTCAAGAGAAGACGTCGATTCTCATATTGAGAAGTGAGGGTGTCCCAAGCAACTGAAAAAGAGGCGCCGATCAGCGAGAGGCCAGAGATGAGCTTGAGCGGAGCTGAGGTTAGAGAAGAACGCAGATAATGGAGGCGTTCTACATCCGTTATGGAGGTGTTCTGGATAATAAGGGATGTAAATAAATCCTTGAAGCTAGGCCAGCTAGAATACTCGCCTGAGAAGACTGGCAATGAGATGTCTGGGAGGCGAGGTTGAGAAGAGCTAGATGAGGTGACAATACCAGTGGTTTGAGATGGCTCGAGAGCCTCTTTGAGGAGATCAATGCGACCAGAAACAGACGCATAGAGGGCCTCTTCTTCCACGAACTTATTGTCCGCGAAATAAGGGTGGTCGAGGTGACTTTCTGGCCAGAGATTTTCAAAGACAGTATGCTGTCCTACAAAACTTCGATGCTGTTCAGAGAGGCGGTCGTGGAGAGAGTTCAATTGCCTAATGGTCCACTCATTAGTCTGGTCAAGACTTTTGAGGAGATCTTTCATAATGGTGAGGCGGTTCAATTGTGTCCTCATCTTAATGAGGAGACCAGAGGGGATCTTCCTTGACTGAGAGCGAGTTCTAGGTCGCTCCACAGGAGAGTCGTCTGTCAGAGGCGTCGAGATGGGGACCTGTTCTACTTTGGGCTCGTCAGAGGCGGGCTGTTTAGATTGAGAGCGAGTCCTGGGTCGCTCCACAGGTGATTCGTCTTCTGGAGGCGTACATATGGTGACCTGTTCGACCTTGGTCTCGTCAGAGGCGGGCTGTTCGTTGAGGAGATCTTTTGAGGTGTTCATGATTTGAGATGCAACTAAATGATTAGAGATATATGATTAGTGGATGATAATGAAATTCTAACTCAATTATCCGGCCCGAAGGACCAAATTGTACAAAATCGGGGTTGTTCTGATTTTGGAAAATAAAGTTTAGGACTGTATCCAGATAATTGAGCTAGAGATGGTATTGTAAAAACATTTATTGACATCATTCACAATCATAAAATGAATAAGTCACCCGCATGAAGTTAATACAGTAAAAAATACAATATTAAAGTCATCTTTAAAACTCAGAGTGAAATATCCAACTAAAAACAGAGGTAATCTAGAGAAGTTCAAAATTAGAGGTCAGATGAAGTCAGACTTAGACTTTGAGAGAGTTCCATTAATTCAAAATTAAACACAGAGTTTACAGTGATGATGCAACTGAAATTTATTGCGAGAGCCTCTTTATCTCATCAGAAAAACAAAAGGTTCAATAGTGAATTGTTAGAGTAGTCTGAGTTGTAATAAAGTGAGATTAGGCCTTAGAGGAGTACATGTATTGAAAACTTAATAGTCTAAGTCTGGTCTTCATTGAGAGCATTACAATATGAGAATATCAAAGTTGAGAAATCAATAATTATGATCTATAACGTAGTTCTGTAACGAGAAGGCTAATTAATCAATTGAGACAAAATTTACAGTGACAAACTACTTTTAGCAAGCAGGGTTAGTGTTCGTCAGAAAAATAAGAGTTACAATTGATAATTATGAGAAAGACAATATGAGAGTACATTGTATGAGTGTAAATCACCAACCCTTTGATTTGTTTGAAGCTGAAGGCTTGAGTTGCCACTTGCTAAATGTTTCCGATGAATGAACTTGAGAATTTCTTAAATATACTGAGGAGTTCATACCAATCTAAATCATGTGCGCAGTACTTGAGGAGACTGCTCAAGGTGAAGCAGGGATTGAGACTGTCAATCAGGTTCAATATGTGAATTACTTGAACGTTCAAATATTTCAGAGAAGTTGAGTTGAGTTTATTGAGAGAGAAGACTGATTCCATGATTCACCCTTATGCTTGAGATCGTTCATTCAACTGAAACTCGAGAAAATAATTAGCAAATTTAATGAGAAGTGCATGATTGAGAAATGAGATGACTACACTGAGATAATGAGGTGCACCTGAGAATATAATGAATCAAAACTCATTACCACAAATAACGTTCATGTTTGGAAGCATTCAACTAGTATTTCCATTGTGAAAAGTCTAGAGAAATCTGAAAAATCATGAGAACAGCAAAATATATCAAAATATGTATCTTAGAGGAGTCAATTCCATTAGTTAAATGCAATAGAGATTTTCTGAGAGTAAAATGATAGAGGATTACCAGTATTTTTATAGATTTTATGATCTAAAACGTGGACACATTTTCAAACTTTGTAAAAGTAGGAAAATAACATTAAATATGCATTAATGAGAGATGACTTTGAGAAAGGTTCACTTACCTAAATGAATACTTCCAAAAATGAATGAGATGTACAATTAATTTGCGAGGTGACTTTTGAGAATTCTAAATTTCACAAGAGAGGTCTGATCTTCAGAGAATGTCGATACAGAAAGGGACCGATTAATTGATTCAATTAATTACGAGCATGAGTTGATCTGTCACTAGGTTAGTCCATAGAGGTAGGTCAGTTCTGATATCAATCAGCTGTTCATAGAGTTGCAGAGATCGAGTTGACGTTTCGGTGCGTTCGGACCATAGGCGTAGTTGAGGATGACGTCTGAGGGGCTCAATTTTTAACAACACCTCTTATTGAAAAACCCTTTATGGGAAGATAGTATTGTTTTCCTACTCTGCTTCAAGATACCTATGAGCTTCTTCGTGAGGAATCAATAACCTATATTGGCGTATCTAGTTCTACATCGTGAAGTCGAATAAATCTTCTGAACATGTATCTTGTATGAAACTGCACAATTTTCAACACTCCACTAGTGCAAAAGCAGACCAGGTTGATATTGAACAATTGTGAGTGAGTTACTGCATAATTTTCCATCAACTAGGCATAGACTTAAGGCTGATCTCAATCCCTGAAAAACTCGAATTATGTGTGATAACCTTCAATTGTATTTCAGCTTCGTCGTATCAATGTATTTTCATTCATTTTCAATTTTCAGTGTAAACAATCGTCTGAAATTGGTTGAAATTATCGTCTGCAACCAATTAATTTAAATTGAGTTAAGAAGGGGCTGACCAGTAGAGAAAATCTTCTCATTTTTAATTTCACTCACTTATTTTCTTTTATTCTGCATATCTCTGACTGAAGATCCCATATAAAAAAGGTTATTTAAAATGGTCATGACCAATAATCCCAGGTATGATAACTGCCTGTTCAGTTCTTGATCTTTTTATTTATCCTCTCATTACTTACTCTCTCATTCATCTTCAATTGTACAGTAGATTGAGTACCGGAAAATTTTGTGAAGCTTTAGTTTCTCATATTTTCGAAAATAGATTGTTCTCTTTTATCGCGGTTCATTTTAGAGTTTTCCAGTATCTAGTCCATCAAAAAAAAATTGCTCTTTAAACATCATATTCCTATGTTTACAGCGCGGGTTATATTTGTAGGATATGTTTTGATTAATTTATATATCATCCTAAGAGTCTGAGTTTCCTGTTCTCATAGAGACTAATGTCATTTATGAGCGATGTATGTTTGTCAATTCATAGTGGCGTATGTTTCTAACTACGCTCTTAAGAAACTCTGCTTTTTTTTTATTATTTTTGGTTTGGAAGTAACTTTCAGTTCAATTTCATTTCTACACTTCATCCTGTGCTGAAACTCTTCATTTGTGTCCTTAATCAGCCTATGTTGGATGTGTAACCTAGTGGAGAAAATGAATAAAATTCTCTATTTTCATCAGTACACTGACGAGCAGCTGATCTGTGACAGTTTTTTATTCAAGCTAGTTTTCTTAATGAGAACCAATTCAAGAAGAGAATCAACTTATTAGTTATTATTATTATTATTATTACTATTCAATTTAGTAGGTATGATAAAGTCTTCCCAAAAATTCGATACGCAAAGTATAAAGATATTCAAAGAACTCCTTCGAAAATCTGAAAAATTAACTCATTCAGAATTAATGAAAATGCGATTTCATGCGACGCTGAATCATAAGAAATCAATGAGCTTATCACGAATTTAGATATGTTCCATATATTTTTTCAATATAATAGGCATTCCTACTTGAAGTTTAAGAATGAAAAAATGTTATTGAACATGATATCCATCATCTATCATTCATTCAGCCACAGTCCCCGTATCCACCTTTTGTTTAGATTTTTCTCGTTTTCTGTATGTACCCTTCTGATTTGATTTCTCAGTGTCGATTTTAACTGAACCCCTGAAAATGTGGATTGGGGATTTTTTCATTTTCCATAGATACATGTATCAGGTGTTATTCAGATTATCTTTCTGGTGTGAAATCGAATGATTTTTAAGTACACTAAAAATTTAGCTCAATAAATCTTGGAGTAAAAAACTTATGTTGAACACTGTTTGATACGAACGGTGTTACTAGCGCCCTCTTTGAGAGTCAGACATGAAAAAGACTTGATTGAATATGTCATCTCACGAAACATATTCGTGTGCAATTTACACAATGTTTTGTTCAGTTTCTGTAAAATAGTAAAAATTGTTTATATTTTTTGTTCAACGCCCTTCATCTTGAATACGCATTGCGTTACAAATTTTTTTTACTGAGCAAATCAAAACTATTTTTCAGTTTATTTTTTCAGAGACGTAATAATTTTTATTTGGAGTACCCTGTATTACTTGAGTTTACTAAGTGTCCCAGACTTGAATATCAAGAAGGGAAGATGCAGTGAGGCTGAAATGTTGATCTGAATTTTGGTTTGGGTCGAATGTTTTAGTCTGAAATTTTTTCACAAACATAGAAACATTTTTGACTTTTTGTATTTTAATGTTTGTATTTTCCATGGCCATTGGGTTTTCTGAGAAATTTCTCCTCTGATTGAAGCTTATTCGTGTTAGAAGGATGGGCCAGCCTTGGGCACGGTACTGCTTTTTTTCACTGGCGCAGACTTCAACCTGGGGCTGTCTGGTCTAAGCCGAAGGCCCCCACCACTTGGTCATTCGGGTCTATGAGATTGATACATTGATTCACATTCTTTTTCTGCAAATTCATAGGTCGCTCGAAATAGGAAATTAGAAAATTTCGAAAATTTCGAAAGTTATGATAGTTCTCAATTCAATTACACAACAACTTTTCTTCGAGTTATTTTCTTTCGTAAAATCAATCCCCTTCATATTATGCTGCTCTGAAAAAAAGCTAGATATTGATTTCGACATGAAAAACTCTTGTTGCAGCAGTACCCTACACCTAGGTATATAATAATTGTGACGTATAACTCCGAATATATACTGGTAATTTTCCAGCCAACTACCTATTCAGGCTTATCTGTAGATTGACCGCAGAAATTATACGCCTTGCACGGCCATAGCGTGCGTTGCTCGGCGCAGAAAAACAACACAATCAAAACAGGAAAAGTATAAGTTTCAACACAGCCGGCTCCGTCATCAAACTAACATAAATCACATAAACTATATTTGGATAGGTCCCGATATGTTCAATTGCGATAATAATCTCGAGATAAGTCGAAACCATGAGCTTCGAAATAATGAGGAGACATTCTCATGTGCCAAATAGAAATAAGAATAACTTTTCCGTCGATTTACGAAACAGTCATACCTGTCATTAGAAAATATTGCATGACGGAAATATATAAAGGTCTGCTCGAAGTTCCAGGAAACGCGGTTTGTATTGAATCGATAGTCTGGGTTTCAAGCTGCTATTGCAGGTCGAAAATATATTGTAATACCGTTTTCGAAGTTCTATTCCACACAGAAATATGTGGTTTCGAGGAAACGTCTCTCATGACGTCTCCTGCAGTGTTATTTCCAGGCGACAATAGAAGATTTTGCACTTGAACTGACTGCTATATTGGATTGAATGGAACGGAAACGACAATCACTTTGATGTTGATTGTATTTCCTTCATACCCGTCACATGAGCAATCATTTGGCTGCCCATTCAGGAGGACTTTGAAGTGACTAAGGGTGCGAAATGAAATAGTTCAATTGGGCAGTCTCCTTTAGGACTGAACACAAACAGTACTCGATTTGCACTCAATTTTTGTTTGTTTGTATTTTCCATGCATTCTGGGTTTCTGTGAAACCTCTCATAAGCTACTTAAAGCTTGTGAGAGTTATAATGACTGTGTTCTGGGAAGGCTTTGTTACTGTGTCCCGACGCCACCTTAGACACAGCTCTGTTAATTGTTTACCCAACAGTGAATGGTTCGGCTAGTTCTCCATACCAGAAAATTTCTTCGCTGGCGGAGACTCGAAGCCTGACTTGCCGGGTCGGAGTCCAATAGATGATAATTTCTATTAATGGAGTGAAGAGTTTGACTCTCACTAATAAAGATTGAATGTTCAAATCATAAGGAAATTACTCAAGAAGTACCTACATATTTCTCAGTCAATACTAGGTATGTAGCTATTTCAACTTATATCAAGGCATCAGGGTAAACTCTAGTAAATCAGTGATAGAGGCTTTCTTCATCATTTCATTTTGTCAATTTATATTGTAATTTGCAGAAGAAATTTGAATCGAATTTTATGATTTCAATAATGAATTCTATGTTTCGGACAGTTTTCAGTTCTCGAACGTCATCAATAACAAAATAATACCTGAAGATTATATCTTACTGGATTGGGATGTTATCTCGGTAATCATTTATATTTCTTGTGAATAAACTGTGTTATGTATAAACTAAAATAGGACCAGAATTTAAAAAAATTGTGTAGTAAACGAGAAAGAATTCATTTGAACTATAATAGTATATTATTCGATGAGCACATAATGATTACTTTTATTCACAAGGGTGAAGTTAGCGACACGAGCCGTCAGGCAATCATCATTTGGCTCCCCCTGAGAAAAAATTCTGCGGGCGCCCATGCATAGATTGTAACTTCTATATAGAGAAATTACATCTTTCTCGTGTGGCGTTATTCAGATGCCTCAGACAAAAAGCCTGTTAGCCTGTATTTTTGAGAAACTGCCCAAAGTAACTTCAATGAAATATATTCATTTGAAATCCACGGAAAGAGCTCCACGTATTAGGAAAATTAAATACACGGTGGGTGTAGGTACCATTCAAAAAACAACAGTTTTAGGTTGACGGTCATTTCATGTCTTTTTGAAAGTTTCTGTACGACTTACATTAGGTCAGATAGTTATTGAGTTCATCATGAACAATGTAAATCTGACCGATCTTAGACGAGAGTTAAAAAAATTTTTTTTCGAACATCTCAACTTCTTTCTCAACAATTTGTTTCTCCTAACCGCCTAAGCGAATTCCGGAGATATAAAACATCTTCAGAGCTGGAAATTAATCAGGTATCGAAGTACCTACCGCCCTCTATGATAGCGAAACATCAAAACACATTCATTAGATATATCAGCTTCCAAAACATATTCGTTGGAAATTTCATCACAAAGTTGACAGCAGTTTCGGGAAAATCACAAAAAAAATTCTAAATTTTGTTCATTGAATTCCAGCACTTCCTCGAGAGCTACTAGGGTCCCTGGGGAATTCTCCAGGGAAAAAAGATGAAATGCGTCCAAAATAAAAATCTGCTATTATGTCCGTACTCAAAAACTGAAACATTCAGCAGGTAATTTTTTTCATTGGGACACTCTTGAAGTTATAATAATGGGAAAATGAACCGGAAAGCGATGTTCCAGTTTTCCACTAATTAAACGATACAAAATCCCATTCTCTGGCCTCTCTAGAAACCATTCCAGGAAATCCGAACTCAGGGATCATCAACATAGTTTTTTTAGCAAAAAAATACCCTTTTTTTAATTAGACGATGAAATTAAGTGAAGGCAACTGGCGGTATCAACGTGATGAAAGATCCCCTTGAGTCCACCACAAAAAATTAATTTGTTCCAAACTCAAAACCTAATTAATACTGCTGGGAAACAACCATAATCTTATATGATACCATTAATGGTTTCATGTAGTTATATTCAACCTCAACAATTTTATGCAAATGCCGTCGGACCGGAAAAGAACATTTATTAAAAAGATTTGAATAATTCATTATTTCTCTTCACGCTCTTTCTTATCATTTTTTCATCTCCGGATCTGTGAATAATAGTAAGGGGAGGCCATAACATTAGAATCCCGCAGAAGGAAAGTTATAAAAATGGTTATTTCCACTTGGCAGACGATCGCGATCTGTATTGGAATGAATATTTATTGCTGTTGGTCGTTTTATTGGGTAGGAAATTATGCTGTTCTCTCTATCGCAAGGCTGGTCAATGGTCATTTTAAATCACTGCGCTATCAGCATGTCCATTATGACCAGTGGTGTCACCAGTAGATGTTTTGAGACTGCTGCCCCACATGCAAAATTTCGTTACGGCATCGTTAACTGATGAACATTAAAAAAAAAATTCATTCTGTCTGGATGGTTTCTTCGATAATAATTTGATGATAATCATTTTCTCAATTTTCTGTTAATTTTGTCCGTGAATGGAAAAGATTTGAATGATATTTTGTCTATTTTTGATGAAAAACCACAATGAAAAAGGTGAGAATGCACCTTTTTCACTTCTTACATTCATAATCACGAATAAGGTTGATGACGCCTTTAGTAGGCCTGGTCTTACTCGACTGGAGGCCCCGGGGTTGATGCTGATTTGAGGCACCCTCCAGGCATCAATAACATGAGAACTATGGGTTTTCTCATTGCAGCTTACGTCATTCAAAATAGTTTTGAGTTCGAATGACGTGGTTTGGAAAAATTCCAAATGATTCCCCTTTTCATGAGCAGCTAATTTTATTTCATATTTTATACTTCCTTGGATTCATCATACAAGGTGTACCTATTAGACGTTTCTGGAGAACTGAACCTATTTGAAATCTACCGATCTGAAATATTCTTAGAGCCCGACCACTTTCAGTTATACAAGGAATGGAAAAAAATCTCGAAATATTTTTTTTCTGTTTTTTTGTTTTTGAATTTGATGAAGTATGCAATTCTGAATACAGTCATACTCAAATCGTTGCATTCGTCAAAATACTTTTCAAAATATCGAGAAAAAACTGCAGAAAAAAAGGAGATAAAAGTATTCGCTATGATTTATGTTATTCCTAACCTAGATATCGTGAACACAAACTGTTTTCATATTTTTTGGGGCGAAGACATGTGGAAATATTGTACATTTTCAGAATTTGGAATAATTGGCCCATAACTTTCGTTTTTCCAATTTGAACCCTATTTTTTTTCATTGCATTGTATTTCAAAAATAAATAATTCTTGAATTATTAAGGAGTTGCTAATTTTATGTCGTAAGTAGAGTAAAATTTAAGGAATCTGTTCCATATCCACATGAAAAATGAATTCAGAAAAGAGGTGTACTACTAGTGGGTTATCTGAATAATTAATTTTCCATGACCAAGGTCATTGTTGAAATACAACATATTCCATGAATTCGACGGAAGGTACGATATGAAATCGGGCACTCCTGATTAACTCAAGAAATATTTATTTTAGCAGCATTTACATATATGGAAACATTATCATCATTTTTCTTCGCACAATCCAACTCAATCATAAACAATAGGGTTCTAATTTGAAAAAATGATAATATAACTAATTCAGTTACTTGATATCAGAAGAGTTCGTTGAATGTACATGATTGATGAACTCATAAAATCAGCGAGAAAGGATGTACCTACCATGTGTACCAATTGTATAACAGGAGACAATATAGATTGACTGAATGTGTTCATATAAACTTGAATGTGGTATTTAGCTAAAAGGTTCTGTAACAACGAAAGAAAACTCCCTAGTGATTCGCAATGAGAAGAAATTTGTGAAAACTTTGGCCTAGAGTAAAACATATATACTGACATATCTATCGAGCAAGTAATAAGTTAATTTTATGGATATCTTTTATGTTTCGATCTGGATCTCGTATCCTAAGTTCTGATTGTTAAATATGAATAAAATTTTAGTTCTTTGCATTCATTTTGAATTCTAGTACAATAACTTTCGAAGAACTTGTAACATATATACATAAAAGGATACGTACTTGGTACTCGTCCAATTTATTTGACCAAGTTATTTTCAATAAATATTTGTCATCTGCTGTGTTAACTTTCTAGTGTCTGTATCATTCTCATCTTAAATTTATTAATAAAATACTTCTGTCCATATTCCGACCACAAATACCTTTCTCGTGTTCCATGTTGAAGAATCTATAATGAAATTTGCAATTTTATCTGAAAAAATTTCTGCCTTTACAAATTAGAGTTTCAAGAAACTCACAAAGAATGAATTGACACTGGCAAAAAAAAAGAAGTAGGAGTTCAGGTGATAAAGTATGATCAGTGCATGTTATGAAACTATGAATCAAAAAAATCATTGTTAATGAATAACCAATCTGTATTGTTTTGCTGGTGATTTAGTTTCAGTTTCAAGCCAGGTCAAAATATTTCACAATAAACACTTGCTGCAAATCAAAATTTTTGAAACACCATCTTCTTCTCTGAAAAATTATTGAATAAGTATGAAGGAATTCAAAAAGCGCTAACTTACCACTGAAGAATCAAATCGTTTTTGTTCGTTTTATTGCATACAAAGATATATTGAATGTATAGAAAGATACATAGATGTATAGAAACGAAGTCAAATCAAAACTGCTAGGAATTCGTCAAGAATATTACTGATTCAATTCAATTCACCTACTTGTTGACTCAAATATAATTTAAGTTCCGGAATGAACTAGATCAAAACCAAAATTTACTAATACAGTTCAATTCTTTGTGGATTTCAGCGTCAGCAATGAGAAAAAATGACTCAGCTGAAAAAAATCTGTTATTTGTATTATTCCACATATAGCAACCATGGTAACACAATGTCAGGCCGATTCTCAATGCCCTAAAAGTTCATGACGCATGCGCAAAGCGTCAGCAGGCGCTTGTTCAGAGGATTCACTTTTGCATACTTCTTATCACAATATTCAATAGTTCTTTGATTGATTCGAGGATTTTCTTCAATAATAATTAATTAAGATTATATGTAGCGTTTCTACACATAAGTTTACTTCTGGTCACATAACTGATTAGGTACTTAATCGAATTACCTCTCATTCGATGTTTAGTAATAGAACATGAGAATTATGAAATTCAAAATAGCATACGATAAACTGCTTTTTATCAATAGACGGTAGCCATAGATACCCCGTTTGAGGGAGCTTCAAATGTGAACGTTATTGCACCTCAGAGGTAGACTCATAGATATTTCATCATTAGGACTCCAGTCATGGAATAAAATTCTGTCAATGAGGGGAAAGGAACACAACATCGAGACAATTGATAAGCTGTCACCAAAGTGTCACCAAAGTATAGGATAATCTGTGACTGCGGTAACGTCTATATTGCTACAATCAAACGAAGCATCAATACGAGATATCAAAAGCCTGAACGATGTTGTCATCCCAATCAGACAAAAAAAAAACGCAATAGCGGGACATGGCTCTGATAGATTATTGCAGAGATTATTTCGAATATCAAAAGTTACTTTCCCAGGCTGAACATAAAAGCCTCTGAAATTCATGAACATAAGAAGAGAAAAAAAACTTTTTTCACATAGCGCCAATAAACATCGAGCGTGTAAACTCACCATCTTTTCTAC
Organism: Hippodamia convergens; assembly: GCA_038502775.1. Taxonomy (NCBI): domain Eukaryota; kingdom Metazoa; phylum Arthropoda; class Insecta; order Coleoptera; family Coccinellidae; genus Hippodamia; species Hippodamia convergens. The sequence goes on along the minus strand of CM076609.1, from coordinate 22,163,196 downwards.
CACCAATGAGGGTGTGACTAACTCATTCGGTTCGGACACGTTTCTGCGTTCGTGTTACAAGCTCATGCTGAGAATCCTCTGAATTTGCCTACTGCAGTTGTGGACGAGACGTTAGTCAAATCTATCCTAATGGTCCACGGTCAACCAGCTCTGAAGATTTTTTCAGAGACTGGTTTTTGCCCTTTTTGGCCTCAGTATTCGACATCTCTCACAGAGATGAAATCATTCATCATTAAAGGTGCCACTTTTGTAGTTCTGAGTAACTCAATATAAATCATTAAGACCTGTGAGCCTAAGAATTGAAGTTGGTATTCACTTCGGTGATTTTCATTTTCAACACAGTAGAAGTAGAACATCGATTATCCGAGCTATGGTGGACTCAGCCGACTTCGTATAGTCGAAAATTCGGATAATACGGACTTTATCCAAAATTCTAAATATTATACATATTTTAAATCATATTGAGTTTTATTCACGTGAATAGTAACTAAATAGATAAGTAAATACATATTCTATATGTTAATAATACAGGAGTATATAGATAATATGTTCCTTAACGAATGACATGCACAAACATCTCGCCGTTCGAGCAATGTTTGACCGTGTGAAATTGAATTCCAATCCACGCGACTCGGATAATCGCGACCTCAAATAAAGCGAGCTCGGATAATCGGGGTTCTACTGTATATCTATGTTTGAATATCTGACAATGATCATCCTGTATATTACATCAATTATATGTTTTTTTGTAATGAAATGTCCAGGCTTTTCCCTATCAGAGCTTTGGCATTGCTGAGCGTAATTCTCTTTAATCAGTTGATCTGTACATTTATCCTGAGAACTCTCCTGTAATCACATAGGATTACCTGGTCCTAGGAGAGGAGATTGAACATTTCATTCCCCTGGATAGATTTTTCTGAGTGGTCTGTGCAGATTGTTCGACTCAGGTGCACAAGAATTGAGCCATTATTTATCTATCAGTCTGAATATCATTCATTTGCTCTCTAACCGATTTTAAGAAATAACAGGTGTTTTCTGGTAATATATACTGATTCATTACATTCTCAAGTGTACCTTATTCTCTAAATCAGTTCTTTTTTTTTTCAACCATTCACTTTTCATAACACCTGCTAAATATTGTTCTTGAGTTTCAGATGAATGTGCAGCTGTTAACTGATAAAACAATTGTCTAATCTTTGGCAAAGATGAAGAAATAATTGACAGTGGCGATTGCCACTCAGAATCAGATTAATTTTTTGACACAAAACGCATTAATTTCACGGGAATAAAGTGATGATTTGATGAAATTTTTGAATGATATTTTCATTTTGTTATTTTGAACAAATAGGGGTTAAAAAATGAAAATATCTGAAACCAACATTGATCCAAAATACTGTTATAAAATTGATTGAAATTAATTAATTATATTAATAAAGACCCATTTTTGCACATTTTATGCTGACAGGGGGTGGTTTATACGGTATTGAAGTATATGAAGTCCATCATTTAACTTCATAAAACGCTACTGAGGCCCACAAATGACTTTTATTCACGTTAGAACAAGTTTCTTTGAATTTTGGATAAAGGGGTTGTGTTCACCCCTCAAAAATTATTAAGCACAAATTGGCTTATCAGGAGACAAGTAAAGTTCATATCCAAAATTTTATCAATACTCGATGGAATTCAGAGGTAATGCCTAAGTGTCTCTCTCATTTACTGGACTAATTGTACATGACAATTTTATGTCTACTTTCAAGGTATTAAACAATAATAGTTTATTATAATATTAAAGTTGCTTTCTCATTTATCGATTGAGGCAGTAAGAAGTCTGCCGCCATTAAGTAAGATCTCAACTGTAAATTTTGTCTCAATTGATTGATTAGTTTTCTCTTATAGACCAACGTTTTAAATTGAAAATATTGATTTCTTGATCATGATATTCTCACATTGTAATAATCTTAATGAAAAACCGACTTACACTACTAAATTTTTAATCCATGTATCTCACTCTTCTTACTATGCAGTCTACACTAATGATTCATTATTTAACCTTCTGTTTTTCTGATGGAATAACGAGGCTCTCGCAATGAAGTTGAATTGCCCTATCACTGTGAACGTTGAGTTGAATTTTGAATTGATACTGTCCAAGTCTGAGTCTGACTTCATCTGTGAATAAATTTATTATTATTATTTCATTATTATTATTATTTATTATTATTATTATCTTAATTCATTTTGAACTTCTCCAGATTACATCTGTTTTTAGTTGAATGATGTCACTCTGAGTTCATAGATGACTAAAATCTACATTTCCACTGTATGGAAAGTGACTTATTCATTTTATGATTGATAATGATGTCAATAACTGTTTTCACACTACCATCTCCAACTCAATTATCTAGATACAGTCCGAAAAAGTAATTTCACAAAATTAGAACAACCCCGATTGTGAACACCCACTCTGTGACTAAATCTTCAAAAAAATTTTCATATTTGAAATAATACTTCGTGACGTACAGAGATAATTACTCTAGTAATGCCTCTGAATCATCCTTTTTTTTTTCAAGAAATTTTCACAATAGCCTCAGTGAAGGCAAACAATTTTTTGTATTCTTAGTCTTTTCTTGAACAGTACCTCTTTTCCGAAGACAAATTATTTTGAGGACATCTTGATCATCGGAAGGTAAACATATGGCCTTTTCCAGGTAAACAAACCTTAAATCGGGAAGTGAAAGAAAGCTGTGGTAAACTGGAAGAAATCATCTAACAAATCAGATATGCTTGATCGCAATCTCGACCAAGCGGAAAATCAATTAGAATACAACTTTGTTTCAAGAAGTCTCTGCTGATTAATCTTTTGAGAAAGAATCGTCCCCACCGATGATAGCTGCTTAATTTGGGATTCAATGTCGCTTGTCCTTTTTCCCAAATAATATTCCTATTTCTTAACGGAAGTTCTTCCGGACTTTGAATCGATTCGATTCGAAACAAACAAAACGAGGAATATAACTGAAAACAATGCTGTAATGAGTTTCATTACAGCACTACTTTTGAGACTCATTACGATACTGAAATGGAGAATAGTATATTCTAATACAAGTTGCAGAATGAGCTCCTATTCCAACACGAATGCGAAATTCGAAAACGAGAGACGAAGGAGCGAGTTTTCGAAAGCATGAGTGTTGGAATTGCCTTCTGCAACGAGTATTAGACGATATTTTCTCTATTTCAGTCAAGTTTTGTGGAAAACTCTCGAAATTCAAATAAAAATTCAGATTAGTGACTTTTGTATTGTATCTTGGCAGTTGGTGTCACTAACGAAAATTTGACAGATTGCGGATTTGATTCGAAAATTGAGTGGATCGGAGGACAGTACTGGCAACCACAAAACGAAAAATATAACTGAAAACAATGCTGTAATGAGTTTCATTACAGAACTACTTTTAGTACTGTAATGAACTCATTACGATACTGAAATAGAGAATAGTATATTCTAAAACAAGTTGCAGAATGAGCTCCTATTTCAACACGAATGCGAAATTCGAAAACGAGCGACGAAGGAGCGAGTTTTCGAAAGCATGAGTGTTGGAATTGCCTTCTGCAACGAGTATTAGACGATATTTTCTCTATTTCAGTAAAGTTTCGTGGAAAACTCTCGAAATTCAAATAAAATTTCAGATTAGTGACTTTCGTATTGTATCTTGACAGTTGGTGTCACTAACGAAATTTGACAGATTGCGGAATTTGAATTGATTTGATTCGAAAATTGAGTGGATCGGAGGTCAGTACTAACAACCACAAAACGAAAAATATAACTGAAAACAATGCTGTAATGAGTTTCATTACAGCACTACTTTTAGTACTGTAATGAACTCATTACGATACTGAAATAGAGAATAGTATATTCTAAAACAAGTTGCAGAATGAGCTCCTATTCCAACACGAATGCGAAGTTCGAAAACGAGCGACGAAGGAGCGAGTTTTCGATAGCATGAGTGTTGGAATTGCCTTCTGCAACGAGTATTAGACGGTATTTTCTCTATTTCAGTCAATTTTTGTGAAAACCTCTCGAAATTCAAATGAAAATTCAGATTAGTGACTTTTGTTTTGTATCTTGGCAGTTGGTGTGACATACGAAATTTGACAGATCACGGAATTTGAATTGATTTGATTCGAAACTTGATTCGATCGGAGGTCAGTACTGACAATCATAAAACGAAAAATATAACTGAAAACAATGCTGTAATGAATTTCATTACAGCACTACTTTTAGTACTGTAATGAACTCATTACGATACTGAAATAGAGAAACTAGTTTTATGATAGAACTTGTATGACAGAAGGTAGATCCGATCTCATTTTTAGACAGGGTGTTCCTATTATTATCTCATATTATCTACACTTCACAAGATATTCAACTGAAATTTGGCATAGATATTACATTTGAGAGTTCTTAGCACCTGACATGGCAATTTCGATAAAAGATCTAAAGGGTGATATTTTTTCTGGAACACTGCCACCTGTTCTTCTGCAGAATTTTTTTTTTGGGAGCAACTGTTAATTTGAAAAAATGTAAAAACAAGCTTTGTTCGTATACTAAACTTTTCGGTCTCTTGTAGTTTTGTCGTATCTACCAACGATTTCGAGAAAAAAATTTTGAACGATTCTTTCGAAATCCTCGTGAAAATCCAAATTATGATGGGAAGGCCACTTTGTAAGCTGCGGTGAATGAATTCAGTGTCAGTTTTTTCGGAAATTTTCCTGATCTCTAGCGATGATTCATAAAGATTCGATAAACTCGTATAATCAACACAAAAAATGTATTACAACAAAAAACTTAAAACGAAAAAAAAATCATAACAAGAAAACTAAGTAACCGCAAAAGACTGAACAACAGCAATTGTTGAAAATGTCCTCCCCCGACTCTTATACAAGCTTCTGTTGTTCGTCTCATAAACGATCGAACTCTTTCAAACATTCCCAGAGTATCCCTAACTGTATCAAATGCGCCTATTATACGGTTTCTCAGTTCTTCTACGTTGTTCACGGGTGTCGAGTATACTAGAGATTTCAGGTGGCCCCATAAAAAAAATCTAAACTATTTAAGTCTGGGTATCTGACAGACCATGACTGAGGACCCCCCGTACAATCCATCTGTTTTCATAATTTTCGTCCAAATACTGCCTTGCCAAAACTGAAAAATGAACAAGAGCACCGTCATGCATGAACTACATTTCTCGTCGTAGCATAAGAGGTATATCTTCAAATAACAATGGCAAATCGTTTTCTGAAAAATGTCTGTATGATTGACCTGTTAGTCGACCTGGCAAGAAGAAAGGACCATCAAATCCTCACCAATATTACCACCCCGCACATTTAGTGAAAATTGCTCTTGAAAATGGGTTTCTACATATCCATGCGGATTCTCCTCAGCCCATACGTGGTCATTATGAAAATTGATAATTGAAGTCCTTGAGAAGCAGGCTTCATCAGTGAATAGAATTTGGCAATCAAAATAAGGATTCATCAATAGTCTACTGAGGGACCACTGACAAAAACTAACCCTCGGATGAATATCTCGAGGCAAAAGAGCTTGCACCATCTGAATGTGATAAGGATATAGCAGAAAATCCCGCAAGATCCGCCAAACAACTTGATGACTTGCATTCAAAAGTACACTAATTTTTCTTGTACTGGTTCTTGGATGTTGTTCTATTTCGTACATAACTGCCTCTTCGAGTAGTGGTGTTCTCACACTGCGTGGACTCCCAGTATTAATTCTTTTCGTGGAAAAAAATCCAGCTTCTGAAGGACGCCTGTGAATATCAGAGAACATTCGATGATTTGGTATCACTCTATTGGGTTAGCGTTCCATGTAGAGGCGCCTAGCTTTTCTTGCATTTCCATACATGACCATACATAAAATGCATATCAGTCATTTCGGAATTCGTGAAATTTGTCATATTGAAATGTGTAGAGGTTCTAATTTCTGATCAAATATTGTTGTGACAGTCATAAAAATCGTAATGAAAATGGTAGTCTAACTACATTAAAAAAAATAAATAGCCACAAATGCAACGACCTCCACTTTTTAAAGGAACAAACGTTCAATAATTTGATGTGCCAAAACTGGCACTGAATTCATTTACCACAGATTACAAACTGGCCTTCCTATCATAGTTAGGAGAATTCCGAGAGAATCGTTCAAAATTTTTTTTCTCGAAAAAGTTGGTAGATACGAGAAAACTACAAGAGACCGAAAAGTTTAGTATAAGAACAAAGCTTCTTTTCACATTTTTTCAAATTAACATTTGCTCAACAAAAAAAAAGTTCTGCAGAAGAATAGGTGGCAATGTTCCAGAAGAAATATCACCGTAGATCTTCTATCGAACTCATCAGTGATGAGTCCTAAGAAGGACGAAACCGGTCTGTCTCTGCTAAGCTTCGATGACGACATTTTCTCATCTTGGATGAATCTGCAAACGGGATCTCCACTAGTCCAATCCCCGTTCTATTTAATTTCATTATGGAACTAGCTGGCCCGGCGAACTTTGTTTCGCCTCAGAGATACATAAAGTTGTATCAACAAAACATTGGTATTTTGTCAAGTAGGAGGTATATTAGGCGAAATTAAAGTATTTCCTACTTCTTGTTTTTTTTTCATCAAGTTTTTCATAGTTTTAATGTATTTTATGTTAACTCCACTTTAAAAGAATCCAACAACAAAAATTTAATGAAAAACAGTTCATCCAATCTTGAGTTATAAATGGTGTAACGAACAGTATGGCCGACTGAGTTTTATGTATTAAAATTTTGTGGACTTTTGAAGTGGGCTTTAGTTTAAAGAGCATTAAAACCAATGTGTACTTTAGGCGTTCAGTATAAAACCATCCCTAACTATCCTGAATAACCACAATTTAACGACTCAATAGTTACCTAGAACTCTTTCAGGAAATTTTTGATATTTATAAAAAGCGGCCGGAATCGCGCTTGCATTCATAATTTTGCAAGAAATTATATATTCGAATCATGAAGATGTACCCACTTCAATAACATTAAATATTGTGGGTGATCCAATTCCGTCATTCCGTGGCAGCAGTATCTTTCTTAATCATATATTTGGTCCACCCATATATTACATTCACAAAAACCTCCTCATCCTTTGTTTTCAAGAAGCAGCATGAGCGAAAGGGAGCTAATGACAGAAGGCATACTTAACTAACGAATTCCTGATCTGCTCCCAATTAAAATAAATAACCCGGTCATATAAGGCACGAAGGAAACAAAGAGGAAAAGCAATAAACCACCAGGTAAATCCCAATTTGATCCTAGAAGGCTGCCCGTCAGGCGACCGTTGTCCCGATCACGAACTCACGCTACTCAAGCCAATCACGTGACCTGCCGAAAATTAACAAGCGTCGGCCGAAGTTAGGACGGCGACGCCGAAACGAAGTTGACTCGTGCGGACCTTCGAGATTATTTCTGGAGAATTTTCGACAGGGGAGTGTTTGACTTTAAGTGACAGACAAGAAAGTTTGGGTTGGGTGGATTTCCGTTTTTGTCAAATTCGAGGTGGCAATTAATTCACTTTTCTTGGGGTTTCTTGAATATTCTGGACCAACTTTTCAAAAACCGAGTATTTTCATGCAATTCAGGGATAATGAATAAAGAAATTCATGAATGAATAATTCTCCTCTCTAGCACTATGTGAATGAAAATATAGAAACATATAACAAAAATTTATGAAATGAATATAATAACGAGTATTAAACAAACAAAATCAGCAGAATCATGATTCAATCGAAAACGCAGGAGGAAACAAAACGGAAAAAAAGGAATAAATATGACGAGATTTTCTAGTTATGGCCATATGGGTTTCCATTTCTGAATTCTTTTTTCTGAATTGGAGTCCCTTTGATCCGAAAGATGAATTCCAGGTGAGAATGAACCTTGATCCAAATAATACACAAATAACATTGACAGCACGCTTGATAAATTATTGATGTTGGTATATTTAATCTAAGGAACGACAAGTACACTAGGCCTCCACCAGAACGAGACAACAGGCCAGCGCGCGACGAAACCAATGCCATCGGCGGTCCCAAAACAACCGTCATATGTACTTACACAGACTGAACAACTCGGATATTGTTTTCATAAAGATTTAAAATATTATCATATATTATGCCCAAATTCTGTGTGTCTGTTCTGTTATTGACAGAGTTGTTTAACTTGATGTGCACCATCTTACTAATATTTCTCTTTAACCAATGTTTTTCTTTGTCTAAAATGGTCACAAATTTAAAATCGAACTGATGATGTTCTTCTAGATGGTGTTCAGATAGTGCAGTCTTTCTTTCATTGTCTCTGTGAATTTTTGGCAATCGGAGCAACGAATTTTGTACACAAAGTTGCTACAATGAAGTGTTGGAGTTTTGTCTTTCAGCTGTGTGTAGAGTGATCCACAGCTTTGCATGTTGTAGGTGACCAGCTTAGTATCCGCCGACGTGCCCTCTATGAGTTGCCTTACTTTGCAGGTGAGTTCGGGTATATGAGGAAACCTCAAGTACCTGACATAACCATTTTCAGAATCGGAATTTCGTCTTTTGAATGGATCATACGCATGTAGAACTCTTCTGGTAAGTTATGTTCGGTAGTGGTTTCTCTTCAGTATTGTCCTAATCTCCCCCAGAGTCTCGCCATGGAATTCCGTGCTGCTGAGATTTTTCGCTCTGAAAATCGAGTTTTTTATTATGGACATTTTATACTAGAAACTGAAGCATGAATTGAAGTTCAGTATACGTACAGAATCCGTTGGTTTGGTGTACCATTTCGTTCTCAGAAGACCGTTGTCCAGCCTATACACTCTGACATCCAGAAATGGCAACGTTCTGTTTCGTTCATTTTCTAGGGTGAATTGGAGTCGCGGATGAAACTCGTTGAAAATATCTAATGTTAGATCACCAGTGCCATCAAGAATCGCAAGGAAGGTATCGTCCACATATAACCAAATGAAGGGGATGACAAAGGGTAGTTTCTTGAGTGATGATTCTATTATTTCTGTCATAACCAGATTCGATAACGATGGACTAGCTGGATTTCCCATTGCAGTTCCGTCGACATCATATTTATTAAATGTAATTTTCAGCCTTGAGGAAGTGGAAATATAACCACGAAACTTCGGCAAAGTCATGAATAGTGTTTCAATCCCAATTAGTCCTATCGACCCTGTTGAACTAGTTTAATTATTTACAAGAAGGACGTGAAATGTCTAACATAAAAAATGAAGCGATTACTAAGTACTTTTTGAAAGTTATCCAATATTTCGAGCACTCGAATGTATTTAGGAAATTTAGGAATGTGATATGATTCTAATCGGAATGAAAATCCTACCTTGGCTTATTTTCGGAAGGAAGATCTAGAATACTCAAGATATTTCTTTTCTCTTAAAAATTCTGCTGTGCTTTATTTTCGTGTGAATTCTATGACAAAAATCAGAATTTCAACAAAGAAGTGTTTTTTCCATATGTCGAAAAAAAAGAACGGCTAAATTACAAGATTTTCGGGTCTTAGAGGAGACGGAAGTTTTTAAGATGGTCTCAGATAATGCTTTTCCTAAGAGGAAATCATCAATTTTGAATTTTCCATTGAGTTTTTCCAGTGTTTTTCAGATCGCTCAGACTAGTGACTTGAAGAATCTTCAGTATTTTCAGTGCTTTTCATTTTCAGTGGATTCTTTGTTTTTTATTGTTTTCAATGTTGAATGCTCTAACAAATAAAACAAATAATTTTTCTTGAATATAACCAAAATTCGATTTACAGTAAATTGCATCATTTATATCAGAATCAAAAAACCCACACTTCCCGAAGTCGAAAATTAATCGGAACAGAATCGAATTCCTCATGACATATTTCGTTTGGAATTAATTCTTTTAGTCGGAGCGCAAATGAATTTCAAACATTGATTTATTTGATGTTTTTCAAAATATTGTTCGTTCGAAGGCACCTCTAGTGGCCTTCAAACTTTCATAATTAAAATAAAGATTGATGGCCTAATTGAATTATCCGAATGAATTTCTCAGTTTTTCAAGACCATCGCATTCGCCATTTAGTAAGTATCTTCTGAAAGAAGAGGAAATTTCCTTCACCTCATTCATAAAATCAATTCATGAGGACGAAATTAGTTCATCAATACTTGAGTAAATATTTCAGAACCCACCAAAGCTTTCTCAATAAGCATTCAATCATGCGGCTGTGCCGAACATCAGCCTGCAATTAAAATTATGATTTATCCAACCATCCCGTCAAATATGACCGGTTTAGAATGAATGGTATCAGGCCAACTCATCTGACATCGAATACAGCATTTATTATAATTAACTCTTCTGAAACAAATGCGAAACTGTAGCTCTTACTATAATGACCTTATAAAATTCGAATGACATATCATTCATTATTTCACAGCATAATTGTCCGATGGCCCGAGGCGTGCAGTAATACGATTCCACAGTAACGACAATAATGATAAACCAACAAAAACGGTTATATATTTATTGATTTATTTATAATTAATCATTAGGCACGCGTTTTAATCGTTTCAATCCGATCGAGTTCATCAGGGTGGATATGTTTGTTTAAATGGAATCGATTCATTGAATTGGAAAGATTTATGGGTGTTCGGCAACTGGATCGGAATCAGTTGTTTATTCGAAAAATTACGATATTTCTGGAAAGAAGTCTCCTCAGATCCTATTGGTCTAGATCTGAATAAAATAAATAGTACAATGTTAGAATTATCTTTCTTCTTTTCTATTTTCTCAATTCCACCATCCATACTCGGGAGTTATTTGAAGAATGAACATTTCGAGAAATTTTTTCAGGCTGAAATCGAGAACATTATCAGGTGTGATATACCTACTGAGTAGATATAACAAAGCAGTGACATCAAATTGTGCAAGATGAATAGAAGAGAGAAATAAGGACACATTTAATAAATTGTGACACTTCTATCTTTTATCGAACACACTCATGGAGTCTTTTATTCACAAAATGAGTTCCACATCTCCAATAACAAGGTGAAACTAAATTTCATTCATCTCTCCCACTAAATTAGCTGCCGCAAGAAAGTTTTTTTGAGAGATGGAAACGATCGATTCTTTTCGCGACTGTGAAGCCTGTGAATTGAAAATGATATTCATTTCGATGAGTACTCCTTTGAAATAATCTATGTTTCAAAAATGCTAGGAACCTCGGTCTAAAATCGGCAACGCTGCCGACAGCAGCTTTTTTACTGGTGAGTATTTTTCTAACAGAATAAAATATATGACCGAAGTCCCATCCACTCTCTCAAGTCCGACTGGGTTTGTTTATAGCGATGTTTAATGGAGAACCCCCAGCTAACCGGAGACAAAAGGGTCAGCAACAGGAAATTAGCTACGATGCCATTCGGCCTCGCGCAGAACATATCTATATACAATGTTGCCATACATCTCTAAATCACCGGCAATGATTTACGAGAAATTCTACGCAAATTGTTGCAATAAATCGGGACGGAGTTGTGCGTCCGAACGGTTTTTTCGTTTCCGAAACGAGACAATCATTTCGTGTACCTTTCGGATCCTAGCGAGCCAGGAGTGGAATCTGATTCAGCCATCTAGGAATTAATAACCGGATCAAAAATATTGCGGCCATAGTTCAGGACGGCCATTTATTGGATTCCGGAATTTAATGCCTCTCTGAATCCAGTAGAAGTGTTGCTGTAACAATCATGCGATCAGGCTGCTGGATGACAAATCGGTTGCGTATCTTTGAAACATGTTTTTTCGCCGTCCATAAACTTTTGGTTGATATCTGTCGCTGCTTCTCAAACTCATGAGTTCGAAATTATGGAATACATTAATATCGCAAACTACCGGCCCATTTCAATTTTGAGCATATTTTCTAAAGTATTTGAAAGAATCATATATAATCGGATGTTGGCGTTCTTGACTCGATTCAAAATTGTTACCGACTGCCAACACGGCTTCCGAGAGGGTAGATCTACTGAAACAGCTGCACTTTCATTCGTTAATTTCGTGTATAAAAAATTTGATGATGGTCATTTTGTTGCTGGTCTCGAATTTTCTGACGTTAGTCCTGTAGAAGTTGTAACGATATAATAGATTACCGTTTTCTCATTATTATTATGTTTTTATATCCGATTAATATAATTCATGAAGAAATAATTCAGCATAAAACAACAACAAAATATCAAGCGAATTGGAAAAATGCCCAGGATTGGAAGCTATTTAGGTGATTCCATTATGTCGACGTTGTCGATATGTCGCGTAGTCGCTAATCATCCATGTTATACTTACGGTGATATGCAAGAATGATCCTTATGCTTAATTCACAATGGACGCAACCCAACAAAAACATTACGTTAACAGCAAAAATTTTAACGATATAAATCATACCAAACAAGAATGGAAGTGTTCACATTACTAACGTAATATTTACATTCGACTTAAGAAGTTCAAATGCGAAATTGTACCTATTGTAAATATTTTCGTATGAATTGTGGTAGTTTCAATTTTGATTTTCACACATGTACTGAGTTACTTTCCTTGTCATCAAGCATAAGCCGCTATCTCGGTTGTCGGCAAAGCAGCGAAACTGAAAATTTCGAAGGACAGCCAAGCCATTATCAGTTGTAAAACCGATCTGTGCGAAGAAGCTTATCACTCCTGGACTGTGGAAAACTCTCCTGTCGTTCAGAATTTTTCATTAAATGTTCTGCTTTTCTGCTCATTTCATGTGGTCCTCAAAGACTGAAAAATTCTACCAGAGCAACACTTTTAGAAAAGTTGGATTTCAATGATTGGAAAAAATTTAGTTAGTTGTGCTTTGTTCCAAAAGTACTTCTGATTTATTAAAAAATTGAATCTGAACAAAAAAGATAGCCAAGCACTTTCGTTCATTATTCTGATGAATGCAGAGGGGAATATGTGATACAGTTGTGCTGTTTTGTGCAAGGAATATTTTCACAGAAATTTTTCAGACTTTCAGGAAAATGAAAAATTAAGTCAGTCCATTGCATTTTGTTTTTCAACGATAATTATTTGATATGGTTATTCCAAGAAAAAGAAAATTCTTTGCCTTTACGGAGGCTACATCGAAAACATTTTTGAAACTTAGATGAATTCAAAATAGTTATCATCGAAATGAATACCATTTTCAATTCCCAGGCTCAGAGATCTTTTATCATGGGGTTGGAGAAATGATATTAGATTTCGTCACTGAGATGAGAGATATACCGGTTTCGGCCTTGTTGGGCCTCATCAGTATCCCGTACGTCTCAGGACAAAATTTTCATGAAAAACTTCGAAATTTGAAGCAATTGGTTGTGAAGTAATGAGTGAAATATTACAAAGGACTAAGGTGGTGACATCCAACTGCGTCAAAATGTATTATCAAAATAGTAATCATCGGAATGAATACCATTTTCAATTTCCAGGCAGTTGGATGTCACCACCTTGGTACTTTGTAATATTTTACATGCAATATTCATCACGACATCACGCTTTTCATAATTGGTAAGGAACTATCTTGAATTCTAAACATCAGCGATCAAATTACAGTTCGTGATATGGGGCCCGTAGAATAATAGTGGACCAAGTCCACTCAAGGTTAATTCGAGATATCGATAGTTATGTGAAATACCGTTTAAAAAATTCAAGGAAAAATTAACTATTATGGAATTAAGTTCATTCATGGAGGAATATAAGTCACCTAAGATAAGCTAATAAAAAATTGGGACAAACATCAATCAACTTTATTTTTCGCAGAAAACATTTTATTTTTGGACTTGGTCCATTATTACAATGAATTTTCGAAATTTTCACGTTAGACGAATTGTATTTCGTCACTAGATGATCGATCTTCGTCATTGTTTTCTGATAATAATCTGGTTGCAACTTCTACTGGTAGGCTGCGGTAAAAGTGATGGTAAATTGGAGGAATATATGGTAATAAATCTAACATGTCTTTTTTCTTCGCAGCTGAGACAGTTTTTCTTGATGGATGCTGTAGATCCTGATATATTGCAGAAAAGTTACTCAAAGGTCTACCTCTTCTTTTTTCATATAAATCGACTTCATAGAAGTCGAAGTCTGGATTAAGAGTTTCTTTAAACTAAGCCATCTCATGTTGAGTCAATTGAAACTATAACCGCAAATGGTTTTTTTTCTGTTGACAAGTCCTTTTTCCAAATTCTTGGTGCTTAAGAAGTTTTGATGCTTCATTTAAATGACCTTGAACTGTGGTGCTTTGTTCTTCGACATTTTGATGATGTCGATCCATTGGGAAGGTCTGTGAATTTGGCCAGTTCTGCGGGCTGCTTTTTCAATTATTCCAAACTCACCATCATTGTGAAGATCGGACTGTCCCGACACCAAGAATTTGTGATCGATGGGTTCGATAGCTGTATCTTTGTTTTGCACTAGCTTCAAGGAGTGAAAGGCTTGCTTTTATGTTTCTATTTTGTCCTGTGCATGAGTCTGAGTAAGCTATCACATGATTGAAAGAAGCAGCATTTTCTTTCAAATGTTTAACTAAACATGTTGATATATCTTGTGAACCCCGTCCACCCTCAGTTTCATCCCATACTGTGTGTTATTATTCGAGCTGGGTATACCTTAGTTATATAGGTACGAATTCCACTTGTGAAGAGCCACGGACACAGTCAACTTTGGAAAAGGAAGAGCTTTCTGTAAATCATAGGTTAATATACGTATGCTTTTTATGTATCATTCCTCAGACTACTTCTTGCCGATTCTGCCTTCCTCTGATGTAATTCTCGTTGAATATCTAGATTTTTTATCTCATTTATATCATTAGCAGCCTTAAATTTCAGGTTAAGTTCATCGCATAACCTACATGAATCCCGGTTTGGGTGTTTGAAGTGCAAATTGAATTTAGTATTGAATACGTGATAATCAAATTAAAATTTTTTCGCCTCATTTCCACAATATTTTTTGTACAGGTCATATAACCTTTGATCAGCCATATAATATCTCGGAAATAGTATGGCCATTAGCTTCAGGAAAAGTAATTATTCTATTCGAATATTTCTATACTTCCGTAGGTGAAATTGTGAGCATTGAAAGCTGTTATTTGCATCTTATAACTTCTGTTGAATACAATTTTTCACACCAATTATTGTTGTGGGGCAAAAAATGTTGTTTGTTTTTTTAGACTTACTTTTTTGTCGTAATGTTAAGCTAATTCAAGATAACTGTTTGGCAGAGACTTTCAACTGCGAAAATAATGAAATTGTGAAACACAAATCTTGAAAAGCATATTATTGAATATTAGAAACAACCCATTTTTCCTCGTCTTGTCAAATGGGTAGTTGTTTAAAATATTGTTCTCTATATCAGTATTGTACTGAACTGATTACAGCGTTGTTTTCAGTTATATTTTTCGATTTGTGGTTATCAGTACAGATCTCTGATCCTACATAAATCAAATCAAATCGAGATACAATACAAACGTCACTTATCAGAGGAAATATCGTCCAAAACTCGTGGCAGAAAGCAATTCTAACAGTCATGCGTTCGAAAACTCGCTCCTCGAATTTCGCATTAGTGTTGGAATAGGAGTCAATTCTGCAACTTGTTTCAGAATATATCAATTTTTCGATACATTTTAGCATGTTCTTCCGTTACCAGGATAAACTAGTTCAACAAATTTTTTCAAAGGTAGGAGCGTGAACCAGAAAAAATCAAAATGAGAAGAAATGCCAATAGATTCGAATGGCCAAAAAAAATCATCGGCGACTTGAAGAGGTACTGATCGAGCTGTACATTCGAGATTTACCCGAAAAATTTATAATTAGTAATAGTTTACAATTGAAATAATATATGTGATATATACCAACAATGAAATACAATACAATTTTTATAATGTTGTATAATCTAGGTCTTATGTTCCTTTAATAATTGTTTCTCTCATGAAAAATTGGCAGTCTGTCAACTTGTTACAACAAGAATACCTATATTTCCTTCTCTTCTGAAGAATTGGTATGTATATAATATATACAAAACAAGAAGAAACAAATTGTTATTGCGGATTTCTTCCAACAAACTCTATCCGTGTATATGCTGCGAACAACGCAATGATAGTTTTAAAGTCATTTTGCTATGAAGGGGAAAATTGCGAATGTAGGAATATTCTGAAACAAAGTTTCAACCCAAGTTTGTTGTGTATTCTCTTTCTAGAGGTCATTCTATCTCCGAGATACTTAAAGTCAGTAGCTACCTTGTAGGTTTCATTATTCAATTGAAGTATGTATAATATACTTTCATGGATCACTTTCCGAAGCTTGCTGAAATTACTCAAACGAATCCATCATGCTTTCTGTTTTTGCACAAGAAAATATTTATTTGATGTATCCGTTGTATTAACTTGAACAATGCAAACACGGTCGATAGGATAGAGTCTATTATTAAGGATAAAAATAGCATAACTGCGGACATAGACCACGATTATACTGAATCGAGGACTTGATCCAGTTTTACACTGAAAATTTTCAGTTTTGACTGCTGTATCCAGAAAATGTAATGCAATATCTCGGAAATTAATGATTTTTGGGGTTTGTCCGTATGACTTATGGAACAGTATTTCATAGTGATTCCATTGAGAAATAAATCTCGATTTTTGAAAAAATGGACTTGGTGCATTATTATTCTGGGCAGCTCATATATCGCTTACCTATAAGCGTAGTAAGGGGTTCGAGAAAATCCGAATGAGATATTCACAAAGATCTGTCGTTGCTCGGCAAGAATTCGTACTTTCGATTTCAGGCGACATACAGCCATACACTATTCGAATAGTGACCAAGATCATGTGGAGGATTCATTATACTTTTATTCAAGATGAAAATAATTTCGAATTATCTCTTAATCGTGTTCTTATATTTCATTTAGATGGAGTGATCTTGTTTGAAAATATATGAAAGAAGGTTGTGAAGTTGATTGAATATAATCCTGCATATACGACTGAATTCTTTCATGCCCGGATATTGTGAAATTAGGAAATTTCTCAATACTAATGATAACCAATTTTTTCAGCTACCCTCCCTATGTTCAAATTGCTATTAATTTTCTCACTTGAGTCCAATTTTTATATTTCAGCAGAAAATTTACTTCTGTTTACTACCCCAAATGTCTATCATACCTCAACTGTACCTAAACTCAATTTTAAAGACTTGTCAATCATTCGCTATGAGAAAATTTCTCATACAATATTTTTTAGTTTATTTTTTTCTACTACCTCCATTTTATTATTTTCCACTTTCTTCGGTTTCCTCTGAAATCAATTTGATTCTATTGAAAAATTTATTTGAGTTTTTCTCCCAATTTTTGAAACAAGAAACAATTAGAAACATTTTTTTTCATAATATAAGAAGAGCCCCTGCGTGAAAATCTAAGCACTAATTTGTCAGAGGCCAAAATTTTACGAGAAGAAATTGTTGCCTTACAATGAACAAAAAAACACACTTTGAACTCTTAAGCGTAACGTTTCGGAGTCTGAATCAGACTCAATTCTTACACAGGGGCCTTTCTTATATTATTAAAAAAAAAAATTCTCATTATTTCTTGTTTCAGAGACTGGGAGAGAAAACCGAAATTAAGTTTTCAGGAAAATGCAGAGACCTCCCAGACAATATTTCACTAGATATCTGAAAAAAAGTATGGGCCTTTTCCTATCATCATTTTCAGAGAACTGGAAGAATCGTACAAGAAACTGTCGCACATGAAAAAAGGTCTCACTTTCATGTGCAGATACAGAAAGAATAGATTAATTCCGAAATTCCCTGAAATTATTGTCATATATTGACAAATGTCAATCCAAAAATCAATCAAAACATTGTTCACTTGAGTGAAAACTAGTTATTGTCTGACGAAGGAGTCTGATTTAGACACCGAAACGTTACGCTTAAGAGTTCAAAGTGTTTTCTTCTTGTTCATTGTATGGCAACAATTTCTTCTCGTAAAGTTTTGGCCCCTGGCAAATTAGTGCTAAAATTTTTATGCAGGGGCCTTTTTCATATTATTAAAAATTTTTTTTTCCAATTCTTTCTTGTTTCAGAGACTGGGAGAGAAAACCCAAATTAAAATTTCAGGAAAATGCAGAGACCTCCCAGACAATATTTCAGTAGATAACCAATATTATTACCTTTAATTTGCTTGGTTTAATGAACAAGCTGCCTAGCCACCCCTACTTCATTAAAATTTGTAGAAAGAATTTTGAGAATTCCAACTTTTCTGAAAGGAACGAAAAAAATTGAGCGTTATGAAGGAGTTGGCACAGTTCAATGTTCAGATGGACAATGGTATTCGTATCTTGATGTGAAAATTGCCTGCTTCTTTCAGTTTCTGGATACCCCTCTACGCTACTGATCGAGAGGGAAGCAGTGTCTTCATGCTTCGAAAATTCCTCAATCGACCATATCATTTCCATTCCGTGATATCACAAAAGCGTTACTAATGACAACAAGTTTTATAACGCACCTCCGCCGTAACTAGTTGGCGTTTCTGTTGGAGGTGTTTCTGGAACATCCCCTTGAAGTTTAAAATCCCCAGAGGAAGAGGAACTAACGCCGAATATTACTTCCGAACGTTACGATACGGAATAATGCAGCACGCAAATCTTGCATATTCACTCCATTGTGGGTACAATACCCTTGTGACGGCTGCCGTTTTGTCGATAACTCGTTTCTAGTCGAAACATCAAAGGCAGCGCGAGACCTGTTTGCCATTTTCACCGGCAATGGTCGCTCAAACGACAGAAATGAATTATTGTCACTTCTCCAGCTTCGTACGATCCTTATTCAACCGGTACAAGGCAATGTGCATGGAGTGGGAAACGTCGATAAAGCGGTAAAGCGCCATAAGAAATCAGATGGCTTTTTATGGGAAACATCTGGGGGATTCTACTCATTAAATAACATATCAATATATCATATGCTATATCTGGTGATAGTGACCAAATACAACAACCTGTAATATTCTTAATATTACATTATATCAAAATGATTGAAAAGAATCATATTTCACATTTACTGAAGTGGAACATCAAGTTTGATAATAATAATAATTATGTTAATTCGCAAAATGTTTACAAGAATAACAAAATTGAATACGTCGAAAAACAAATGAAACTATATGATCGTATCATGATTGAATAGTTGATCTACAAAATATTGTAAATTCTTCCATTGAATAAGGTTCACAATCTATCAATAAATCTATCTATCTTATTCTATCAATTGAAGGATTGCTAATTCTCTGGTAGTCCTTGTACAGTTTCATTCCCATGTAGAATGGTGATCTTTCTGTTGACGGTAAGAAATGTAGGAATGATTGTTTGTCTTGTGTTGCTTCTTGTTCTGAAATGTTCAAATATTGACTATGTTGGTTCACGAATAAAAGTGCTCTGTATATAAACAGGCCAAGTAGCGTTAGAATGTTGTGAATCCTGAAGTGTCCTCTGTATGATGTTCTATAACCCAGGTGAAGCATAGTCCTCGACATAGTTTTCTTAGAAAAACAACTTCCACTCCCGGACAGCTTCCCCAAAATATAATTCCATATGAAAGAGATTGTAAATTGGCGAAATAAATTAATTTCAGCGTTGCGAGATCAACCTTTTTCCTTAGAACATTGACTGTATAAATAACTGAATTCAGGCGCTTGAAGTACTCCAGATGATCATTCCATTTTGTCGATATATAACCCTGGAAACTTTACCGAGGAGGATATTGAAATTTGGTCCTTTATCATCGTTGGCAACTCGGTCTGATTTCGATCGGTACTGAACACTTCCACCTCAGTTTTGGTTATGTTCATTATAAGCTGGTTATCTGTATACCATCTTTCAACTTTTTCCAAAATACACTCTGACATTACCATGGTGATAGAGAAGGCGAGATCAACAGGATGTACGTGTCATCGGCGATTGTGAGTATTCAGCATTATCCCCATCAACTACTACGCTGAAAAGGTCGTTGATATATACTAAGAACAAAAGTGGGTCCAGAATACTACCCTGAGGTACACCTTTTTTGATCTCGAGTTTTGTTGATATATATTCTTCCCCTCGTACAGTTACATTAACCATTTGAATTCTCCATTTCAAGTAGATTTCGAAACATTTCAGCTGTTTGTCCCTGATTCCATATCTATTCAGTTCCATCAATAGTATTAGTATTATTATTACAAATGAAACAGAGAAGAGGTCTTATCCTATAAATCTCATACAAAGAGAAAAGAAATAACACTTCAGAGGATAATATAACAGAAAAAAAAGAAAAAAAAATTCAGCATGATAAACACATGAAACTACAATTTGTCTAATTGGTTTTTAAAAGAGTTTACACTCTCAGCGCACACAACACTGACTGGTAGTGAGTTCCACTTCGCGAACAAGCGATTCGGCAGAAAAAACTGTCTACATTAACGCAATCGAAAGCTTCGGACATGTCTAAAAATAGTCCTGTTGATAGTTCTTAGCTTTCTATTGCAGAGAATATTGATTTGTACAGGGTGGGCATATTTCGATGTTTTAGCACTACAACTTTTGAACCAGAGGAGATAGATAAAATCTGTTATCCCATTCTCGAACTCTTTTTCAGAGAAACTAACAAGAGTTGCATTCATTTTTGTCTACCTTCTTTTGTTTTCGAGTTATAAGCGAAAATTGAAAAAATGACGATATGGGAAAAAAGTTATATCTCCGCTAATACTGATGATAGGGTTCATCGATGGAAATCGATCAATTTCAATCTTGGTAGGTGTGGGTTTAGTTTTCTCACCATTTTTTCGTGAAAAATTCCAGTGTTTTTTGCATTGTTCCCAACTGAGTTCATTTACAGTCGATTATTAGTCTCCTTTCGAAGCTATTTTGAAGTACTAGAAAAAATGTTCTCAGCATTATCTTCGTAACATCAATAGTTTTTCCGTAATTTCGAATTGAACGAATTGATTATAGCACTCACGAAAAAAATTTTGCGTTTTTCTCACGATATGTTGCCTTTTGTTGAAAATTAAAATTATTCAAAGAAACATAATCTCTTTGTTTTTGTTTACCCTACAAATATTTTTCTGGCACTTAATTTCGTTTAATGCATAATTTTTGTATCATTCGTAATGAACCGTGCTGAAAAGCACCAATTTTCGATGAAAATGTCACTTTTCAATTACGAATAATAGGAATAGTATTGAGTTTTAGAATAGTTCATTCTGGAACGTTGCAGTATGAGAACGAATGAGAAATGATTTCTGGAATTGCCTTCTGCAACGAGTATTAGATGATATTTTCTCTATTTCAGTCTAGTTTTGTGAAATATTCTCGAAGTTCAAATGAAGATTTACATTAGTGACTTTTGTGTTGTAGCTTGGAGTTGGTGTGACTTACGAAATTTGACAGATCACAAAATTAGAACTTATTTGATTGATTAGATCGAAGGTCAGTACTGACAACCACAAAACAAAAAATATAACTGAAAACAATGCTGTTATGACATTCAAATACAAGAAAAACTGATTTCCTGTCAAATGAGCTTGTCAGTCTTGATAAAGTTTCTACTACATTCAGGCGACAAGTTACGCCGATCGAAAATTTCTGATGAAATACTCAAAAAAACTTGCATTTTTCGAACGAATATAAAATGGAAATATTTAGAACTCTGATTGAAGCTTTCAGAAAAATCTTGTTCTGAAAGTCTGTTAAATCATTTGTGGAACACCCTGCATAGGGTAAAACCAGATGACGCAGATTCTGGAAAATGCGCCAATTAATATTAAACGTATTAATGAAGTCATAAATGATCATTTTTCAAGAATAAAATAGAATACAACTTTATGATTTCGGCAATTTCTTCCGCATCACATGAGTTAGAAGACGCATATATAATGAAGTACTGGATCAAACCCGTAGCTTCGCTAGAGTAATATTGCAATTTGAAACGCTGCTGATTATAACTACATGTACTTCGCGACCCTACTTTATTAACCTCTTGTCAAAGAAGAAACAGGCACGTGAAAACATCACAAAGCGATCTCGAGTAGATTTAATAATTTCTATCTCAAATGTTCCTTCATTCATTCATTAGAAAACTATACTCAAAAAAAATTTCAAGTTTACAGTTACATTCATTTTTAAATTTATTCTGTCAGGCCAGTCGAGAGTCGTCCTCAAATTTAACATTAATTTGTCATCTGGTCCTTGAGTCCCCTGCAGACAAACAAGCTCACAGACTTTCACATTAATAATGTTAAGTAGTAAAGATAGAAAAAGGTTTTAGACACTGAAAACTTAGCGTTTGCTTTAATCTGGAACATTCACAGGAATGCTGAAGTTGAATGAATTATCGAAAATTCAAGGTATTCTCCAGAAAATTGAACGAACCTGTTCATGGAAAAATCCGAGAGAAGATATGAAATCGTCAAACAATATAGGTTTATTCTACCGATCACCTGATGAAGTGTCGCCTTATGATTAGGTAATGGCACCGCAGAACACGACAAATTTGGACGTTACAAAATGAACTGTGTATTCCGCATAATCGTCATCTTAACCCGATTGGTTCCGAACGCAATTTCGAATGCATTAATCTTCCTAATGTTGAGTTATAACCTGGGTCGGTCATGGATTCCATCCAATGATACATTCGCTAACAATAATTTTGAATATTCTGCAGAGGTCACCAGTTTGCGTTTCGGTTATGTTATAACGATGCAGATTCGGGACTTGATTGAACCGTACATAATTCGGTTGAATGTTGCAGCCTATTAATATTTCATGGTTCCCTGTGTTGCATGAGTGTTCAATTGAGTATACATCAACTTGAAACAATATCTATGTCCAAATCCGTTCATGAAATTGATGTAGGCCGCAAAGTTTTATGTTAATTCAATTCGGGTTTTATTTCTGTGCTAGATTGAATAGTAAAGTATTCATTATTTCACATCATTTAACGATACCAATTCCAGCGAATATACCATAATTTGTTATCTGGGATCAATAAGGAATCTGGTTATCTCATGTTGGGCTATCGATTTTGAATTATAGCTGCTACTTGATATAGAACCGACTCTTCCAGCGTAATTTACAACAATTCATAATGTCGGATTAAATCGAAAATTAGAGCACATTTGAAAAGCTCGTGTATAATCAATTTTATGGACTTTGGTTGCAATATACCGTTGGAGTACTTCAGGATAAAAAGAACAACAGCTTCGGTAAAATTCGAAAAAAGTCCCACTCCTGTCAACTGCATCAGACAGAAAAATCTGCACTAGCGGAAGTTGCTCTAACAGATTAACACAAAATAGTTTTTTCAAAGGCAGAGGATATTTCGAACATAGGAATTCAGTAAAGTGAGCTGAATATAGAAGCCATCGAGGCTTATAAATATTCTTCTCGCAATAAATAAAGGAACAGAAAATTTTTCCAAATATTATGGGATTTTTCAGCAGGCTGTATCTCAGTAAGAAAGGGTCGTATGAAAAATAAAAACAAATTTTGAAACCTGAAAACTTTAGTTTCTGAATTTGTTGGTAAATAACTTATCAGAGTACGGATAGCCACGAAATCCCTGAATAAAGCATGGAAAAAAAAATTTTTTTATTCGTCAAATTTTTTTTCCGCTCTACGCGCATAGAAAACATTTTTTGACCTAGACCAATGCAAAAGCCGCATAGCCTGTTTATTAACATCTAATATGTTCATCACCACCTTCAGAAATGACCATTTGTCTTCGAGATATCCAATTTTGAATGCAGAGAGATCCTTTTTCACTCAACTGTCTATATCTCCGGAACTACTGTAGGCCTAGCAATCCGGGAGCCGGTTTATTTTTTTTCTGCAGAAAATTTATCACAAAACTCCTGACTATTTGGTAAAAAAATTCTTTCACCTGTAACGGTAATGTAAGAAAGGTGGTGGAAAATGCCATTTTGCCATTTGTTGGTTGACTGACTGTACCTTCCTCCATATTGGGGGGAAAACGGAGCTTATAAGACAATTTTAAATCCTAATGTACCCCAGAGACTATCTAAAACCTGAGAATCGATCGATTTTGCGGTTTTCCTGGACCGATTGAATGAAATTGTGGAAAATGAAGGGAATAGGGTTTTCGTTCTTCAAAGTTGACCTCTTCTTTTCAAAATCAATCATTGTTTTTTTTTCATTTTTTACTCAATTTTGACTTATTTGGATAATGAAAAATTTTCAAGAAATCTAGAGTATTCGAAGTTGCCTTTTTTCACGATCGAAAAAAAAACTGGTGGATCATTTTCTGAAAATGTCAGAAAAAAAATTGAAATTCTACCTGATAAAAATTCTCAGAACAAAATTTAACTGTTTCTTTTCGATCGTAAAAAAAGTTACAAATTTTAGAAATTTATGAGAAATTTTTCTTGCAAAATAAAATGAGCGATAGAATTTTTACGATTTCATGGAAAACCTTAGAATATAAAATATTCTATATTCTAAGTGAAACACTGTAGAGCTGACGAACCACAGGCTTTCATTTCTCATAAAAATCACTCGCATAACACTGATAAACACACTCTTCAAACAATGAATTTTCGGTCGTCGAATCTGACGAACCACAGATTCTCATTTCTGAAGAATCATGAACACTTGCTTAAGCACAAAAGAAACGAAAATCCGACCATGCAACCTCCACATGGTACGCGCTGGGTAATGCTTATGCTGGTAGTATCCAATCGATGAAATTTTAGTCGTCAGAAAACAAGAAGATAGTTTTTCATTCAAACTTTCCAAATTTTTTTTCGGAATCAAAAATTTTTGTAGATTTACGAATTTTTTTCTCGATTTCCAGAAAATTCAAGATGAACTAATAACTGGAAATATTGAATGAATATGTCTCGGGAAAATTGGCTCAACTTTAAGGAACAAAAACCTTGTTCCCTCAAAGTTTCCTTGATTTTTTCAAAATTTCATTCGATTGGTCCAGAAAAACCGTTTCATCTATCGATCTACCGATTTACGAGGTACTTTGGATAATATCAGGCTGTAAAAGTTTTTTATAACCTCTGCTTGCCCTCCAATAGGGACGAAGATACAGTCCGTTAACCCACAAATGGCAAAATAGCATTTTTTTTTCTTTTTTCACATTACCATGACAGGAAAAAAAACGATTTTTGTCCTAATCAAACATAAACGATATTGAAGGAAATTTTTTGCAGAAAAATAAATCGGCTGTCGATTTACTAGGCCTGAAGTAGTTCCGGAGAAATCGGCAGTTGAGTGAAAGAGGATCGTTTTGCATTCATAATGGGATATCTCGAAAATAAACGTCATTTCCGAGATTGGCGAAAAACAAATTAGACCTGAATGAACAGGCTATGCGGCCTCTTTTTCGTTGCGAGTAGAGTAAAAATAAATATTGGAAAAAAAATTCCTTCGTATTTATCCGAGGGTCGCATGGCTGCCCGCTCTCTTAAAAATTGTTAACCAATAAATTCATAGACTTGGGCCTTCAAGCTTCAAGTTGATTTTCTCCTGCGACCATTTTTCACTGAGAAACAGCCTGTTAAAAAAATCAAAAAATTTTAAAAATTTTTCTGTTTTTTTGATTGTTGAGAGAAATCTATGAAAACAAACGCAATTAACATTGCGCACTATCACTATCTTTTTCCACCATCAACCGGGGATGTAAATATCTCCTCTGGATCGAACAAGTGAGTGACAGAAATTCAACATTCGGAAAACAATCTCAAACCAAGAATCCAATGAAAATATTAACTGCAGACGTAGGAGAAACGTTAGGTGAAATAATTTCTGATGGAGCAAGGCCAATTAGCTGGGAAGAATCTCTCAATGTCAGTTTGTCCGGTCGTCAAAGCTTTAAATCATTAATTAAACTTTTTTTCTTCATATTAATAATACTTCTCATATTTTCCTACTACGACAAAAATAGTTTCTCATCCATTTCTATTCTTTTTTCATTTTGGATTGAAGATGGTTAACAATCCTTTCCTGCTTTTCACAAGGTAACTTCTCTCTGGTGAGTAGAGAATCATGGCTTTTCCCCTTCATCATAATCATGCTGTGTTCCCGTTTATGATAATTAATGAAGAAGAAGTATAATAGCGAGGTCCAACGTTAGCTTTCGAGTGAGAAATTATCCTACTAAATTTGGTTTTACTCATTCAGATATGAGAAGTTCTGATGAAGGTGATAAAAAGTAATCAAAGCATAAACATCTCAGTTTTGTTGAAAGTAGTAGGTTTCGAGACATTGTAAAAGTTGCAAAATCAATGAAACATGAACTACAACTTCTTCCGATAAACGTATAATACCATCAACTGCATTCCTCTATTTTCTTTTGATTTGCAGTAATAGGCCAAGATTGAGTTCTGCGCGATTTCAACTTTGGTCAATATCACCGTCTCTGTGTGTGCTTGAATGTTGAAACCATGGAGGTAGAAGAAGGGGAGGTAGCATATCCTATGTTTCCCTTGCTATGAAAGTGTCACCAAAAATCCGCCATGTTGCGGAGCCAAATTTATGGCGTGAATTTTGTATATTTGAATTTTTATAATTCGAAGTTTGTTCGATTTTCTTTTAATGACCAAAAGATGAATAAATAATGATCGAAACAAATCAAGGAGTCAAACTATCATAAACAATTGCTTCTAATGAATTGGTGAGTTGAATTACGTACGGAATGAATGATTTGTTCCTGTTACTAATCATACATTCTATTTTTTCAATTAAGTTACATACAAATTCAGATAATATGCAATGAAACAAATATGTAAATTATCTCGTGTACCTCTATCAATTAAAATTGTATGCAACAATAATTAAACCATGTATTTACCAACGTCAAAAAATGTAGCTTTTCACCATTAATTGGCGAGTGAGATCAGCATATGCTGACAAGAAACTATTTCTTATATGTTTTTCCGCTACATACAACTGCCAAAACCAACGAAAGAATAATAAATAAGGCCAAAATTGCAGAACCAACAGTTTAAAATACCTCGAAGTCGGCCATCTTGGGGTGCCAAATCCGGATTTGTTCTGGTGACACTTTTTAAACGTAATGCACCCTCCACTTTCTTTACCTCCATGGTTGAAACCTTATGAGGCACTGTTTTCGGAGCAAAACAGTGACGTACCATGTTTTTTGACATGAGGCCGCCTTGCTGAGCTATAATAAGGAGTTTCCTTCTTTATTATGGAAGCAACAGTTATTTATGACTCAGAAAGAATCATCACTCTTTTCTGTTTCACAAATATATAACACATCATACACGTGAAACAGTGGCCCATTTCTCTGAGTTTGCACCAGAAAATGCTGTGACAGGTTAATCTCCTGACAAATAGGAATTATTGAATATATTCATGAATGAAAGTACGAAAAAATACAATGATATAAAACTATAACCCAATAGAGTTTTAATCTCTGATCTGACCTCGAAGTCAAAAGTTGTTGAAGCATTAACTCTCCCAAGCCTTTTCTACTATGAAAATATTGGTCTGTAGGCTTATCGTGGGCACCCTGTATAATGAATATATATTTTCGAAACAGAAAAGAATGATGATTCTTTTAGCGTGATGATAAACTTTTCTTTATATAACAAAATGAACAATTTCATATCATATATGTCAGCACAGATACTTCTCGTTGAAAACATGGTCCTCCAATGGATTGCTATGAAAAAAATTGTCTGTCGAATGATTCAATTTGAACATTCTCAAACAGAATAGGAGATAATACTCAAAATTGAAATCGCCAAATTCCAATTTTTGTTCATAACTCGACTTCAGAATAAGATATAGAAATGCAGTTGTTGGCATTATCAGTATCTCCGAGAAAGACCACCTTACTGTGCCATTCAATTTTCTCTTTCTGGTCGGGTTGAAAAGATATAGTTGATATATCACCAATTTTGCCTACCCTGTACATTCACCTCGATGTTCTGTTTACACATGAATTGTACTTCTATAGAACATACAATGTACGCCACAGGCGGCTCAAGAGCCACAAAAAAACTTATCTGGGTTGTCTAAACAAAAAACTATCTTGTGATGTCACATCAAGAACGTCTTTGAATTTATTTATTAGCTTTTTCATGGACACAATAAATTATTTCTGAAGTTTTTGGAGCACATTGAGTCGCTGTTAATTAAATCATCATGAAATCATTTTCCGAATTCTCAAATGAAAAAAAAATAAATAATAATACTAAAATATTAATAATTGAAATGAACATCATTCTCAAGCAGAACTTCCATCAGACTCAGGGAGACAGATGTTTTGACTGAAATTGACTGATTTCGGCCTTTTTGGAGCTCGTTTTTCTCTAGGAATATATACTGTTGAAGAATTCCTTCCTTCAAACATAAAATATTATATGGAAAGGATGTTCTCAGTATACTATTGGAGATGGCGACATCTAACACAGTCAAGAGAGTTCCTTCTTCACATACTGGATAGATCTGTCAAGGCAATCTAGAGAAAATATGTACAAGTTAACATTATTTTGAACTGCCTAATACCTATCAGCAGACAAACAAAAAATTGCCGCAAATGGCACAGATTTGGATAAAGAAAGATTCCCAATACTTACAGTGAACTATCTCATTTCAGAATTCGAATTAATTATTTTTAGATGAATTTACCAATATAACATCCACATATATTCACATCTGATGTCTTTGAGTAAAGTTTCCACGTGTGACCTTACTTCAAATCCAATACAGTATGGAGTCATCCACCAGAAATAACGTTTCTTATAGAAATATCAATATCATAGGTTCGGCAAAAGTTTCGCAACATTTTGTGAAGTCGAGGATCGAAGTTTGAAAGATTCGGTGTATTCACAACAAAAATCAGAAATCCAAGGCATAATAACGATACAAAACTCAAAACATATGAGTGTTTCACAGTCTTAAGAGAAACCTGAAAACGTGCAGCAGTCTGTACTAAGGGTATCTGCAAGGTATACATACCTACTCCAAGAAAAGTAAATTAACTACGATACTTTAGGCAAAGTCTGGCATGAGGCGCTCTCAGACTTTGTATTCAGAACCATCAGAAACAGAGAACCTTGTGTTCTAATTTACTCAACTGACAGAGTTACAATAATTGAATCCTGCTATTTGAAGAAGAAATAATTTCACTGAGTCGGTACACTCGCAATTCACAACATTTATTGCAAACAGATTTTGTCAAAAAGATTTAATACATACGACAAAGGTACATATTCAATATTGCGAGTGTCCATCAAGCCTTCTTCTTTGTCTGGTTGGCTACTTTGTCTATAGCGGCTTGAACTACCTCTGGATCTCCTAAGTATTCCAAAGGGGCAATGGGCCTCATATTTGGATCCAAGCTGTACTTGAATGGAATTCCAGTAGGTAAATTATAACCTGTAATATCTTGATCGCTAATCTTTTCCAAATGTTTCACAATTCCTCGTAGACTGTTACCATGTGCAACGATCAATATTCTGGTCTTTGCTCGGAGTTTCGGAATAACCACATCATTCCAAAACGGGAGGGTCCGATCAATTGTTAACTTCAACGATTCTGTTTTGGGAAATTCGTCAGGACCAGGTCCATTCTCGATCAGCGATGGGTTTTTAGTGATTGAATCGTAGTAAGGATGACCTTCTTCCATAGGAGGTGGCGGAATATCGAAACTCCTCCTCCAGATGGCCACCTGTTCATCTCCAAACTTCTCAACCGTCTCGAGTTTGTTCATACCTGTCAGGGCACCGTAATGTCTTTCATTGAGCCTCCAAGTCTTCACGATCGGCAAATCGGTCTGGCCTTGTTGTGAAAGGATGTTCAGTAGAGTATTCTGAGCTCTTTTCAATACTGAAGTATAGGCTATATCAAACTTGAATCCTGCCTTCTTCAAGGCTTCCCCTGCAGTTTTGGCTTCTTGGATTCCACTCTCGCTAAGGTCTGCGTCATACCAACCGCAAAAAAGGTTCTTCAAATTCCATTCTGATTCTCCGTGACGTACCATCACTATGTCCACACTACAACTGCATTTCCTGGCCATTATTCCAGTTTCACTTCACTATGATTTCGAAAATTCTCATCAAATAGACATTATGATCCAACGAAAATATTTTGACATGACATGATTAGTCGAATGTCAGAAATTTGACTTGAGGATGCCAGTTTTTCTTCGATAAGTGTTCGAAATGATGATATAATTCGGGGAGGTGAATGGAAAGGGCTGTAAGTGCCAAGTACGAGAAGATTACTACATCTGAAATTCTTCTATTGATTCATCGCAAAAATAGCTTTTTCTGATAAGATATACTTTATATGCAGATTGTCGACAAATGATCTGCGACACTTCAATGTATTATCTATATCCCTCTTCTGATAAAAATACACATCATTTGAATCAAAATTAAATAGAAAATATGAGCTCGAATGTATTTAAGGGGAAGAGTGACCAAATCGAATAGTCAATATGAACTGACATTCAGAGAGTCTTCCGGGCTTATTGGCCGTGGTCTATTAGGAATTATTTCACCTAACGTTTCGCCCACAACTGCGGTAGGCATCTTCAGAGGATTCTTGGTCTTAGATTGTAACTCGACCGCTGAATTTTCGAAAGTGATGCTGGATTCGATCCGTTGGCCCCACTCATACCCTGATCATTGGCGGGAGAAGGTAGTGGGTTTACGCGCGCGATGTTGATTGGTCCATCGCTCCCACTTCGTATTGGCTTGATTTTGGGGTGAGCCCAACGGATCGAATCCAGCATCACGAAAATTCAGCGGTCGAGTTACAATCTAAGACTAAGAATCCTCTGAAAATGCCTACCGCAGTTGTGGGCGAAACGTTAGGTGAAATAATTCCTAATAGACCACGGCCAATAAGCCCGGAAGACTCTCTTAATGTCAATATATCCGGTCGTGAAAGCCTGAAACTATTCAATATGAACTATTGGTTTGCTTATTTTGTGCCCATTCCTCTGATGGACACGGAACTTTTTAGTTTCTGAATGTCGGAAATTCTCAACATTATATTCCACCGGAAAAAAATTCTCTTTTTTTTATTCATGGATGGTCAGAGCTGTGTGCTTCGAGCACTAGCCCCCGAGTCGCGAGCACTCAGCATTTTGTTTTCACAAAATATTCCGGAATACTATATTACTCTACTATATAATTTGATATTCGGAGCACTGAGCCCTGAGCACTTTTCTAGGAAGTGTTGTACGTGCGGTTATTCAATCGAAATATGATAGGGTGTTTCCGTGACTTATAACTTCTGATAGGAGAACCCTAGCGTGCGCATGATTTTCCATATATCATCAAAACTTTTCTGACTGATGAGCTTTATATTTCGATATGTTCATGACAAGAATCAGACTTTCGAAAGAAAAGTGGTGAGTTGTTTTTCTAGATGTCCAAGAAAGAAACAGCTAGAAAATTACTTATTCTAAAGTATACAATAGTTCAACAGATTGTGTCACTATATATCTATAGAAAAAATTAAGAATCCATTTTTCCCTGATTCACTTACAAGCCAAGTTTAAACCAGCATAACATGGTTGAGAAATGAATATAAAGAAATTAGTTTTATATGAACCCCAGAACACTGTGGAGAAAGATTAAACAAGATTGTCGACCAAGCTGCTAAAAAAGCATGTATTGAGGAACCACATACCTTAGTTTGAGATTGTACTGATTTCACAGTGATTGTTCATGTATTTACTTTTTCTACAGTTGTTAGTGAGGGTTGAGAACTTCAAAGATCATATTCTACTTCTCATGTAATTCTTCAAGTAATTCTTTTCCTGTTAAAGACCAATTATGGATCAATGGATCCAGAAACTGACAAAGAGCTCCCTACACAGATAAAGAACTGAAATATTCACATAGTCATTATATAAGTTATAATTTCAGGAAGTATCCAGAACAACCGATGAACGGTTGGCTACGGAAGCTTAATGTGCTTTGGCAAAAGTTAAGTATGAAGATGTTGCAGTCAAAGTTGATATCTTGAAAATATGTGACGACATAATAACTGACAAAAACTCAAACAAACAACATAGCAGGGATCAATTCTTTTAATATGCTAGCCACAATAAAGAAATTCTGTGACTATGTCACCTCCGATTTTTCAAATGATGAGTTTTGAAAGTAGTTCCATATGAGTATGTACTGCCCAAATATCTTTTGATTACTTTGTTCATAAATTTTACTTCAAAGTGTCCAAATTATACAGGGTGGCCATTTGAAAACGAAACAGACGAGATTACAGACGAAATAAATTTTTTCGATAGAAATGCTCGTACAGGTCGATTTCTGTTTCGAGGGGGACAACTTAAGATGTAGGTTAGCGCTTCAACCCTGCTACTACAACCCTCACCCTCAATTTTTGAATAGGGAAGATGGGGTGAGTGATACCTCATTTGAAAGGTTTTTCACAAAAAAAAACTACAAGTGCCATGAAAACACCACTTCATTTTCAAATGCTCAGTCAAGAATATTTCGAGAACTAATGCATAAAATGAAAAAAACAATTACTGTGCTGAAATCAGTATAAAGAGGTATCATTCACCCCATCTTCCCTATTCAAAAATTGGGGTGAGGGTTGTAGTAGCAAGGGTTGAAGCGCTATACGTCCGTAACCTACATCTTAAGTTGTCCCCCTCGAAACAGAAATCGACCTGTCCGAGCATTTCTATCGAAAAAATTTTTTTCGTCTGTAATCTCGTCTGTTTCGTTTTCAAATGGCCACCCTGTATATACCAAGTGAGCCCAAGGTGTGTACCAAGCTAACTGGGGTTAATAATATATACATAATTCAGAAAATAGTGGATGACCAGAAATAATAATTTGTCTGTTATTGAACGAAGAAACACATTATCTGCAAGCCATGAAGCCGTTACTGGTGAAATATGAATTGTTTACAAAATACGTGTTACCGGATATACTAGTAGAAAAAGAGTCTTCTGGGCATATTGGCCGTGATACATTAGGAATGATTTCACCTAACGTTTCGCCTTCAACTTCGGTAGGCATCTTCAGAAGATTCTCGGTTCACGGTTATACCCCAAACGCTGAATTTCGAACAGAAAGCGTCATCTGCACCCTGGTTTATGGTGGGAAGAAGTGGTGATTTCAGGTGCGCGATGCTGATTGGCCTATCGCCTCTGCTTCAAAACGGCTTGATGTTTGTTTTTCGAAGGTAGGTAGCAATTTAAAAAAAAAAACCTCTTAAGATATAATGGAAATATTAGATGTTTACCCGAGGCCACCATAATTTCAGTCAAAAAATTTCCACTACAAAAAACATTATGGTGTAGCTATCAGTTCTTCTTTATCACCAGTCATGAAATATTCAAGGTGTTTCACAACTTATTCGACAGATAAAAACCACATATGCACTGCTACAAAAGAAGTTGATTTAAAAATAAATTATAAACTTCCTAAAGAAACTGAGTTGAAACCTGAGTTTCAGTACTGAAATAAAGAATGAATATCTGTTTTTTGCGGTGATCATCCTTATATCAGAAGACGCCATATCAATTCATTGTAGCAAATGTTGTAACAAAAACTGAAGAAAACAGGATACCCGAATCCGAATGACAAAGTATCGTCGATTTGATGTTTTCAGTTATTGATTCATAAAAATGGCATAAGTGGATATCGTTTTAGCTCAGGTACGAAGAAGCAAACACAGTGAGTAGTGGATATTCAGTCGCAAGCAACTTCTTTTTGGAACTGATTCATCCTCATAGTACAAGATTGTATGTGAGGAATTCAGATTTTAAAAAAAAATTCAATTGAATTTGATTCAGAAAACCATTGTTGGTATATATATATATATATATATATATATATTCTTATGGAAAAGAGAGCTAAAATAATACAATAAATATTGAAACAAAAAGTACCTAAGCTGAGGTAAAAAAAGAACGGGGTATCATAACATTCTTTGTACTACGGAATACGCTAACATGTTCACACGGGGGACGTTTCTTTCGCTGAAGTAATTGCTTTTTTAGTGGTGAAAGTTTACAGAGTTTTTATATAAAAGTATACCAAATTGTGCATAAGAGACTCGACAGTTGTTTTGTGTCATTGGGATGACAATTTTTCGAGTGTGGATGGAGAAAAAGTGAGAATTTTCGGTGAATAACGGAAGATTCTAGCAAGATCATTATCAGGTTCCGATAAACATATTGAGCACTTATTGTTATTGTCTGTTGGAGTCGAACGTAGACTGGTTCGATTCTGCGTACGGTGTTGCCGGATTGTAATTTTCTTCGAGGAATTGGGGAGAATAATCATGGAGTGTATAGTATGTAAAACGGTCAATGGGCTAACTACAGTATTGTGTGATAGCTGTCAAAGGTCAACCCATAGGGAGAGTAGTGGTCTCAGTGCTACAGAACTGAAAGTGATGGATCTGCGTGGAAAGAGATTGCTCAAATATTATTGTGAGGAATGCCAGAATGGTTTAAGGGTGCTTCCAAGTTTACTGCAAAAGATTGATAAACTGGAAATGGAAATCCAGAAGATCGGAGATTCTATGGTTGAGAATTCGTGTGAAGTTCAAACGTCTGCAGATGAAAGGGAGGAAATTATTAGCGAATTAATGGACAGACAGAGCAGAGCATCAAATATAATTATTCTGAATGTCAACGAACCCAACATGAAATCTCAAAAAGAAAGAATAGATGAGGATAAGAGAGCATTGCAAAAAATTTCAGAAAATTTTGACATTGAGAAAGATAAACTTATACCCATAAGGCTCGGAAAATTCATTGCGGGAAGAGTAAGGCCGATCAAGGTTGTTTTGCCGTCTCCGGAAATTGCAAATTAGTCCTGAAGAATAAACAGCTTGTTTCAACGCCAAGTGTTAGAATATTTCGGGATCAAACGGTAAGCCAGCGTTTATTTTAAAAATGTAAAGGATCAATTACGGGAAATGCAAGAAAGAGGGGAAGTTGATAAAGTCATCAAATTTATCAATGATAAACCCACAATAGTATCCGGTACTGGTAAGAATGTTCAAAAAAAATAATAAAAAAGCCTAATATATTGTTCAATGCGGATTTGCTATATCTGAATGCCCAAAGTGTTATGAACAAGATGGATCAGCTTAACTATGGTCTAACGAGTTTTAATCCTAAAGTAATTTTATTGAGTGAAACCAGGACTACTAGAGATATTGAAACATCTGAAATCAAAATAGGAAATTATAGAGTATATAGATGCGATTCAAAGAGTAGACATACGGGGGCGTTTTAATTTATGTCAAGGACTGTTATGAGTGCTCTTGTGTTAAAAATTTTGTAATTGATATAAATTATTGGTGTATGCTATTGAAAGTAAATTTTAAAGCATCCGTATGGATTATAGGATGTGTATATCGTTCACCATCGGGTTCTGAAGCGGTTTTTTTGGATGAATTTGAAAATGTTTGTGACTATGTAACTTCTAAAAACTGTCGTTTTGTGCTGGTAGGAGACTTCAATATGGATCTTCTGATTGATAGTTATTATGTTAAGAAAATAAAGATTTTGTTTCAAAATTATGGTATTACACAATTTGTCAATGAACCTACCAGGATAACAGACGACAGTGAAACACTTGTTGACTTTGTAATAGGTAATGAAGATAATATTATTGCACATGTGCACGATAAACCCAAATTAAGTGATCACTCTGTTATATCTGTCAATTTCAGTGGTACGTCTTGGTCTGGTGCTGGTGTTTTGAGATTTTTCCGTGATCTTGGCGTCGACAGTATGGCCAGGATAAGATCTGCTCTGGAAGGTGTCAACTGGAATTTGGGGTCGTTGGAGGTGAACGAAATTTATAGTAGATTGAATGAGAAGTGTCAGTGTGTAATAGATGAAATTGCACCGGTTAAGTCACGTGAATATAATCCACGTGTGCCTTGGTTTGATAGGGATGTCGAAAGAGAGATGAAGTGTAGGGATGAATTGTATAGGTCGTTCAAATTTTGTATGGGAGAGCACAGAAATGATGCCTGGAATGCATTTAAGGAGAAAAGAAATGAAGTGGTGAATATTTTGAAGCGGAAGAAACGTGATTATTTTGTTAGAAAAATTGATAATTGTAGGGGCAATTCAAAGGAAATGTGGAGAATCTTAAAAAAACTAATAAACGGGAGCGAAGTCGCGGGTGCAAATTCTATAAGGTTCGGTGATGTTAACGATGATATTATTGTAAGGGAACCACAGATGATAGCTGAGCGTTTCAATGTATTCTTTATTCAAAGTATTGCTGAAATTGTTGATACTATTGGTCATCATACTCCTTGGTATAACAGGGACAACAATTTGTATAAACCCTTCAGCAATTTCGAGATGGTTAGTTTTGGACAGCTAAAAAACTATAAAAAGTAAATTCTCTATTCATGAACCACTGAATGGACGGATGTTGAAGGAATTGTTTGAGGTCATGGGTGATGCTATTTTGGCGTTAGTAAACACTTCATTGGACAGGGGCCAAGTACCGGACTTGCTGAAGATTAGTACTGTTGTACCTATTCCTAAGGTTGTTGGAACGTTAAACGCATGTGAATTCAGACCAGTTAATACATTGCCAACTATTGAAAAAGTCCTCGAACGCACGGTGTATGAACAATTGTTGAGACATGTTGAGTCGAATGAGATATTGATGAGTAATCAGTCGGGTTTCAGAAAGGGTTATTCTTGTGAAGCGGCTCTGCAATTTATGATCAGTAAGATTAAAGTTGAAATGGATTCTAACAAATATGTTGTTTGTGTTTTTCTGGATTTGAAACGTGCTTTCGAGACTATCGATAGACGAATATTAATGCGAAAGTTACGGCAATATGGAGTTAGTGGTGTGGTTTATGACTGGTTTGATAGCTATTTAAGAAATCGAAGGCAAAAAGTCAGGTTTAACGATGTGGTGTCTGAAGAATTAGATGTGGACTCTGGTGTTCCTCAGGGAAGTGTGCTGGGACCTCTTTTGTTTTTGTTATACGTGAATGATGTTGATCTGTTTGTGGAATGCGATTTGATAAACCTTTTTGCGGATGATAAAGTGATTGTTTGTGCTGATTGCAGTTTAGATGAGGCGGTTAGGAGAATGAATATTGAGCTGGAGCAGATTGGAAGGTACCTTGTGTTGAATAGACTCAAGTTGAATACCAGTAAAACTAAAGCCATGATATTCACTAGTAGATCAAAATATAATCTCGTTGATGTTGAAGGTGTGAATTTGAAAGTATACGGGGAGAGACTGGATGTGCTTGAGTCTGTGAAATATTTGGGTTTTCATCTTGATAATGCTTTGTCCTTTGAGGCGCACTTCGATTTCGTTCGCGGGAAGATTTCAAAAAAACTTGGCTTCTTTACAAGATTGGCGGCTGATTTGACCCCTTCTTCCAGAATATTAGTATACAATACCATAATACAGCCACATTTCGATTACTGTTCTACAATTATGTTTCTGTTTAATGATGGTAAAGTGGAACAGCTGCAAAAACTACAGAATAGAGGAATGCGTATCATTTTGGGAGTAAACAGACGCACGCCCATTTTGTCAATGTTGGATGCTCTTCAGTGGCTGTCGGTGAAGCAGAGATTATATTATTTTACCATGACTTTTATATTTAAGATTTTGAAAGGTTTGGCACCTGATTATTTTTGGGCGTTTGTTGATTTTCCGGAGAACATACACGGGTACCAGACTAGGACTGTTGGCAATTTTTACTTGAGTAGAGTGAATTATAGTAGGAGCATGAGATCATTAATATATAGGGGTTTTCAAGAGTATAATGCTTTACCAGCTCATATCAAGGATTGTACGAATTTAAGAGATTTTAAATGTGAAATGAGAAAATATGCTAGGATTAAGAAATGAATTTTTCAGCAGAGTATTTGTATTTTTTAATTTATTTATTTATTGTTGTAGCAGGTTAGCGGATTGGAAATTGTGTTGTTGTTGTTAATATTTGTATTTATATTAGGCTTTCTAATTGAATAGAGTATCTATCTATCTATCTATCTATAGAATCATACGATACTATCAACACTAATATCATAAGATACTATACAGCCAGGGGAAAAAACCTCAGCCGAAAAAACCTGCCTCCCCGTAAACAAAATAACATAAAGTATCAAATATCAGGAAAATCTTGAAAGACATCAGTGTGATCATCTTCATGTTATCCGTCGATGGGCTCGTAATTCTTAATCTGAAATGAAAAAAGACAAAAGCAGAAAAGAAACCGATTATTAAGAATAAATCGAATGCATTTTGGAAATGCATTTGCTACTTTAAAAAACATCAACATTAAGATTTCTTGGCCAAATAATGTTCGGAGGTTTCTAAATAGGTATTTATGACAGAAATGTCACAAAATTTGAAAGAAATGAAAAAAACCCCATCAATTTCCCCCTTCCGAATCTGTTGAAAGTTACGAAACTGATAATTTTTCAACATAACAAGCTCAACTTGTAAAAAATCAATTAATACTTAACCTTTCAACTGTCCTCTTTCACGAGGATTTTTTTTCTATTGCCGTGTGGGTTTCTTGCAGAAGAATCTCTTTGATACCATGTTTATCAGCTAATTTGAAGACGTAATCACACTTGTCTTTCGAAATTCCTTCGATATTCAAATTCAAAATCCACAAATTGTTGCTCTCTGGTCGTGAGGGTTTTTTCAAACCGACCTTCCAGGTGATGAGTTTTCGGCACTTCAGATGTTTGAAGTCTGCTATGGGACCCCAATGAAAGGCAATCATCTCCCAAAGATAAACCAAACATGTTATAACACAAGAAAACAGAATATTTTTCAGGACCAAAAACTAAGACATATTACGAGAACTTCTCGCATATGTTTTTTTCTAAAAATTGCGAATGGAAGGCATTATTGACTCTTCATGAGAGTTTTTATGATTCCATAAATTCCGTGCAAATCCGCAAATATTCCTGTCGAGGAAAGAATCCAATTGGAAGAAATCCGTCGCTGTCGAAATGACGCTTATAACCCCCAAATTTTATATTATTAACACATTCCGACTCACACCCTAAATAAAACATGCTCGAAACACGCATCGCTCAAAATATTTCTTCGGACTGAATCGGTGATTTCCCCAGAGCCAGCGACGTATTTGTGATATCTTCCCTGGAAAATTTAATCTTTTGATATTCCGCTCCTCTGCATTGAGTTGTTGCGAAATGTTTACATTCATTTCGTTATTCTTTTCAGGGGCTCTTTGCGCGATGAAAAATGCCCCTTTGAAATATTCTCAATGAAGCTTTCAAATAAATTAAATTGTGGATTCTCGCGGTGCGAAATTAAAAACGAATGGTCCCTGGCTTGCTAAGTGGAAAAAGTATCCCTTAATTATTTCCTCGTTACTTTTTCACAGCAGAGTCAATCGGGGGCTAGATTTTTTGTCTCTGAAAGCATGGGGTTGACTAGATTGTGTTCGATTCTGACGGACATTTTTTTCAAGAGGTTTTGAGTGCATGGCCGTGAGGAAATGATTCTCGCAGTTTTTGTTTCACTTTTTGCGATCAAAAATCCGTCTCCACAATCTCATCTGATATAAATCAGAGCAGAAATCAATTGACAGATAATATACACATTGTACAATTGGGCAATCTGTGATCGAAGTTAGTAAAAATGTTAATTTCTTGCCAAATAGCTATTGATTTTTCCTTGCCTTGAAATTTGTATAGATATATATTTAGTTAGTTATTTGCAGTGTACTACGATCTAATCTATTGTGCCTCCAGATCCAGAAATCTAATGAAATCTAATATCTAGGAAAAGTGAGTCAAATATCCACATCTAATTTTGAAAAACACAAATAATTTTAAAATTAGATGTAATCGTTTTACTTTCGTTTCATTGTTGATTATTGTGATTTGGCTTGGTATTTTTTTCAGCATTTTTGACTCGATTTGCGTTATTTCGCCGTTAAGATAACATTGAACTTTCTGATGATACAGCTTTTTTGATAACATTACGAGAGTCTTCCGGGCTTATTGGCCGTGGTCTATTAGGAATTATTTCACCTAACGTTTCGCCCACAACTGCGGTAGGCATCTTCGGAGGATTCTTGGTCTTAGATTGTAACTCGACCGCTGAATTTCCGAAAGTGATGCTGGATTCGATCCGTTGGCCCCACTTATACCATGATCATTGCCGGGAGAAGGTAGTGGGTTTACGCGCGCGATGTTGATTGGTCCATCGCTTCCACTTCGTATTGGCTAGATTTTGGTCTTTTGCAACACCGGCAACCATGCGCTATGTACCAAAGGAGTTTCTTCCCTTCTGTTCATATTGTTTTTATGTTTGAATATCTCAGTGGCTTCCATGTTCATCCTAGGATAGAAACTTTTGATGTTTGAAATAGCTTCTGCCTTTGAGAAAACAATATTCTATCCATCTGTCAGAGCATGTTCCGCTAGTGCGGATTTTTCTGTCTGATTGAGTCGACAGCATCGATCATGCTCCTTAATTCTCGTATTGATACTTCGCTTCGTTGTGCCAATGTAGACCTTGCCGCAGTCACAAGGTATCCTGTAAATACCGGGTTGAGAGAGTGGGTCGACTTTGTCTTTGGTAGTTCTGATCATGTGGCCAAGTTTTTGGGTTGGCTTATAGACAGTCTCTATATTGTGGCCCTTTAGTATTCTACCAATTCTATCGGTGACCTTGTGGATATATGGTAAGATAGCTCTTCCATTGGGGATGAGTTGTGATGTGTTATCATCACGTGTGGAAAGTCTTGGTCTTATTCCCCTCTGAATTTCCTTAGCATTATATCCGTTAGCGACGAATGCATGCTGTAGATTTTCTAGTTCATCCTCCAGAAATTCCGGCTCACACAATCGTCGGGCTCTATCTACGAGTGTTTTTATAACTCCTCGTTTCTGTTGAGGATGATGATTGGACTGCTCGTGTAGATACCTGTCCGTGTGTTGGTTTTCTATAAACCCTGTGTCCTAGCTTTCCATTAGGCTTTCTAGTAACCAAGACGTCTAGAAAGGGTAGAGCACCATCCTTTTCAATTTCCATAGTGAATTGAATATTTGGATGCCTACTGTTAAGATGGGATAGGAAAGCATCCAATTCTCCAAGTCCATGACTCCAGACGACAAAAGTATCATCCACATAACGTAGCCATGTGGATGGTCTCTTAGTTGCCGCTTCAATTGCACTTTGTTCGAATTTCTCCATGAAGAAATTTGCAATTGCAGGACTTAGAGGGTTTCCCATGGCGCAGCCGTCTATTTGCTCATATAATTCTCTCTTCCACTGAAAATAGTTGGATGATAGGCAAAGTTCGAAGCTGTTTTCAGTGGAACGGCGAATTCTATGAGCAAATAGACGGCTGCGCCATGGGAAACCCTCTAAGTAAGGGAGAGAGGAAATTGTTCACTAGAAGTTGTGAAAGATGCTGAGGAAAAAATGGTCGAGATGAGCAGGAATTTAGGATGTGTATGATCCAATGAATGATGAATGTCAGGTCCGAGAGTGTAATGATCAGAAATTTTCGAAATTTTAACATTGTTCGTAAAATGAGGTGGGAAATAGCGAAGAATGTTCCAATATGTTGAACAATTTTAACGTGCCAAATACATTGGAGGTACACCAGATCTCTTGCTACATATCGAAAAGCTCAAGTATATCAGACGTAATCAGAAAAGCAATTGCGGTAAAAATGAACTATATCCGCACCTGTATGCATAGAGAAAACTGGACGAAAAAAATTTAATATAAGAAAACAGTCATAAGATCCATGATTCGAAAAGAACCAATATATGCAAAAGAACCTCGAAATAAGAACTCCGTAAGAAATCGCAAAAGACGAAGTTTGACAAATGAGAAATAATAATGCATCGCCCAATGCGTATTTTGTTAGAACTTGAGTATAATTGCAAAGCAGTTCACTCAAGTTGACAATGATTCGAAAATAATATGTCTATTCACAACTATACATATTTCACTTTATATCTGATCGAATGAAATCAATCGCCAAATGCCAAATCCAACTTATATCCGCAATTTTTCCAACATCTATAAACATGAATCTTCTATCGATTCACAACACGAAAAAGATGTTTCTGCCCAGAGCATCCAATAACAATGAGAATAACAAAATTCTACCTCATTCATAATGAATGAGGAGAGAAAACAAAACAATCAAAACCAAGACGAGCCAGCTGGCCCTGATGTTTTAATTCAACATTCATTCAGTTCTCCCAAAGGAAGCATGAACGATTCTAGATGGTGAAAGAAGCGAATCCCAAGATTTTCCTTTTGTCTCTATAACAAGAACTTACCACATTCTGATTCAACGGTCAGATATTAGCAATGTGTACAATATTTAACAGCTGCTTCAGGGAATCGAGGTAGCAGGGTTGACTTCCTGTTTACGGTAGTGGCTTGGAACAGGAAAGCTGTCTGAATATCATCACTGTTAGTTTCTGCTACATTATGCATGTCAGATCTATTCTGAACAATAATAGAGGAGTTCATATTGAATATAGTGAGCTTCCACATGGCTTACGTAATTCAGTTTGGCAGGTACGTTTTGTATTTATTGAAGGAGAAGGGTTGAAGAATATTATTTTGTATCTATATCTCCCCGAAAGCTTTCGAATGAGAATGAGGAGAGGTGAAAAAATTGGTAAACAAGTCGTGAACAATTTTCCGCTTCTCCTGGGTCATTGAACTCGATTTTTTTCTATGAACTAATGATAAAAAGCTTTTTCGCTATAGCAGTTTTACTTCGTAAGTCGCAGTGAAGGGCAGGAAAAGATCATATCCTACAGCAATTCATATTGCTTTTTATCATTGCTGATGATATTGTGAGGTATATATTCATTTAAATTCACAGTTAATGATGAGAATTAAGTTGAAATTAATTCATAGGGTAAGTTTAAGATTGATGATATGAAGTGAAGTGATGATAAAGTAATATTAAAAATTCAACACGAATATAATAATAAGTATAATAAGTTT
This sequence comes from Hippodamia convergens, assembly GCA_038502775.1. Lineage (NCBI taxonomy): Eukaryota > Metazoa > Arthropoda > Insecta > Coleoptera > Coccinellidae > Hippodamia > Hippodamia convergens. The sequence goes on along the minus strand of CM076609.1, from coordinate 22,120,141 downwards.
ATACTATAGTTTGGCTCATAGTTTCTTAAGTTATGATGTTTAACTATCCGATCAATTACTCCAACAAAAATTTGGCCACACTGTGCATTTCCTCCAAATTTGAAACATCGCCTTATTATCTATCAATTATTTTGTTCAATCATATACCACCAGATGAAATTAATCATTTTTGCTGTATTTTTTGACTAGTCTCATACATATTCTTTCATGTCTCCTGGGATCAATAAACTTTTTATTATTATTAATAAAATAGATGCAAATTCACGCATTGTAACAAAAAGATCAAGCTGAATAGCATTTTTCTAACTAAGATGCTAAATAACTGAACAACTGAATAACTGAAGCAATTCCAAATTTATAACAGTGGCGGCTCGTAATCTTTCAGTCTACAGGAGTGATGACTTACTCGATTGATTTCTCGATTTCTTTTCCAACAAAGCAGCCATTTTTTTTAGCACGGTCTTTGCTTGTTTTTCAATAATATCGTATAAAACAGAAATTTGCAGTATCTGGATTTTAACAAGAAGCTCAGATTTCTGAGCATTTTGTTCCCTAAAATTATTAATATTCTGAAACAAACTATCAAGATCACTTCACTCAAAATTCCGAGCCGAACTAACTAAACTTTATTGACAACATATATTGAGACGGAATAAGACTGAGATTTTTATTCTCGGACTAATTCGAGATGGAAAAAAGGCATTGAAGATAAAAGAGTGTATTTTTATTAAATTGATCCTACTTGATTTTATGTATATTTCTCTATTTCAGTATCGTGATGAGTTCATTACAGTACTAAAAGTAGTGCTGTAATGAAACTCATTACAGCATTGTTTTCAACTATATTTTTCTTTTTATGATTGTCAGTACTGACCTCCGATCGAATCAAGTTTCGAATCAAATCAATTCAAATTCCGTGATCTGTCAAATTTCGTATGTCACACCAACTGCAAAGATACAAAACAAAAGTCACTAATCTGAATTTTCATTTGAATTTCGAGAGATCTTAACAAAAATTGACTGAAATAGAGAAAATACCGTCTAATACTCGTTGCAGAAGGCAATTCCAACACTGATGCTATCGAAAACTCGCTCCTTCGTCGCTCGTTTTCGAACTTCGCATTCGTGTTGGAATAGAAGCTCATTCTGCAACTTGTTTTAGAATATCCTATTATAAAACGGATTGAGTGGTAGGATAATTCATACAATTTGATACCCATTATGGGTATCAAATTGTATGATAAGTATTGAGAATTCAGTAATAATTATAACTCAGTTCTGGTGAATTGACAGACTACTACTATCATAACTACTGCAATCTGTCAATATGGGGCCAGATTGTTGGAGTGGTTATTGGAATGGTTTGAGACCTACCTTAAAGTGTGTAAGTTCCTGTTGTTTGAGGATGACTTGAAAGATTTTGCACGGATTCAGATAATTCGGTATTGTTTGGATCTCCAAAGTGATCTTGACAACTTTGTTCGGTTCTGTGAGGCGTTCAGTCAAAACCTTCACACAGATGAGTGTTGTGTAGTGTCATTCAACCGAAATAGATCCGTGATTAACTATCCGTACTCCGTTTCTGGAACTGCGTTGAAACGCAAAGATATGGTAAGAGATTTAGGTGTTGTGGTGGATGCAAAGCTGCTGTTCGATGAGCATATAAACGGGTTGATGTGTGCTAGTAATTAGGTGCTTGGGTGTACTAAGCGACAATGCCGTCAATTCAATAGAAGCAATTTTGGCGCTTTAATATGGCTTTGTCCATAGTAAGCTTAGCGTTGCGTCTTCGATATGGTGTCCCCAATATAATATCTATATCGAAAGATTGGAGAGGGTACAGGCTAGGTTTCTTAGTTACAGCACAGGATTTCACCTTACAATTCGTGATCCGAGGGATTATACTATCCTTTTAAAACAATTTCGTATGATCAGTTTGAAAGACTGAAGAAAATAAATGATATAATTTTTCTTTATAAGATATTGACGAACCAACTAGATCGTCCCGAAATTCTTGAATCAATTGAATTTTATGTTTCTGTTAGTCATATGAACCCAGTGTATTTTATCTAACCACTTATAGTACCAACAGTGCCAAGTTTTCACCGGTATCGAGAATGTTGGAGTTGTGCAACACTCATGTAAATTATGTCGATTTGTTTTCGGGAGAAACTTTAAATTCTTTTGAAAAGAAGTTAAGGGTATATTCATGTAAACATACAGACTTTGTTTCGAATCTTGTTTATCACTATGAACCTATTATTGTAGTAAGTTGTAAGTGATTCACAATGTCTGAATTGAGGTTATCAGTGGGCGCTTTGGTGATTACACCTGCGAGCATTCTTTCTTGTAAAATAAAAAAAAAATAAATAAAATAATATAAATTTTCATCATGAGCTTTCTTTAATAAAATGTGATCAGTAGCTTTTCTAATCAAATCAAATCAAATTTCAAATCAAATCAAATTTATTCCTCTGAACAATAAATACAACATTCATTCACAGTTATAATCAGTTACTAAATGACCCTTAATGTAAGGATGGGAACACCTAAGTAGCAACTTGTGTTGTGCTCGCCATCCTCCATTCCGGGTGTTCAAAGATCATCAAGAATTAATCATGGCAGGATACAGAATAAACACACCAACGTTCTACATCTAAGCTGAACATTTAGTTTAATGATCTTTTGAGCTGAATACACAAACACGAACTGAAACAGCAAGATAGTGAGATATATACAAAGATATAGGAAGAGGGAGAGTGGGTGAAACCGAGAAGAAACAAAACCACATCTACGATGACTGCCACCCCCAAATCAACCAAATATGTTGAAAATTTCGCGATTAAGCACGATGACAGCTTTGATTGACTTTTTGAATTTATTGAAATTTAAAATATTTTTTATTGTCACTGGTAGGAGGTTAAAAGGTTTGGGCCCATGATAGAAAACATACCTCTGTAACTGAGTTTCTTCATATAAGTATTCCGTAGAGAATAATCTCGGTTTTTTAAACAAAATTTTCAGTATAGTGTTCTGAGTCACTTGGAGAACATTCAGGGAATTATTGAAATGATTTAATCATTTGCTAAGTTGCTTAATAATGCAATTCTGAATCGCTGATAACGGAATAGACCGAATCACTTCCCGTGCTGACAACCAAACAATAAACAACATGAATAATACCCCCGTTAAAGTGTTCTATATAGAGATAACAGCGCAAATCTCCGAGTACATGTTTAAGTCACATTAATGTCTCCGCGGACCCCGGCGAAGGTATCATTAAGACGAATGGCGTGTAGGGTGAAATGGTAAAATCACGGAACGCGACCGGGTAGCGGAACAGCGCGGTTCCGCAGCAACTCGAAATGAGTTACAACACACGAAAGGTTACATTACGCAGATGTCTCTCCACATTCGAATGCGTCTTCTACATCGTTTTGACCACATTACAGCTCGGGGCGTCTTTATTAGACCGCATTACATTATGAAATATTGGGCGTTTATCTCTGTTCTGAATTATCGCTGATAATTCCGAGTGGGACGGAAGTTCAGGGTAGAGTGAGTTATTCGTTTTTTTTCATATCTGGTTTATCTGAAGGTTATTTTGGTACACTCACATTGGAACTAAGCGCGTTGATTCAGTAAAAAACAGAAAATATGATCAGGGACGGGCCGAAGCCAAATATTTGGGGTGAGGAATATTATCGAAAGTTTCCTGATTGTGCATTTATTGAAAAAAAACCGAAGGTATCGGATTGTGTCCATAACATAATATATAATATGGTATGGTAATTTGGTGATTAAGTTCAACAAAGGAAAAGTAATCAACTGTTTTTCATTCATTCAACATTCAATTTAGTAGATCTCAGGGAGTCTGTTTTCGTGAAAAGTATCATGATTAAAATGCTTGAAACTTTGAGAGACAGTTTTTGTTGGATTCTTCAGCTTTGAAGCTTTTTTCATTTCATGGGATCAGAGAGCAAATTTAAAGCTCATTTTCATCAGAGGAACTATTTTTTTTCTGAAGAATGGATTTTTTTTTATTCTGTGACAAAAATATATATCGGGATGAGCAGGTTGAATATGATGAATATCATCACAGTAATAAGAAATCAACTTGTATTTTCCATCTGCCCAATATTCAATTATGTGAGTCTCTTCATTTCATGGAATGTTTTTTTTGTGAGAGGTATCTACTTTTGAGATGCTTGAAAGTTTGAGACAGAAAAGGCTGTACATAACTAAGAAATAAAACAGAAAATGGGTTCAGATGTTTCAAAGTTGCAATCGCCATAAATCGAGATATTTCTTAAAAAAATACCGAGTGCATATAAAATCCACAAGATGAATAGAAAACAGCATGATTCAACTGATATAAAAACTATAGACCCATCAACAATTTCGTTGAAATATTCGAAAGAATACTATGTAATAGACTGCTGAGTTTTCTTAACAAATTCAATATTTTCAGTGAACACGAACACGGATTGCTGAAGGGTAAAGGGACAGATACTGCCTTATATAAAATATCTGAAATGATTTTTGAGGGCCCTGAAAAGGAAGACTTACTTTTGGGCATCTTTCTTGATTTTTCAAAGGTTTTCAAAGTTTGACACGGTAAATCCTTATATCCTATTTCAGAAGCTCGGAGCTAATGGTATAAGGGGTGATACATTGAAATTAATCAGAAGCTACATATATAACCGTACCCAGTATGTGTCATTAACTGTTGATGGTAATGAATACACATCAACCACATCTGCGGTTGGTGAAGGCGTTCCTCAGGGTAGTCAACTCGGACCATTATTATTTTCGATTAACGTCAATGATATGCCAAATATACTTCTAATACTTCACGAGTATTTTGTGAATATCGTCGATGATATTTAATTGCTTATACGAGCACAAAATCAAATGAGTCAGCAAAAGCTCATCAATACTGTAGCTGAGATGATGAATTATTGGTGTCAATCTCATAATTTAAAGTTGAACTCTAAAAAAACATAATTTGTTTCGTTCAGTCGCAAATTGAGAAATTCTGGTATAAATGACAACATGTTTTTCTTGAGGAGTGAAATACATCTGGAATCTAGCACCAAATTTCTTGGAGTTGTAAAAGACCAACATCTCGAATGGACAAAACATGTTGGACAGGTGTGTAAAAAACTCAATATCCTAATGTATTCTCTGAGAGTTCTCAAGTCAGAATTGACTGTTGACTTCTTAAAGACCATATACCATGCCAGTTTTCAATCTGTTATGGCAACTGGATTACTAGGTTGGGGAAGTAGTCAACAGACGGTTTCAGTGTTCAGGGTTTAGAAATTGGTGGTCAGATGTATGTTCAATTTGAAGTTTTTGGGAAGAACAATATTCTCACTATACCAGCATTATACATTTATAAATGTCTACAATTTGTTTTCAAACATCCAGTTTAGAGAGTATGGTGCTTACACTACAAGAGAAAACTTTTTGATCTATTTAAAGCACTCTCTTTCATTCACTGAGACATCTTGCACATATGTTTCAAATTGTTCAATGCCTTGCCGATATTCATCCGTGAATTGAATAATTTCAAATTGTTCCGGGAAAAGACCCACAAGCTTTTGCTTCAGCGAGAGCCTTATGGTATCAAAGAGTTCATTTTTGGTTGTTGATTTGTATTTTTTTATGACATCTATCTGATACATCATAAATTGATGTAGTGATTTTTAGTGAATGAAGATATTATTATCATTATTAAACTCAGAACTTTGATGGGATTCATCATACTGAAACTACCCATCTGCAAAATTTACCAGTTTCACTTGATCAGCGTTTTCAATATTTTCAAATGATGCGCTGTCCCTTATTCATGGTGGCTTTGTTTGGACTACATTCTAGTCTATTAGATCAACTTTATCATAAAATATTACTTCAACTGTAATAGTATATTCTGAAACAAGTTGCAGAATGAGCTCCTATTCCAACACGAATGCGAAGTTCGAAAACGAGCGACGAAGGAGCGAGTTTTCGATAGCGTGAGTGTTGGAATTGCCTTCTGCAACGAGTATTAGACGGTATTTTCTCTATTTTAGACAATTTTTGTGAAATATTCTCGAAATTCAAATGAAAATTTAGAATAGTGACTTTTGTTTTGTATCTTGGCAGTTGGTGTGACATAAGAAATTTGACAGATCACGGATTTTGAATTGATTTGATTCGAAACTTGATTCGATTGGAGGTCAGTACTGACAACGAGAAAACGAAAAATATAACTGAAAACAATGCTGTAATGAGTTTCATTACAGCACTACTTTTAGTACTGTAATGAACTCATTACGATACTGAAATAGAGAAACATTTTTACTCATCTTAGAATCTCATGATTTGAAACAAAACGTAAAATTTTGCTACCAAATAGTTTTCATAAATTTTTTTTTAGTTTTCACTATTTCAGAAATACGGTGCTCAGTGGATTCAAATATTAAACCCATACTCTCTTTAAGTTGATTGTGAATCAGTTTGCCAGAAAGATATGAAAAATAACGGACAAAAGTGAAAGCACAGGCCAAAGAAAAAAAGTTAAGATTCACCAGAAAGTAATTGAACCGGAATGTACTATATCGACTAGGAGGGAAAAAACATCCACTTCATTGTTAAAGATCATTCCAAGTGGCAGAGGATGAACAAAACTATGACAAAGATGAAAAAATTTAAGGCAGAAAAGTCTTTTACCCAAGGAACTCAAGATTGAACCGGTTTCAAGAATTGACGATATACTTGAGGAGAAGCTTGAAAGTGAAAACATTGCGTTTTTCGGTTACGTACTGAAAAAAATAAAAAATTCGAAGTTTTGCTCCGCGTAATAATCACCGAGGGACGAATGAAAACAGTTTTAGCTGCTAAACGTTACACGGATACGAAAATCACCAGGATGAAGGAAAAAAAGGCCTTTTGTCGAAACAAATACAGATTATATGGCAATATTAACTGAATTGCAATTCTGCTGCGGGGTCCGTATCCGAAAGCCTCAGACTGAAGAAGGTATTCATTCAATGTTATGGAGGTCAATTATTCAGGCACTCCCAGAAAAACTGTCATACTTTATGAAATGTGGGGAGTCGAATGATGGATAAATGCATAAAATCTTCACAACAACTCCCAATACGCAGATTGTGGAGGTTTTCATTTGACAGCCTTCATCAAGGGGGAACAGAAATAAAAAAATTCGGATGACCGAAAGAAAAGAAAGTCCTAACAGCCCCCATTCCGAGAGGAAACAAATGGATCGAAAAGGCTTACTCAATGAAAACGGTGACATGAGAATCAGATCCCACTAAAGCTGAAAATGAACTAAGAGGGACAAAAAAAATTAGAATTAGAAAATGAGTGGAAATCTTCAGACGTGAATGAACATGAATATTAAAATTAATGAGTATTGAAGAACACTTCATGTGAAAAATCATGTAAAATAAAGGAAACGACAGGAAAAAATAGTACGGGATGTAAGTAAAATTTACGAGCCCAGGACGAGTTGAGCCGGAGCGATAGCTAGGGTTGGGAGAAAGTTCGAGGCTATATAACATATTTTCCTCTCTCTGTATTGAAGGTTTACAGGAAAATGCTGGATATATTTTCGGATTTTCATCTTGACTACATTCAATAGCAATCTCATCAAAGTAAGGCATCCGTGGCAGCAGTGATCTGTTGCTAAAGCAACATAAGCAGTTTTATTTTATCAATAACGTCAAATTAAGAATTCGTATCGAAAAGTTTCAGGAAGTCGAACTCTTTGATTCTGAGTGGACCAAATGGATGTTTTAGATATGAAAGAATCTGTTAATATTACTTTTTCATCTTTATTACCGGAAGAGTCGAAAAAAGATATGAAGCGGAATAAAAATCCTTCAAGAATTGTTGTTGAGGCGAGACGGCAACTGTAGACTCTAGAAACCATATGTTCGAATCATTTCTAAGAGAATTTGGCTTCATTGAAGTCGTTGTAACATTATTTGGGCAATTTCCGTTATCAATGTGGTTGGTTGTTACCGAAGTTTCGGAAAGCGTTCGCCTGCTATCTTCAGGTCATTGTTGGTCCTGAGAAGGACCGGTTCTTGCCAAACTTGGTCTGTCTGGACTGGTACGCTCTATACATATTTCAATTTCGCAATTACAGTGCGCAGATTCGAGCTCGAGTTTTCCGAGGTGCAATATCCTAAACTTTACTCACTCTAACCACTAAACTACCAAAACAGGAAATTATTATACAATTTGAGTTATTTAATCATACTTTTCGTGTTAAAGGTCACTTTGACTTTTTCTACCTGTGCAGTTGGTATGCGAAGTAGGTTAGGTTAGGTCAGGTCCGATTCATGTTAGAATTGATTGCTTTCTTGGGCCCGTATTCGTACTCCTCAATTCAGATCTTAGTATGGGCACCCAGACTTTCTTTTTTTTCCTGAGAGGGCGTGCTGATTGGGTCAGGAGTTATTGCCATCCTTCTTCATCCTGTTTCCTTTGATAGGATAGGATAGATGAGAAGCCCATTTGATGTTGCGGTCCTCTTTTCAAGCGTGTTGGACTAGCCTGGACAGGGCCGTCTTTAACCTCTTGGAGGCCCTGGGCACATTAGGATAATGGGGCCCCTACCCAAAATGCCACAATGCCTAAACACATACAAAATAGAAATACAGGGAAATTTCCTTCCACCGAGTTTTATTCACGATAAGTGTATCGTCTCTATGTGTAGAGACGGTATGGTAATGCAGTGCTAAAGAGTCACGAGAGTCGGGACCAGTGTTTCCAACTCGAGGGAATTTTGCCGATTTTGGGAATTTTAGTACCCAAAACGAAGAAGGGATATTTTTGCCTGAAATCGCCTGAAATTTCTTGCAGTGGCGTGGTGCTAAATTCGGGACCCCCTCTATAGATCTATGTTTTTCATGATAAGTTTTCCCTGACATTTTTCGAAGGAAAATAATGAAAAAATGTTATGAAAATAATTTATTTATTGAATAACAAACATTTCTAAACAAAATAATTTAAATTCTGATATAAAAATAACTAGAAACACATCAATGTGGTGAAAATTTGAGAAATTATTCAACAAAAATGCATTAATCTTTTTCAATTTTATTGTGCAAACATATCTATCCACCATATCTGTCCAAGCTTCTGGCCACTTCTTGCCCAGAGCTGAGTAAGTTCAAAAGTCTGATAGACGTGTTTGCAACACCTTAAAGGAGAGCCTCGAAAAGCTTGTCGATATATTAAAAAACCCTTGAAAACAGGGTAACACCTGGAGTAATTGGGTGGTTATTCAAAATTCGAGTAGTTACTGGAGAACTCATATGTTTTTTTATAATTTAGGAGTACCTATTTCTCCATTTTTCAGGAATGATAATTGTACCTTCTTTGTATAAGTTTTTTTCATTATATCATAGGAAAAATCTCGCGAATCGGCAAGTTCAATAGAATGAAATAGTTGGGGCCCCATTTGATGCTTTCAGTTTGGCTTGGGGGCCCCTTTCTTGCAGGGCCCTCTGATACGTCACTGATTTCTTGTCTTATAGCTCTGTCTGAAATTATGTAGTTGAATGGGGATTTCCTTGGAAGATTCCGAATGAATACAATAATGCAAGAATGTGATCAACAACACGATTCGAACATATGTTTTATGGCTAACCACTCTAAAAAAATAACACAAGCTTATCTAGTGTAAGCCAGTATGGGCACGGGTCATAAAAATTCCAACTTTCGAGAACTTGTTGAAGAGAAACTGGGAATTCCAATCCATTTGGAATTATTGTGAATGAAAATTTCCGCCTTTTTACCTGAACGGAATTTTAGTACGCGAAAAGGAATTTCGAAAGAAAGAAGTATTTAGGTCTCTTAGAAAAAATCTGTTCGATAATAATATAGCGGAATTTTTTATGAAATAGGGAATTTCCAAACTTCATTGAGAAAATCTACGATCCTTTCGGTTCGGAACAATTGATCTGAGCGGGGCCCCTATCGATCGCGGGGCCCTGGGCACTTGCCCAAAGTGCCCTAGGGGAAAGAGGTGCCTGAGCCTGGATTTATCTGTTTCTCCCAGTTGAGCTAGTCTTTGGTGCTCTCTGATTTTGACTTTCAGGGGGCGTTTAGTTTCTCCAATGTACGATCTGCCGCATTCACAAGGTATTTCATAGACGCAATCTTTGGTTCTCTGATTCTCGTTGTCAGGTTTCACCTTAGTGAGTTTTCCCCTGACTTTACCCTTGGTCTTGAATGCTGTTCTCACGTTGTATCTGTTACCAACTCTTCTTGTTTTCTCGGATAACCCCTTCACATATGGTATGACAAAAGTTGTAGATTCGGTCGGCTAATGTTGTTGCTCTGCTACCGCTTCCCTTCGTTCTCTATCATTCTGGAATAAAACAGCATAGACTGCAAGCAGTTGAAGATACTAGAAGAGAGCAAACAAGGGTGAGCATCGAAACTCATAGAGTCGATATATCTTCTGCCCAACGATCCCCAGACAACAACTCAAGAAAAACCTTTCTGAAAGTAAAGAACCAACTATTGTATCTGAGAACAGTTTCATAGAAGTACGAGGTGGAAAAGAACTAGATAGCGTAATCTTATCATTGAAAAGTGATACTTATTACGAGTACGATAAAAATGCTAACAGACATATCAGTTTCAAAGCAGACATTGAGTTTTGGCTCAAGTCGAAAAAAGGAAGGATGAAATTCTGAAACAATCACTGAATAACTTGCCATTAGAAGCGCAGGATGGAATAGGAATAGAAATAGCAAATGAAATTTTGAGATTTGGATATTCTCCAGAAAGATATAGAACAACTGCCAATATAACTAAGAAAAGATAGGAACGATAATAAGTACTATAGACCGATAAGTTCAAGACCGGCGGTTGGTAGAGTCATAGAGAAATTAATCCTCAGAAGATTTTGAAAGTTTGTAGACAAAAGCAAAATCATCCTAAATCACAAATTTCAATCTCAAAAGCAGGATTATCCATCGGGATTTTTCTCTGTGAACTTTCACAAGATGTATTAATGATTCTCTAGCCTTTTTTCCAACAAGTGGTTCATAACACGCGAATAACTAACGATCATTTTGCCTGTCACCGTTGAGTACACACATTCAAAATTCTAACGACATCGAGAACTCATTCACTGAAATACCATGGAGAAACTGACCTCGTCATTTTTAGTTCGAACAAGTTATTATTTTCCCATTAATATACAATAATAACTTCATAAGTCGATGTCTTTTCTCGCAAATTATATTTTCCAGGTTCACCTCGAAATTGGCAGCCTTGTTTGTTGTGTCGAAAAAAAGCTTTCGGTAATCAGCTCAGGGGGTAGATACTCAGAGTAATCAGCTGGATTTCATCAAGAATGGAACAATTATGTAAATATATTCCTGAATTAGAGTGAATTCGTGGATATTTTTGTTTTACAAATATTTCAATATATAGAATTCAGTCGGCCATATTGTTGATTACACCATTTTTAACTCGAGATTGAAGGAACTGTTTGTTATGAAAGTTTTTTGTTGGATTCTTCTACGGTGGGGTAAACATGAAATACATTAAAACTATGAAAAATTTGATGAAATGGAAAAAAAGTAGGAAATAATTTTCCTTTTTGCAAATAATGCCAGAAGATGTCGCTGTCGCTACGGTTGATAGCGTTTTCGTCTAAGTATTATATTTGATTATAAATCATCATTTAATAATAATATTAACGCATCTGAGTCCATGTTTTATTACGTCTATCGTTCTTCCGAACACTTCGGAAAATTTTATGACAAAATGTTTTGAACAGATTCCTATTCTCTGCAGCGCCACTAGATGTCACTGCAATATGTATGTATGCAATATGTATATAATTTCGAAGTTTTGAATTCAAAATAACGCGAACTAGGGTAGCCCTTGATTCTAAATTTAAAACCTTGAAATTATAAACATAATAATTATATGTCGGAACTTCGACAGGAGTTTTTCGCTTGAGTCCATTGTGAATTGGCACTAAAAAACATCTAAGCGTCTCTGTCAAAGAGGTACCTGCTGGTTAATTTTTGGTTCCGTGAAGTGAAAGTATCAGAGACCAAGACAAAAGGTTAGTTTTGTGAAAGTATTCAAACTACAAAGACCTCATAACTTTGTATATTGTATTAGATTTGTTCTGTATTTGCAAAACTAAAGTAGTTTATACATCAGTGGTAATTCGTTATTGAAACAATCGTTATTTTGATTCGTCACGATTTGTGTTATTGGTATTTACAATGCCACGTGCCAGAAGATATAAAACATCATAACGAGGCCGTAATGCTACTAGACTTCAGAATATTTTAAGTCAATCCTCTATAGAGGATCAAGAAAGAGCACAGGAGCAACGCCATGCAATGTCGAAATAGCAAGGTGAAATTGCCCTATTGCCTCCTCCACCTGTACCATTTCATTCTCTGATCCGTGGAGAAACACCCGAATCAAGACATTTTCTATCGAGCACACAATGATATGGTGATCCCAAACGGAGTAGATATAATTCAAGAAAGTGGATTCAATCCAACATTCAAGGTGAGAGTATTCAACATTAATGATTTCAAATCACTTATTTTGTTTTTCCTTTCTGTTATTTAGATCCAAGGCCAGATTCACCATCGAATTAGTTCCTTACAACCACTTGAAGATGCACAACATAGGCGCATTGATTCCATTGTTTGGTGACTCTCGACAAACATTACCGGTCATTCCAAAATGACGGCTGCCGATGAAATAAATGCTTGCATAAAATTATCAACGTTGTGGCGCTATGTGCAAGAAAAACAGTTAACTACAAACATGCGAGTTACATTGTTGAATGATCCAGCTTCCAGAATTTTTTCTGAACGATTACTGGAGATAGGTAATGACCGTGTTCCTGTCAATCAATCAACAGGTTTGATTTCATTTCCTCCAAATTTCTGCACATTTTTGTCAACCCAGGATGAACTCATAAGAAAAGCTTTCCAGAATGCCGATGATCCAAACAAATTTGCTATTTGAGTTGAAGAGAATTTAATTTCCAATTCGTCTTGCGTTTGCTATGACAATAAATGCCAAGGCCAGTAATTGAGTGTGTGTTTCATAAATCTAAAAAGTAGTTGTTTTTCACTTGGCCAGTTGTATTCTGCTCTTTTGATTCTCGCACCCGGAAAGAAAAAAAAATTTGATTCATAATGAGGTACTACAATGAGACAATTTTTGAATAATAATGAGGTACCGCTTTACTGAAGTAAAGTCAATTCATGTAAGTTACAATGTACATACCTACCTATTTCAATGTTATAAAATTTTTTGTATATTTTGTACTTTAATTTTGTATAATCTACCTCCTACTTGAAAATATACCAGTTTTGTTGATACAACTTTATGAATCTCTGAGACGAAACATGTGGTTCCATACACGGCGTAACTGAATAAGTATGAAACAATTGAGGAGGTGATTCCTTTTCGAAAAAAGGAGGGATCCTGCATAAAAAGAAAGTTCAACGCAGCATCCCTTCTTAAAATAAAGCCCCTCAAAGAGGATACATAAAATTTGTATAACAATTATTCTCACAAGCACTAAAGAGATTACAATATAAAATTAACTGGACGTTTGCTACTACCAAAAGGGCATGAAGCTAAGAATTTATTTTGTTCTTTACCCCTCAATCGTTTAATGCAAGTACTTACTAGCTACAAAATGCAATACAATAATATATTCAGTTCGCATTTATGACCATGTATCTCTATAGTTGTTCGTGAAATTATTTAGTGTTGTGAACTGGTCCATTTCTGACTAAATCCTGTTGAGAATGAAACCGGCTATCAGATATGATAGTTCGGAATTGCGAAAAGATAATGAAACGAAAAGTTACATTGGAAATAAATTTGAGGGGTTGCTTCTTCCACCCCTTGCAACCATGGAGTGAACCAAATAAATTTGTTACTATTTTTAGTTGTAGAAAACATCAGGTTAATTTCAATATTGTAATTTGCTTTTGAGAAAATATGATATACAAATTAAATGTACTTACCCCATTAAAAGGGCTGTGTCTTAACAAGGGATGCTCCAATTAAGTTTCTTTATATGAAAGATTCTATCTTTTTTTCGATTACAAATCACCTCCTTAAATAGCTACATCTACACGATAAGCTCTATTCAACATTCCGTATGTACATAGAGTGAATATGTACATGTTCCAATATGTTGATATTTTCTGATTAGAATGATTCTCAAGATCAGAATTTCGGCTATTTTAAATGAATTTCAGATGGGCGAAAATTATCTGACAGGTCAGAAAGAGCTCTTCGTCATTAAAAGACACAGTATTTCCATTCAGATCATGATTCGCTCACTGTATTGGAGCGAAACTGCGATATTGTTTTATTTAAGAATTTTCTTTGAGAAATTCAAAAAATCAAATTAAAGTCACGATTTTACGATGTTGTACGAAAATGAAAATTGTCTGACGGAGGAGTCTGAGTTCAAAGGGTTTTTTTTTCATGGTTAGGCAACAATTTCTTCTTGTATAGTTTTGGCCACTGACAAGTTAGTGCTCAAATTTTAACGCATGGGCCTTTCTTCTATTTTCTAAAAAAATCACCTTAGAATATTGTCTAGAGACAATATTTCAATAGGTAAAATCCAAAATGTGCCAATAAAATTAAAATCACCTGAGTAATGGTACATCATGATGGAATTAGAAACAGGTATCGAATAATTGCAAACACTATGTTCAACCTGCATCCTATATTAACACTCGGTTCTATTGCAGAAATATCGAAATTATTGTTGTACTATGCCGTAAATTCCATCAAGATTTATCAAGCTCTACCAAAGTTATGAAGAAGAGATTGAATCGGAATGGTATATTCTCAATCAGGGATCCCGGCCATAAACCATACATTGTTCCGAAACTGTCTACATCAGTGTGAACTTCACATCAAATCTGACGGTTTCCTCCAGAAAATCACTGTGTATATGTAGTTTAACAAAAAATCACTTCCTAATCGAAGAATCGAATATATTCATAGCTTCGCAAGTTTCGTTCATTTGATCATATCTTCAGTGGAATGTACGCAAAATGACCTCATATTTCTTTTTTCATGAATCCTGATGAAGAATTGAATGAACACTACTATTATGAGAAGGGCCGGACTGATTCGATTGGGCACCACCGGAATTAATGTTGTAGAATGTCCCAGAAAGGTCAAATTTGCAGTAGCCCATCCACGGTAATGAACACTTTTATAACCACATTTTTATGATAAACACTGAGCAAAAAAATTCTGAAAATATCAATTTTAATGGAAGTTAACTCTACATTGACTTTATAACTTTTTTTTATGTTCTCTGCGGAAGGTTTTGAGAGAAACAAGACACATTAAATGGAAGAAAAATTCAGGATTTCACCGAAGCTCATGTGAAAGAAGAGAAATGAACAATTTTTGGAATACTGAAATGCTGATAATTGGTTTGATACTTGTTATTTCCACCCCTTGCGATAATTACAGCACGGCAACGACGGTTCATACTCAAAATGAGTGATCTTAAAATGTTCTGATCTAATCCTACTCAAAGTTGGATTCCGAAGTCATTAAGAGTAGCTGGATGATTTTCTGAACTTCTCAGCCTTTTATCGAGGTTGTCCCAAACTTGCTCAATCGGATTGAGATCTGGACTTTTTGATGGCCATTCCATTTGAGAGACTCTTAAGGTACTCCTGAAGGATGGGCGCACGATGGGGTCTGGCATTATCGTCCATAAAAATGAAATTTTCATCAATGTATGGGGCAAATGGCACCACATGCTCTTCAAGAATGTTCCTTATATACTTATCAGCATGCATAGCTCCATTATCAACTACCACTAGATATCTGCGAGCAGTGAAAGATATTTCACCCAATACCACAATCTATCCTCCCCCGAAACCAGTAGTATTCAGGAAATTGCACTGAGCATATCTTTCATGTGGACGTCTGTATACAAGGAAACGTCGATCACAATGGTAGAGGCAGAATCTAGACTCATCTGTGAAGAGAACTTTTTCCCAATCGGCCTCTTCCCGATGGATATGCTCTCTCGCAAAATCCAAACGCGCCTTTCGTTGGGCTGGGATAAGAGCTGGTCCTCTTAACGCTCCACGAGGCATTAAATAATATTTTCTGAGGCAATTACTTATTCTCTGAGTGCTAATTTGCACCCAATGAGATTGCTCAAGCTGATCTTGAAGGAGGCAAGCAGTTGCAAAACGTTGTCTGAATGAAGAAACTCTCGAGTAACGTTCTTGAATGGCAGTTGTTACCCATTTCTCTTGCGTCAAATTGCGTGTTTCGCGTTGCATAGCGATCGAGTGTAGAAGATCAAATGAAAGAAAAACTATTGATCACTAGAACTGATCGAGAACAACTGATTTTAGAATGGAGCTAATTCATTCAAAATCTGATAATATCATATTTTTCTATTCCTGCTGAAAAAAACATCTGTATTGAGGAAAAACGTTGAAAGAGAAAACATATGCATGCATAAATAAGATACCTGATTCATTAAAGGGACCTCCTTCCGCTTTAGTTGATCCTCTAGTCTTTGAGTGACAACCTGAAACACTGTTTTAGGACAGCCGTTAACCAGAATTGATCTAATATGTCTGTCCACTCCGGCCCTTTTTATAAGCGATAGCCTCTTGGTGATAAATGCTAGCCTATGCTTGCCTTTCCAAAACAAGACAGTTCTTCTGTCAAGAAAAGTCATTCTCGTCCTTCCAGATACCATGTCTGAGTTCCACAATTTCTGACAAAAAATTTACAAATTTCATTTCACATTATCAAGTATATCTGAATTTTTCATTTTCATATAACAATTTATCGGTATTATCTCAGATTACATCGAGTTCTGTAATGTTTGCAAAAACTAAAAGTTGACATACCTTCTTCAAAGCAACCACTTTTAATTCCTCAAGTACAATATCATTGTCATCGTTATAATCGTCTAATCATGAACCCCGTAATATGATTGAGAATTTCCCAACATGGTGGTTATAGGAGCATGACTAAGCATTGTTACGGTAGTTTGCGAACTCAAGTTAAATTGGGTAATGAACTAGAGGTAAAATGAACTTGCCAATTTATTCTATAATTATACAGGTACAAAGAAGTTACCTAGAAGGCAGACTGGCATGACCTCGCAATCAGAAAACTTTTCGTCAATAAAGCTCAGGAAAGCACCCCGATGCAGTAATTTTTTATATAACTTATTCAAGGAGACCAAGAATTATACTTACGACTTCCATGTGCTCGAGAAGAAAATTTCAGGGTTTGAGGGCTTGCGATTTTGGGTCATTAAAAAGTCGTTTCGTGAAGGACATTCTGTGATCGCGGTTTATTAGGTAACTGATTCTAAGCACGATGGCTGTATTGTATGTCTCATTATTGAGTTTCTCGAATTGTTGCAATAACACGAGGCAGTTGGATAATGGGACCATGCCTCATTTTTCGTAATTGCATTATTCACGTTGATAACCACATCGATAAGTTTATTCGTTAGCATGGATACAAATCTTTTCAAAATTCATTAGTATACAGGGTTTTTCATAACTATTGGGACATATAGTAAGGGCATATTGTTTGGACCAAAATATGGCGATAGGACGAAATATACCTCAATAAAATATTGCGTTGGAACAAGATAGAGACAGTTGTTTTTTTTTTCGTTTTTCGCTGATATTATCACTGCTAATAATTTTCATGGCTAACTGTTTGAGAGGACAGAATGATATATCTTTCGAAGTCCTTCATTGAACGAATTAGAAGAGGCAGAGAAGTCAGAAGAGGCCACGTAGAACATTCAATTTAAATTAATTCTTTTTATGTTACATTGTTTTTATTGTTGTTTGTTGTGTTGAATTTATTGATTATCTGGAATTGCTTCAACCTTATTTATTTAGTCAGTATATTATATAAAAGATACATTTCGGGATCAAGCCCTATTCCAATCTGAAACAAATATTGAGAACACAGTTACATATGTAAGCTTTTTGAGATAGAAACTGTTACCTTCCTGGTTGTTAATCAATATTCTTCGTTATTTCTGCATCTGTTGCATGTGTTTTTATTATATGATATCAAGCTGGCGCTGGTTGTGACGTCGGTGACGCTGACACTCTTCTTTTTCTTCTGTTGTTGTTCTCTGCTGCCTTCTTTATAAATGTTGAATATATTTTGTTTAGACCATTTTTGTTGTTGATAAAGTTGGGATTTCGTTTTGTGCAGATCATCCCTAAAAATTATCTGTTTTTTTTCTGTGTCCAATTTCCTGGTATCCTCGATGTGAGTTTTGATTTTCCGGGACTATTGTTTCTAATTTTGAAAATTATTGTTCAATTTGCATGAATGGTTTGTCTGCAATATTCAAATTCGGGTATGGTTTTATCATGTTCTCTATTTTCTCAGACAGTGTTGGTAAAGGTATGTAAACTATTGGCTCGGTTTTTGGATTTTGCTGGTAATTCAGTGAGTAGTAAAATTTATGGGTGCGTTGTTTTATTGTTCTTTTAATCATTTCTGGACTGTAACTGTTTGATGCAAGAAGGTGGGAGATCTGATCTAGGATCTCCTATCTATAGCGTGGTGAAGTTAATTTGATTGCTCGATCTATAAAATTTGTTACTATTGCTTTTATCTGTCTGGTGTTATGTACTGAGTGATAACCAATTATCGGGTCTGATTAAATAGATTTCCTCAGCATTTTAATTTCTATTTTGCTATTTTCTCTGATGATGGTCATGTCCAGAAAGTTGATTTTATCGTCTAGTTGTGTTTCTAAAGTAAATTACATTTTTTTGTTGAAATTGTTCAGAACTTCCATTATTTCTTTTATTCGATTTTCAGTTGTTATTATTGAACAATGATCTACGTACCTCTTGAAAGTTGTTATTCTATATGATGAATTGAGCAGAACTTTTTCTTCATGATATTCGAGCACTAATAATTGATCCACCGTATACTTACCGGAAACTGGACTACCCGTAGCTACACCGTCTAATTATTAGTAAAATTCGTTTTCATACTGAAAGAAGCAAGTTTCCATTGTTATTCGTACTGCCTCTATGAATATCATATTTGGTAGATCTGTATATTCTTCGATGAGGCGACATTTTTCCTTCAGTATCTGTGGTACCAGTTGTATCGGGATATTTTTATATAAAGACAAAGCATCTATAGAAAATAATTCTTGATCATCTGGAACGTATAGTGTATCTCAAGGTGTATCTGATTCCTGTTTAAGTTCAATAAATTTTTGGTGTAAGAGGGGTTTTTGTTATCAATATTTGAGAGAACTGATGCTAGATATTTGGACAGCTCATAAAATGGTGTTTGCATGTGAGAGATGATAGGTCTTTGGAATGTTTGGCATGTGGAGTTTTGGTAAGCCATATATTTTGGGTGGGATACTATTATGTACAGTTAGAGATCTTACAAGTTTTCCCATCTTCTGATTATTTCGTTATTCTGTTTTTGTAAAGAATTGGTAAAGTCTTTTTCATGCGTTTTTATGTTGTCGTATCAATAACTAGCTCTTCTAATCTATTTTTCGTAGGAAGATTTATCCATTATAACAATTGAATTGCCTTTATCTGCCCTCTGTGGTGAATCTCGTTGAAGTGGTTTCGTTTTATTGAATGCCGTTATATTTTTCCTTTCTTTGAAACTTAGTATTTCATTTTAACAATATTGTGATGTTCAATGAAAGTATTAGTCGTTTGTATTCTTCGGAAAGAAGACGTAGGAAAGTTCGACTGGGAAATTCCAGAACCATATACCCCGGTCGAATTTTCTAAGCCTGGAATGGAAGACTGGTTTTTGTTTCAGAGACTAGAAGACGGAGCCTTATATATCAGAACTTAAAGAAAGAGGTCCCTCATCTTGTGCCGTTTGGAAAGTATTTAAACGTTTCCAAACAAGGTACCCAGATAATATAATAGTATATTCTAAAACAAGTTGCAGAATGAGCTCCTATTCCAACACGAATGCGAAATTCGAAAACGAGCGACGAAGGAGCGAGTTTTCGAAAGCATGAGTGTTGGAATTGCCTTCTGCAACGAGTTTTAGACGGTATTTTCTCTATTTCAGTCAATTTTTGTGAAATACTCTGGAAATTTAAATTAAAATTCAGATTAGTGACTTTTGTTTTGTATCTTGGCAGTTGGTGTGACATACGAAATTTGACAGATCACGGATTTTGAATTGATTTGATTCGAAACTTGATTCGATCGGAGGTCAGTACTGACAACCATAAAACGAAAAATATAACTGAAAACAATGCTGTGATGAGTTTCATTACAGAACTACTTTTAGTACTGTAATGAACTCATTACGATACTGAAATAGAGCATAGTATATTCTAAAACAAGTTGCAGAATGAGCTCCTATTTCAACACGAATCTGAATGAGTGTTGGAATTGCCTTCTGCAACGAGTATTAGACGATATTTTCTCTATTTCAGTCGAGTTTCGAGAAATACTCTCGAAATTCAAATGAGAATTCAGATTAGTGACTTTTTTATTGTAGCTTGGCAGTTGGTGTGACTTACGAAATTTGACAGATCTCGGAATTAGAATTGATCTGATTCGAAAATTGATTGGATCGGAGGTCAGTACTGACAACCATAAAACAAAAAATATAACTTAAAACAATGCTGTAATGAATTTCATTAAAGCACTACTTTTAGAAGTGTAATGAACTCATTACGATACTGAAATAAAGAAAATAATATTATTATATGCTAGTTTTCTTATAACACAGAAAAGAAAACCAACATAAAATGAAACGCGGTTTATAAGATTGTCATCACGTTCAATGATCTCTTTTCCTAATGCAATAGCCTGGAGTGGAGAAAGAGTTTCGTGAACTATATGCCGAAAATGAAAACATTAAATATGAGCTCTGATGGACTGACGGTGTTGACATTCGCGATGTGTGAACTGCCACCATCTTATGGCTAACCTGCAATTTGCACAACATAAAGGATAAAATGCTGAGCGAGCACTTAATTAAATCTGCTAGGTAATTACCCAATTACGGAGAATAAACAAAGGGGGTATGCGTGCAAATACAGCGCAGGCGAAACGAGGTTGTGAAAAGGTGCCCATACGTCAATAGCGGTTCTACTTATCGTGACAGGTCCTATAAACTCGACCAACTGGCTCAATTCGAGCAAGACCTCTGTAATTTGTTGGGTACTAATGGGCCCCATATCGGTGGTCAGCTACCCCAGACGATCGTATCGATATCAAACTATATATAAGAGTAATATCGAGGTAATAAAAGGTTATTTACATACACACCATAGAATACAATGCTCGTGCGTGTTTCCCATTCCATAAACGTAAGGGTTTTTTACTGGTTTCCTACGGAATTCTAGAATTGACTGTTCCACGAAATTTTACGAGTTAAGTACTCAATGGGCAAGCTTATTTGACATCTAATCGCTGAAATCAATCTTCAGAATTCGAAGCAGACTCAATGGGCAAGTTCAGTGAAATTTTTTTTATAATAATGAAAACTTCATCCCAATGAAGGCACTATTATTTTTATTATTATTATCATTAGTGTTTTACTGATAAACACGAAACTATCATTTTTATTCATTTCATTTCAACTAGATAAGTACCCGAATTGAGATCATAAAATGTTTAATATGAATAGTTCTCGCGAGTTTGTTTCCATGAACTATTTCCACGAATTTTTCTTTTTAAAATCAATCGTTTTCAAATAATGCTTTGGAATAGTTGTATTCACCTGTGGCAGTGGCGTAGCGGAGGGTCCCGCTGACCTCGCAAAGCAGGAAGGGGGGCTTGGCACAGATAGGGCCCCAGAGCCAAACGAAGAGCCCCTATAACTAATATTTTACTTGTCGATTCGTCACATTGAACGTCGTCACATGATCGTTTTATTGAGGACTCGGCGGTTTATTCGTTCTTCAGGCTCATCTGTTATTGCAGAAATTGTTCTCAATTTTCCAATCATGAAATATTTTTATAAAAATGCGGCAAATATTGTGAAAAAAGTTCAACGAGTGTTTGAATACGAAACCAAGTTGTGAATTTTTTAAAATTAGAAACAGAGTTTTCAATATTCTGACTTTTTCAGCGCCCCCAGTTTCAGGCTAACAATTTCATTGACGGTTAGTTCACAGAATTAATTATTTTTTCAGAAATTCTTCTTATTCAAAGTATACATAAGTTATTTTCATCACATTTTCACAAATATTCTTCGTAGAAAAACGCCTGGAGAAACTCATAAAGAACATATATCTAAGGGGGGCGTCGACTAAAATGTTGCTGAGGGGGCGAATTTTGCGCTTCGCCACTGAACTGATAGTATCGTAGCCAGTAAGCAGAAGTATCTCGATATGAAATATAACATGTTTTAGACATAAGACATATAAATTCTATAGACGAAAATACTAACAAATGTAAGGTCACGAATGTTCATCCTACTCAGCATATTTTACTTTTTCTGGACACTTATTGATATGTTCACTAATCTGTTCTATACAGTTGTGTTTGAGATCAGTCTTTGAACATAAATCTCGAGAGAGTGATTCAAAGCAGGATAAAATGCTGTAACTTTTTCATATCTGACTGAAATTTCATGTAAGTAGATTCAGAACACACCGGACTCATACAGGACCAAGTACCGGTCAGTACTAATCTATCGTTAAGATTTTCTCAGTGCGGTTGTAGTTTTTGTTGGTTACATTAATGAGGTTCGTAACATGACTGTGTTTACATGATCTAATTTGTTCTCCATGGTAGCTATTTTCGAGGTTGAAGGCTTGTGATTAGTTTCATCCTATCCAATGATAATTCAGCATCTACAACAGCAACAAGTGATCAATACTCTCTAAGGCCCTTGATCGTACAAAAATAACTCGCATTCATTTTATTCGTCAATGGATTGATCAATCTTCTTGAGATTCCTGCCGATGTTGTTTATTTGTCTTTCGAGAGGCCATGCTGTTAATTAGTCCCAATATTTTGCTTTTTCAAGGAGCTGTTGGACATATTCTTCATAACACTTCAGCAAGAAATGTCATAGAGAAGTTTTCGGTGCGAAGGTTACGTACGGAATGTACGGGCGAGTAAACATATTAATAATTGTCCGATAAGCCGAAAGACGAATGATCAATTGTTGCCTGCAAATTTGTTAGGATTTCTCCAAGGTTGCCAGGCAAGACCTTCCAATGTAACGATGTTCCGGAAAACTGACTAGAATCGGTAGAGTTCGTAGTCAAATATTGATAATCCGTTTTTTGACTAATTGGACAATGTAGCGATGACGTTCGTGTTTGTATTAATGCTCCTCGACTTCAATATATGTTATATTTCACCTTCCATGTTCAGTTGACGTCAGGTATCGTTGTTTGTTCATGCAGTTTCGGCAAAATCGGATTTTGGTTCAATGGTATCATTTAAATCAACAATTCACCCAATATATTTCGAAAAGTATATTACTTGATTCAACCAAGAACTACATCATTCGAGGATGCATATTGAGCTTTCTCAAATGAGCATAATTCAGGTTTTTCAAATCAATATTATGGAATGCATGGTCTAACTGCACTAAACTCTTCCAGAATTGGTTCTTATTCTCCGTATATATAACTTATTTAATTTTTTTTTATCTAATGAAACTCTATCGTACAATTCGTAAATTCTATGTGCACACAAGTATCGCAAAGCAAAGGCTTCTCCTCACCAATGATTCATCCCACAGGAAAACTTGATAGGTACGAATGATTGATGCAAATTTACTGTTATGTAATATACTTAATAGGAATTTGAGATGAATGAATGCAATTCATGACATTTTAAAAAGCCTGGTTAGATCATAAAAAAGCCCTCATTCTCCTTATTCAAACTGCACATCTTAGGATAGGTCTCAGCACAGTCTTTCCAGTAGAGAGAACTTAACATTGAAAAATTAAGTATTTCTCGAATTTTTTGAATGACAGAAGTTGAATTGAAAAATCCATAATTCAAAATCTTTTTCCAATAGAATCTAAAAAATTGTGCGATCGGAGATGATTAAAGTTTTCCATAAGTAAAATTCATTTTCTCAATTAGCGTTTTGCTGCATCCATAACATCTTTTGTTAATTTATCTACCTAACTTTCTAAGCTCGCAATGCTAATACATAATGAAGCTGTTTAATTTTCTTGTTCGAAAGGACTTCAGTACATGATAGTTTCGTCCGTTCAGCGCATAGGGAAAATCATTTTCAGACTTTTCTTGCGAAATCACAGAATATTAGATTTTTTCCAGCCAAAATTCATTATTTGGACTTGATTTCATCATCATAATGTTTTTGATACTGATTGACATTATGTCAGTTGACCTTTGCATATTTGTGTGCGAACAGAAAGAAGGACTTCTTTCGAAACGAATGTAAATGAATTTCAGAATATTCGGAGTGTTGAAGACGTAGGAAACGCTAGCAATCAAAATGTTTTTAGTATATTAGTTCATAGATGGCGTAGTCGCCAGACGTTCTAGGCTATTCTTTCTAGAACATTCAGTTGATTAGTATTGTAGAATGAAGTGTGAATAGGTGCGAGTTATTTTTCAAATAAAACTAAAATCTAAGTGGTTTTTCTTTAATATAAAAAATAACAGGTTATGGGCCCAGACCCGCAACCATAAAATAAAAAAAATTCAGGAGAATAAAGTGATCTCGAAAAATTCAGAATTTGTTGACCAGGACCAGGACTTTGAAGGTAAAATGGCGGCGTCACTGGACGAAATTATGTTAATTGAAAAACTCAAAGACAGCGAAAGCTTCGAAATATGGAAATTCCAAATAAATATTCTATTTAAATCAAGTGGCATCCATGAAATCGTAGAAGGTACAAAGACACTCGAAGCACTTACCAGTGAAGCTGAGAGAACTGATTGGAAACGAAAAGATGCCCGAGCACAGAAAACCATAATTACATCCGTTGATAAAAAGCTGATGGTTCATCTTTTGAATTGTGCTAGTTCCCATGAAATGTATAAAAAATTGTGTGCAATATTCCTAAAAGAGAGCGAATAACAAAAATGCAACTTACTACAGGAGTTCTTCAATTTAAGTTTCGATAAAAATAGTGATATGAGCTCACACATTAGCAAACTGGAAAATTTAAGATGCAGATTGAAAACGTTAAATCAATCCATAGATGATGAAATGCTTATATCAAAACTGCTATCTACACTGCCAGAAAATTATAAGCATTTCTGTACTGCATGGGAGTCCGCACCGATAGCTGAAAGGAACTTAACCAATTTAACCGCCAGATTGATGTCAGAAGAGCAGAGAATTGCTGGAAAATATGGAAAGGAAGAAACGGTAGCATTTAAAACTTCAGAAAGCCGACCAAAATCTCAATCCAGACCATTTAAAAAGCCAGAAAGAAAATGTTATTCCTGTGGAATTACAGGTCATTTAGCAAAGGATTGTCGACTGAAGAACAAACAAATGTGTCGAATATGTAAGAAAACCAACCATAAAGAGGAAAATTGTTTTTTCAGGAATAGAGGGGGTGAATCTTCCAATTCAAAGAAGAACAACAATGAAGAAAATGACAGAGTGGCACTATTGACTCATGCAACTCAAGAAATAAGTGAATGCTTCATAATTGATTCAGGATGTAGTAGTCATATGACTAATAACCAAAACCTTTTGAAAAATTTTGAAGAAAGAGAAAGCAATATTCTGGTGGCTAAGAAAAATGAAACGATGAAAGCTCTAGGAAAAGGTAAAATTATTACTGACAACTGTATATTAAACAATGTATTGATGGTTCCAGATCTTACAAAGAATCTACTGTCTGTGAATGCAATGGTAGAAAATGGGGCAGAGGTGCTTTTTAAAGACAATAAAGTCATGGTAAAGAAAAACAATGTTGACATATTAATTGGGGAAAAAGACAAAAACAGCCTATATGTAGTAAAATTCAATTACCAGGATAAAAATGACTCAACACAAATTCAGTGCCATGTAGTTGAAACATTAACAGATTGGCATAGAAAAATGGTACATGTAAACTATGATCAGGTGAGAAAAACATTAAACAAGCATGCAATCAGATTCCGAGACCAGGAAAACCCACAATGTACTGATTGCATCCTGGGAAAGCAACATCGACTGCCTTTTCATGCAAGTGATACAAGAGCGAAGTCAATCTGTGAGTTGATGCATGCAGATCTCTGTGGTCCACTCGAGGAGCAATCACTGGGAAAAGCAAGGTATTTCTTATTGATCAAAGATGATTTTTCTGGATATAGATTTGTTTTTTACCTGAGACATAAATCTGAAGTTGTTGATCATTTTAATAAATTTTTTGCACATATTAAAACACAAACTGGCAAAAAGATTAAGCGATTGAGAACTGATAATGGTTTGGAATTTGCCAACAAAGAAATAAAATCACTGTTGGAAAGAAATGGTGTTATACATGAGACCACTTGCCCTTATACACCAGAACAAAACGGAAGAGCAGAACGTGACATGAGGACCTTGGTAGAAGCCGTGAGAACCCTGTTACATGGTGAAAACTTAAATAAAAATCTATGGGCTGAGGCATTGAATACTGTGGTATTCGTACTTAATAAAGTTGGTTGCAATTCCACTAGAAAGGAATCCCCACATAAACTCTGGTTTGATGAAGATTATGATATATCACGTTTCAGAAAATTTGGTTCCAGATGTGCAGTACATATACCGAAGCAGAAGAGAACAAAACTAGATGCCAAAAGCGAATTTGGAATTTTTGTTGGATATGGAACTACAGTAAAAGGATACAGAGTGTATTTTCCAGATACAGATAAAGTAGCTATTCATAGAGATGTGGTGTTCATTCCTGACGATGGAATAGAAGAAGCAGATCAATCCGTGAGTCAAGGCTCTACAAATTTAAGAGTTTCAACGAGCATTGCCGATAATACAGGTGAAGAAATTCCATTGGAACAAGTACCAAGAGATGAAGATTCAGCAGATGATGGAGAAGAACAGACCATAGAAGAAAGAAGTAGAAGAGAAACCAGACAACCAAGATGGATGAGAGACTACGATATGACATTCTACACAGAAACAGAAGAAAATATAACTTTTGAAGAGGCAATATCGAAAAATGATTCTGAGAAGTGGCAAGAAGCTGTTGATCAAGAGCTAAAAGTATTGAATCAAAACAATACATGGACAGAAGTACCGTGGCCAGAAGATAAGAAGGTTATCCAAAGTAAATGGGTCTTGAAAGAGAAGCAAAATGGTGAATACAAGGCGAGACTAGTTGCCAGAGGTTTTCAACAGGAGAACGAGTCCCAGATTTATGATTTCTATGCACCGGTGGCCAAGATGACAACTTTTCGAATGCTGTTGGTAATGGCAAATTTAATGAAACAACCTATACACCAGATGGATGTCAAAGGAGCATTCTTGTACAGTGACATAGAAGAAGAGGTTTACATGTCACTCCCAGGTACCAATAAAAATAATTCCAAATTTGTTTGCAAACTCAATAAATCAATTTATGGTTTAAAAAAATCTCCAAAAAATTGGAATAAAAAATTTGATGCCCTAATGATGAGTGAATGTTATCTTAGATCTAAAAACGATTATTGTTTATATTCAAAATGCACTGATAAGTCAAAACTGTACTTATTGATTTATGTTGATGATGTGTTAATATTAGGAACTAACAATGCTGAAGTTGAAAGTTTGAAGCAATCGTTGAATACTAATTTTCAAATGAAAGATTTAGGAACAATTTCACAATATTTAGGAATTGACATTGAACAAAATCTAGAACAAGGTTTTACAAAATTAAGTCAAGAATCATACTTGAAAAATGTCTTAAAAAAATTCAAAATGAATGAGTGTAAAAGTATTAGTACTCCTCTAGACCCTAATATTGATGTTAGAATATTTGAAGCTGATGAAAATGATTTAGAATTTCAAAAATTATGTCGTAAAATGATAGGTAGTTTAATGTATGCAGCGTTAGCTACAAGACCTGATTTATGTCAAAGCATAAGTTTATTGAGTAGATTTCAATCAAAAGCGAACACAAATTTATATAAAGCCTTGAAGAGAGTACTAAGATATATTCAGGGAACAATTGATTTCAATTTAGTATTTCAACCAAAAGATGAAATTTTAGTAGGATATGTGGATTCGGACTGGGGTGGAGACACAACCGATAGAAAGTCAACATCAGGTTATATCTTCAAAATGTTTAATTGTCCAATTTCTTGGATTAGTAGAAAGCAACAAAATGTATCAATTTCATCCACAGAGTCTGAATATGTAGCTTTAAGTTTGGCTGTTACAGAAGCTTGTTGGCTGAAAAAGATTATTCATGATTTTCACTTGAAAATAGAAAAACCCATAAGGATTTACGAAGATAATATAGCGGCTATATGTTTAGCTAATAGTCCTGAAAATAACAAAAGAATCAAACATATAGATGTTAAATTTTACTTTATTAAGGAAAAGATAGATGAAAATATAATTGAAGTTTGTCATATTAGTACAGAAAAACAATTGGCAGATATTTTCACAAAGCCATTATGTAAAAATAAATTTCAAAATTTTTGTAATCAATTAGGATTACTGTTTTTCTGAATAGAAAGTTTAATTATGTTAAGATGTTGAGTATTTCTACAAAGTTAAAAACAGTTTTATTGAGGGGGCGTGTTGAAGACGTAGGAAACGCTAGCAATCAAACTGTTTTTAGTATATTAGTTCATAGATGGCGTAGTCGCCAGACGTTCTAGGCTATTCTTTCTAGAACATTCAGTTGATTAGTATTGTAGAATGAAGTGTGAATAGGTGCGAGTTATTTTTCAAATAAAACTAAAATCTAAGTGGTTTTTCTTTAATATAAAAAATAACACGGAGGAGAAAGTTTTTTCGTGTGAACTTGCAAAATGAAAATTCTCGAAAATCGGTCAGTCGCTGATTTCCCTCCCAATTTCTGACACAAAAATCAATCAGAGAAATTGATTGGACCAGAAAATTCCAAGAAAAAAGCAAAGAACTCTAATAAAATATTTCAATGCATATTCAGACAATTTTATTCAGTCTGACAATTTTTTTAAGTAACAATACTTAGAGTGTGAGGAATTTTCAGTATTGCCTGAGAAAGAATTCGGATAGTAATTGTTTCAATCGAAGAAACGCGCAACGTAAATAATTTTTTTCTATTTTTAACCATGTTCTAGGTGAGAGTAATGAAGCTCTGCAATATTTGTTATTAATGTGATGATAAAAAAAAGGTCAGAATGGGTAGGTGATAATTATTTTTTCGCAAAGGTGGAGCATTGAATAATTTCCCCATTTCCATCCAGGTCTCATTCATGAATTTGCAATTTTTCTTGACGCATAAGGGAAAAAGCCAATTTCCGGACAACTTGTCTCGTTTATCTATAATTGGACAGGAGGGCCAGTTAATGTTAATTGAGTTTGGCTGCCCACAATTATTCCACAGTGTATGCAGTGGAATGAATAAAATTGGCCAATGAGAACGGGGGATCTAAGCGTATAACCGAGCCTCTGGTGAGTTATCTCCAGAATTGTATGGAAACAGCTTCAAAACACGAACACGCTGGGATATTAGGATTCTCAGACGCCTTTTTACGCAAAAACGTAAGAAGATTTGAATTGGACAAATATTTTAATTGGGTAGGTACTTATTCTGGAATACGCTGAGTTGTTTTTTTGGATTTGGAAAGCGTTTTTCCTCTTCAACGGATATTGAAGTTACCTCTACACTGTTATTTTTCAGAGTTCAGCCGATATATGTCTTTCCATCATTCGAATTATACGATGAAATGATTTATTGTATTTGCAAGAACAGCTTGAACACATGACAGATTTCCTGGGAAGAAAAAGCACTGAATATCGAATCCGAGACTGAAAATTTTCAGTTAGGTGTGAGATTTCATAATTTCATAATAATTCCTCTCTCAATGATTATATTGTATTGAAGGTCGGTTTGAGAAATATACCAAAAATATCGTAGAAGCTAGCATAAGAGTTATAGAAATTTATATAATATGTAAACAATTCCGTTACTCTTGCAGCAAATACCTAGCATTGAAAATTTTTCTGTAATATTGTGCCAATTCCTTTCATTCCGCTACATCTGCGTTCACCACAGTTTTGGAACTGTTGAGGAATCGCCCTATGGCACATACGCTACAAATTCGACACGTTCCTGAGAAGCGGGTATTTCGGGAGCGCTTTCAGTTTATGCTAGATGGTGGTAGCGGAACGGTGGCGAAATTCTTCATTCGGTGAATGCAGCCAATGTCAGAATATTTCATTGTGATTTAATTCTTACTTTTTCCAGTAATATTTATTGATGACATGTTGGCCTTGTGCCACGAATTTTTTCAACAACTGTCAAATTTCATGAGATAGAGAACAGTTCTGCCAACCAAAATTTCTCGAAGAAGAACTACTTGATGATATTTAAGGCAATATTTCATGAAAATTCAGCGAATTAGATTAAATAATGTATGATACTCGTACAGAAGGCTCATTCTGACTCTCGTTCATTCCCAAACTCGCTCCTTCATGCAACATTTTTCAATTTTGAACTCGTGTAGGAATATCCATACCTTCTGCACTTGTTTAATGAATAATTATACCAACTTCCTCATGTCCATTAACGAGATAAGAGAAAACATTAATTTCCCTGAATTGTTTAAGATTCCAATAAAACAAACTCGGTCAAAAGTTTCTTGAATAATCAAATGCTCCAAAGTGACTTTTTTTATGGATTCAGTACAAGCGAATTCGTTCGAAGAAATTGTTTTTTAAAATGAACTAATACGAAAACTCAAGAACCTGAGAATGGTTACGTCGCAAAGTCCATTCCAGCTTTTCCTATCATACCCAATCTTATTAATTATCACAATTATAAATTTTCATAATCAGACATTTGTGCATTTGCCCGAATATTAAAGAGTAAAAATATGGGAAACGAAGCGATTATAGCAAGGACTACAGTGATGTGAGCGACATTATTAGTTTCAAAAGTAAACGGATTATGGTTAAAATATTTGACGAGGGTTAATTTGGCGAAGATTATATAGAGATTATAAGTAAGCTCTTGTCAATTTCGGAAGAAATAATTGAATAAATATTTTTGTTTGATAATGATTGATGATTGCATTTTCTCGCATACGCGTATTTTCCACCGAAATAACTCGAAATCTATTAGAGCAGCACCTAGCTCATTGCGTAATCTTTGTTTTTGTGTTTTTTTGTCATAAATTTTGTGTTTAAAACTGGCTGACATTCAGAATCCATGTTTCGAAATTCGTATCATGTCTTGTTCAGGGTGATTCACTTATCTTGGTAACCCCAATTTTCTCGAGAAGGTATGAATATTTTTTTATTCTGTGAATGGCGTTTTGAAAAAGTTAATGTCGACTTGATATGCACATAAAAATTCGCGGAACAAATAAAGACTCCAAGCGTCGCGGCGCTATCAAAAATTTTTTCTCGAGCGACATACCTTTTTTATAATGCATTCGAAAAATAATTGCATTCAGAATTTCTGTTTCGAGTACAATTTTCATCCATTTCTAACTGTCATCGATCTGCACCGTGTTTTATGTTAATTTCATTCCATTTCTTTTTGTATTGTGATAGTTTACCTTTATTTGGAGACATAGATATATTTTTTTGCCTTGAATCATAAAAGGCTATCTTTCTAAACAATCTGCCCCTTCAAATAAAATCAAATATGCTAGATGGGGCTCCATGTCCCAATGCTGCCATTGTGAAGAGATATTGGGGTCAAGAATTCGAAAATAAATGGATCATATTTTGACCAAAGCAACTTATAATAATAATAATAATAATAATAATAGTTTATTTTACCCAACAGGAGAATTCCCATTAACAGGGTAACATATTGCCAATGAATAATATGAACAATTATTCCAACAAAATTACACATTCAATGATATAACAATAAACAATAACTGCCCCGAACTAAAAAAACAAATTAAATTTAAGTTCATCAGCAGCTCTGCAAAATCGATAAACCGGAGCTTGCTCAAGTACGTTAGTCCGAGGTTTAGGGAGTCGAAAGTTTGATGTGGTCCTCGTTTCAATTCTTGGCACACGAAAGTCAACCCTGGACAGCAGATGAGGTGAATCAATTCTTCCAGTGACAAGCTTTTGCGCAAATTTAGCGCACTGTCGCTTCTGTCTCTCCTGCAACGTTGAAATTCGCATTTCCCGCATGATCTCCGACAAATCCGCACCACGTTCAGGATACCTGCCGGTCTTTCTCTATTCAGCACACTTCAAGAATTTTCTATGAATGCGTTCAAGTGATGTTAGGTGGGAACTGTATATCGGAAACCAAACCAAGTTGGCGTACTCTAATTTGCTGACGACAAGAGAAAAATAGAGAATTCTGAGGACTGAAACATCAGGGAACTCCCTGGAACACCGGAACACAAAGCCTAAAGATCGACTGGCCGAAGAACAAAGCTCCTCGATGTGAGGAACAAAGCTGAACGTCGAATCAAATAACACCCCCAGATCGCAAAACCGATCTCCACTCGCGATAAGACAATTACCAATAGAATGATTGAAGGTGAGAGGACGTAAGCTTCTCGTGAAAGTCACCTTAAAACACTTTTGTATATTTAAAATGAGTCCATTGCGCGAGCACCAAACATTAACCAACTCCAAGCTGGACTGGAGCAGCTCTAAATCAGCAATCCCGCGTATCCTCAGGTAAAGTTTGAAGTCATCTGCATAGGCCAAGGCTAAGCAACTGAGAAGAGTCAGAAGATCGTTGATAAAAATTATGAATAACAATGGTCCAAGATTAGATCCTTGTGGCACACCTGATGACAGACAAAATTCGAAAGACTTGAAGCCATTATAAAACACATGACTCATTCTTCCATCCAAGTAAGATCTCATCAGGTCGACATATGCTGGACTGAGGCCAAAAAGAGAAAGTTTATTCAGCAACAGACGGTGATCAACCGAGTCGAAGGCTCGTGAAAAGTCTGTATAAATAACGTCGACCTGTCCTCCATCATCCAGAGTCTCCGCGATAAACTGCGACAATGTTGCCAAATTCGTGACCGTAGACCTACCCCGCATGAAACCGTGTTGCATTGCTGATATATGTGGTCTAACATTATGACTGATATTAGCGTATAAAGCTTCTTCATATACTTTTGCAAAATTACACAGTACAGAAATTGGTCTATAGTTCCCTACTTGTGATTTATCGCCTTTTTTGAATATCGGAACTACTCGAGCTCTCTTCCAAATGGTGGGAAAAATGGAAGTACGCAAGCTGAGAGAAATGATGCGATGTAGAGGCCCAGCAAGCACAGAACTGCAGTTTCTGATGAAAAATGAGGGTAGCTGATCGTCACCAGCAGTTGTTTTATCAGGAAATTTATCCATGATAGATCTTATTTCATCTTCAGTTATAGAAGGCAAGACTGGAGGGAAATGGGAAGAATGAGTCTCGCTATAATCCCTAACTGCGTCTGGCATACGAACATTTGAAAAATGCTTTGCGAACAAATCGACTATATCTCTTGGATCGTCATGTGATCTTCCGTCGCTATGAAATACACCAGAAATTCTTGTGCCACTCTTCCTATGGTTGATGTATCCCCAGAAAGAGGAAGGATTCGACTCCAAATCGCCTTGCACCTCAGCCAAGTAATCGTCGTACGCCGAAGAAATTCCAGACTTGACCAACGACCGCAAACGCCTGAAATCTCGGAGATACTTAGTTCTCCCTGTGGACCGCCACTTTGAACGATAATAATTCTTTAATCGGATGTTACGCTTCAAGTCAGTGTAGTAACTTGGGTCATTGGTAAGGGTTCCCAATAAGAATACCTTCCTCTTAACTATTTATTAGTCTACATCTACTCACTACTAACTATGTCAATTCACAATAGAGTACGTTGTACTTCTGTATCTGTGTCACCTGTTACGATATATTTATGAACATTGGGAAAGGTGCTGCATCCGCAATATTAGTAATCGTCTATTTTATATTTCAACATTAAATGCACTACACCTTCCCCGGAATTTCAAGAAGAATTTTCATTACTTGGAAATGAAAATTTTATCAATGCCAATTCTTATAACTAATTAACCTTATTACAATAGAATAATGAACCCACTTTGCTTACTCTTCATAGTACTAACCTAGCTTAACTATACATCAAACATTTGACTTGTAATGATATCGGATATCCGATCTCACATTCAGGTTTTATTTCTTAATTGTTACTTGTCCTTGACCTCGCGCACAAAAGGTTTAGTTCGATTCTTATGAACCACGCACTCTTTGCCGTTTTTGCTGATTCGAACGTTCGGAGAATCATCTTTTGTTACACTGAAAGGACCTTCGTAAACACTTTGCAGTTTATTTCCACTTTCACTTTTCAACAAAATTAAATCGTCTTTTTCGTATGTTATCGGATTGATCTGTCTATCGTATATCACTTTTCTTTTGAATTTTTCGGATTCTAAATTTTGCCTTGCATCCTGTTGTGCTTTTTGCAATCTGAATTTGAGTTCTAGAGGATACAAATCCGCGTTATATAATGGTTCGACAGTGTCGCTATTCACTAGATTATTAGGCAAATTACACTTTTTTCCGAATACCAGTTCATAAGGTGAGTATCGTGTGCTACAATGATACGATGTATTATACATGAAACAAAAATATGGGATCCATGAAGACCACGAAGAGCCATAGTTCCTCATTTGTATTCTTAAAAAAGAGTTTAATGTTTTATGTGAATTTTCTAAAGATCCAATGCTCTGATGATGGTATGCAGTTGCTTTTATATGAGATATTCTTAAAAAATTACAAATCTCTGCCATTGTATTGGATATGAATTCTGTTCCTTGATCAGTAGCAATCTCTGAGGGAACACCGTATCTTAAGATGAACCTATCTACGAAAGCTCTTGCTACTGTTACTGTATCTTTTGATTTTAAAGGATATGCTTCGA
Source organism: Hippodamia convergens (assembly GCA_038502775.1). NCBI lineage: Eukaryota > Metazoa > Arthropoda > Insecta > Coleoptera > Coccinellidae > Hippodamia > Hippodamia convergens. The sequence goes on along the minus strand of CM076609.1, from coordinate 22,085,051 downwards.
CAAATTTCGTTAGATCGCATTGTAAAGTTAGAACATAAATGAAACCATTGTCATCTTTTTCTAAAGGGCCGACAATGTCTAAGTAAACTTTTTCGAAGGCTGAATGAGCAGTTGGTGTTATTACCATTGGTTCCTTTATGGGTTTACTAAACTTGTGTTTTTGACAATTCGCACATTTTTTCACATAAGAGGCACAATCATTCGATAATCCAGGCCAATAATAATATCTTCGTATATTATTGATCATTTTGCGGACTCCCGAATGTCCTGCTGTCGGTAAAATATGAAAGTCGTTAAGTATAAGTTTCTTCGTATCAGGATTGAAAATTCTTTTCACACCTGTAATTATGCAAATTCGTGGACCGGTCCCTTTTATCTTAGCAATTGTCTTCATAAAATACTCCACTATAAATGCATTATATTCATTTTTCGCTATGATTAACTCGTTTATATTCATTCTTCTACATAATTCTTCCAAATCTCTCAATAATTCGTCTCGCGAGATTATCGATGGAGTATCTGGGTGGATATAAACTAACTTCGTATTTGGTTCATAACATACACATCTTGTTTCCGACAATATGTTCTCCGTATTTCCAAAACTACTTAGATCATCGTTTCTTCTGAGAACGATTAATTCGTTACCGTCATTGGGTTTTTTCAAAATTTCAACGACATTTGGTTGATCAGACCGATTATTCGTTGAAGTTTTTTCTAAATTAGGAAGGTTTCTTGATGCTTTAGCCTGGGCCCTGGTTAAAACAGCAAGTACGTTCCGATTCATTTCATTTAATTCCGTTGAAGTTATTCGAGACAACGCGTCTGCTGGTCCGTTCATTGAACCTTTAACATATTCAATATGATATTGATATTCTTGTAGACACAAACGAAATTTTGTAAGACGACTAGAAGGATCTGAATGGTTAAAAAGATAAACGAGAGGCCTATGATCAGTACGAATTTTAAAATGTCTACCAAATAAATAAGGACGAAAATATTTTACTGCCCATACTACTGCCGCTAATTCTTTTTCTATAGTAGAGTAGTTGGTTTCGGATTTATTGAAGGGTCGACTGGCAAATGCCACTGGCTTATTATTTTTGTTAGAAAGGACTGCACCAGCGCATGTTCCACTTGCATCAGTTTGCAAAATAAATTCGTTGTCATCTGAGAAATCGGGGTAATCCAGCACTGGCGCCGTAGAAAGAGCGATTTTCAATTTTTCGAAAGCACTTTGACATTCTTCTGACCGATGAAATTCAGAATATTTTCTGCATAACTTATTCAGAGGATTAGCTATTTCTGCAAAATTTCTAATGAATTTTCTGTAATAATTAGCAAAGGCAATGAATCTTTTGACTTCGTCAGTGTTTTTTGGGACTGGGTATAACTTAAGAACTTTGGTTTTATCAGGATCGGGTGATAGACCTTCAGAAGATATAATATGACCTAAATATGAAATTTGTTTTCTGAGGAATTCGCATTTAGAAGGGTTTAATTTCAGATTAACCTCTCTGAGTCTGGAAAACACTTTCAGCAAATTCTGATTATGTTGTTCTAAATTTCTACCAAAAACAATCAAGTCGTCGAGATAACAAAAACATTTTTCGTAATTTAATCCTGTCATTGCAATTGAAATTAGCCGTGAAAACGCACTGCAGGATATTTTCAATCCCATAGGTAGTCTTTTCATTTGATACTGATTTTTATGAGTAGAGAATGCTGTGTACGGTCTGCTGTCAGCTGCTAGCTCTACCTGGTAATAACCTTGACTTAAGTCTAAGTGAGAAAAGTATACGGCTCCGGTAAGCGAATCGAAAATGTCTACTATGTTAGGAAGGGGGAATTTGTCATCTTGAATTTTTTCGTTTAATGATCTGAAGTCGATTACAAGCCTCCATTTCTTATTGCCATTTTTATCAGCTTTCTTTGGGACTAATAAAATTGGAGAGGACCATTCACTCTGGGCCTCCTCTATAACATCATTTTTTATCATATCTTCAATTTGCTTATCTACCTCCTGTTTTTGCGAATGAGGAATACGGTACGGTTTTCTATATACTGGTGCTTCATTCGGTTTCAAGGTGATAGTTTGTTTGAAAACTGTAGTTGTGGTTAATTTATCGTTTGGAAGATGGAAAATATCACTGAATTTAGCACATAGCTCTTCGATAGACAATTGTTCTTCCTTATTCAAACCGTTCACGTTTATCAATGAAAATAATTCTTTGACTCTAGTTGGTGAAATTCCAGTAATTTTGCTAAATGAACATATTTGATATTTGTCGAGATTATGAATTTCTGGTACACAATTCTTGAGAGTTACTTCGGTTTCTCTTGTATTAAGGATTTTGACAGGTATGATATTATGCTTTGGTTTCACCACGGTTCCTGCTAGGAAAACGCCTTCACATATTTCCTGAGGGATTACAACATATTCTTTTTCTGTATTTATTGATAAGTACTCAATGATTTCGCATCTAGATGGAATTGTCAACACCGAATTATTTTTAGAGTTTAGAGAAACCTCCACCATCTTATGGCGATTATTTAGAATTAACGTGTTCTCTTCAAAATTTATTATACCTTTATATTTTTGCAAAAAAATTTTGACCTATAATACCATTGTAATTACAAGGGATATCTCGAAATACATAAAATAATTGTTCGAAAGTAACACCGTTGGTATGCAATTCTAATGAGATATTCCCGATAGGTCTTATATTTCCACAAATACCGTTCACGGTAAGATTATCTTTGCGTATCAAGGATTTGTCTCTAATAGAATCCAATTTGATTGCACAGAGTGAAGCTCCGCTGTCTATTAAAAATTTAAATTTTTCTGATTCCACTGAAAACTCTACATTATTCAAACCCAAACAAGCGAATATAGAATCAGTTATCGGAGTCAAGAAAAAACTTCAGATTGTTTGAATTTTTCTGTGCGTTTTCGTTATCTTTGCCATTCAAATAAAAGACTCTGTTTTCTTGTGAATGATGACTCGATTGTCTCCCTCGAGTATTGAATGTTCTCTGTGTTTGACCACGAGAGCGTCCTGCAAAATTTCGAGTACTATCATTCGATGGCGCATGACCTACAAATTTATCTGGTTTATGATTGTTGTTATATCTCAAATTATTACCACAAAATCTAGGTGATGGGCCTCTGGAGCTGCCACTGCCTCTATATTGCCATTTTCTACCTCTCTGTACTTGAAAATGATTTATCGATTGAATATTTTCCGATGTAGAAGCAGAAGCTTCGTCTAGTGCAGCACGGATGGCATCTTTAAGAGACGAAAAATCTCGTGCTGAAATAATTGTACTTAATCGTCTATTATTCAATCCGTCCGCAAATTGCTTTATAGCATTCCGCTCATTAATAGGTTTCAAAATCGAATATGCATTGTCCTCACCTTTGGCCTGTGAAATTGTCAAATCAACAAAAAGTTCTTCTAGAGATTTACCGAAGGATTCAATCGACCTATTTCCTTGACGTGAATTTATTAATTTAGTTTGGAGAGTAGTATCCGATTTAATCGTGAGGAGATGTTTTTTCATATCATCCACTAACGAAGATGTTGAAGCATATTCCTTATTTAAACGAAGTTTAGCACTTGGAGATAATCTAGTTTTCAATACAAATTTTATAAGATGCTGCTTTTGATCTGTTTTAAGCATTGAATCATAGAATTCCGTAGCATCTATCAATTGTATAGTCGTATCTTCGCTGTCATTGAGCATAGGTAGCAAAGATGAAGCAGTTTTAAAATCGAAAGACTCCATTTCTATCAAACTTGGGCTCTCCTTGATCTGTACATTTAATATTGAACTATATGTATCCCGTATTTCGGAGGAAAATTGCTGAATTGCGCTCAATATATCGGTAGGAACGTCTGCAAAATGTTTCTGAATTTCCTTAAAATCATCCTCAAATTGTTCATAGATAATTTTGGCTTCTTTAATTTTAATATCGAGAATCTTCTTTTTTCGCCTTTCAGGGCCAATTTTCCTCAGATATACTTTGTTGGGGATTTTGTGATATGAACACGTATTTAAATCTAACTCGTCTTTATTTTGCCTGCTAGCATACACTTGAGAAAAAATGGTTATCGAAATATGGGGCAATGTGTTGCTTAAGTTGTTGATTTTAACGCTGTGATGTGCATACTGCCTTCGCTCGAACTTCGGCCTCTTGATCGTACCGGTGAAGTCCGGGGTCAGGGGTTGGTATACAGGGTCGGATTCTGTCTAGGCGTGAACATGGCCCCCGCCTTGAAAGGGCTGGCTTTCAACATCAACAGGAAGCGGACAAATCTTACTAAAAGCTCTCTTCGTCAAGCCCGTTGAAGTCCTTACGGTGGCCACTCGGGAAACTCCATCTTTTCCAGGATGCAAGGATTCAATTCTTCCTAGCTTCCAGACAAGGGGAGGTTGATTGTCTTCCTTGATCACAACTAAGGTTCCAGTTTTCAGGGACTGTTGGGTACTTTTCCATTTCACCCGCTGTTGAGTTTCGGAGATGAATTCTTTGCTCCATCTCTCCCAAAAGTGCTGATTCAGTTGTTGAAGGCGTTGATAAGAAGACAATCTGTTTGTAAAAACGTCTCTCACGTCGACATCTGGGGCGGAGATTAGCGGTCGCCCAATTAAAAAATGTGCGGGTGTAAGAGGTAAAAGGTCAAAGGGATTGGTAGAAAGTGGTGTGAGTGGACGGGAGTTAACTGTTGCTTCAATTTGCGTTAATAAGGAGTACAGTTCTTCGTAAGTCAAATGAGCATTTCCCATCACTCTTTTCATGTGATGTTTTATGGATTTTACACCGGCCTCCCAAAGACCGCCAAAATGAGGGGAGTAAGGTGGAATAAATTTCCATTGAATACCTTCCAAAGAAAGTGCATCTGTTAAATCGACTTCGTTAGTCTTGAGGAATTTTTGGATTTCAGAATTGGCGCCCACGAAGTTTTTTCCATTATCTGAAAATATTTTATGTGGTTTGCCCCTTCGTGATATGAATCTACGAAGTGCTAATATAAAGGCGTCTTTACTTAAGTCGGAAACTAGTTCGAGATGGATGGCCTTTGTCACGAAACAAATGAACAAACTAACATAGGCCTTGGATAGCTTTGATCCACGACCCTTTTTGTTCTTAATCATGAAAGGCCCTGCGTAATCGACGCCGCTGGTATAAAAGGGTGGTTGAGGTTCTACTCTTTCTGGAGGTAAGTCGCCCATTATAGGCTGTGCGGTTATGGGTCTGTTTCGAAAACACTTTATGCAGTGGCGTACGGTTTTTTTTGCGATAGAGCGACCAGAGGTGGGCCAAAATGTTTCGCGAATTGAATATAGTAATTGTTGGGGACCGGGGTGCAACAATTTCCTATGTTCATTTTCAAATAGCAGTTTTGTGTAATGATGTTTGTGGTTCAATATCACAGGATGTTTTTTGTCGAACGCATACGTTGAGTTTGAGATTCTTCCTCCTACTCTGAGTATTCCGTGTTCATCAAGAAAAGGATTGAGACTTAAAATTTTACTGTTTGACCTTGGTTTCATTTTCATTTTTAGAATTTTGATTTCCAGGGGAAATGATTCGAGTTGAGCAATCTCTATCAATTTCGTGCGTGCTGATTTCAAATCATCTGGCAGAAATGGGCCGGTCTGTTTGTCACGACCTTTCGAAATATTGTTAATGAATCTGAGAACAAAAGCCATGCATCGTTCAAGTCTACTAATGTTAGAAAATCGTTCGAAAACTATCAGTTGAGATTTCTCGGTCGAAAACAACAGATTGGTTTTTCGAATTTCTGGGAGATTTTCTGTTGAAATGCATTTTTTGATTGGCCAATGGAGTTTGTTTTGATTCAGCCATGTCGGGCCGTGCCACCAGAGTGGACATGATATCATTTTTGAAGGTTTCACCCCTCTTGACAGCAAGTCAGCAGGATTGTCTCTACTCGAGACGTGCTGCCAAGAATCAGAGCTTGTGTTTTCTTGAATTTCAGCTACACGATTTGCAACAAAAACCTTCAATTGATTTGGAGGCGATTTTAACCAGCCCAAAACGATTGTGGAGTCTGTCCAAAATATTCTCTCGTCAAATTTGATGTCGAAGGCATCTGAAACCTTTTGAGCGAGTCTGGAGAGAATAAGTGCACCGGATAATTCTAATTTTGGAAGTGTAACGGTACTTAATGGCGCTACTTTCGCTTTTGAACATAATAGATGAACATGAATGTTGTCATCGAAGTCAATTGATCGAATGTATATACTGGCACCATAAGCCTTCTGAGAAGCGTCGCAGAAACCGTGCATTTCAACACGCTTTGGATTTTTGCAAATGACGTGTCTGTCAATCTTTAAACCGTTTAATAGGGGAAGATCCGTTTTGAATTCGGTCCATGAGGCATGCAAGGTTGAAGGAACATTTTCATCCCAGTTCAATTTTTCGAGCCACAATGTTTGCAGGATCATTTTCGAAATGATCGTGACTGGGCTCAGTAGTCCAAGTGGATCGAAAATCTGCGAAATGCAAGAGAGGATCGTTCGCTTTGTGATTCTTTGTATCAGCGGAGTTTGTATTTTAAAGATAAGAGTGTCTGATTGAGGTGACCAAGCAAGGCCCAACGTTTTGGCGTTTTCGTTTATGCCGAAATCGACTGTAGTGAGATCGTCTTCAGGATTGCGAACGTGTTTTAATACTTCCGGTTCGTTTGAATAGAACTTTCGTAGTTCGAAACAACCAAGTTTGAGTATTTGTGTAATTTTCTTGCAAAGACGTGCCGTTTCTTCAATTGTGTTTCTTCCGAACAGAAGGTCGTCTACATAAAAATTGTTCCTTATGATATTTGCAGCGTCGGGATGAGATTTTTCGTTTTCGTTCGCTAGTTGAAGGAGGCATCGTATTGCGAGATATGAGGATGCTGCTTCGCCGTACGTTACTGTATTTAGTTCGAACACCGAAAGATTGTCGTCAGGAGAATTTCGCCAGAAAATCCTTTGCAAAGATCTCTGCTCGGGATGTATGAGAACCTGACGATACATTTTCGCAATGTCAGCGCATACCACGAAAGCATATTCCCGAAAACTCAAAACAAGTGAGAGAAGATCTCTTTGAATTGTCGGACCTACTAACTGTAGATCATTCAAAGAATACTGTGTAGAAGTCGCCGCAGACGCATCGAATACGACACGAAGTTTCGTCGTAATGCTGTCCTCGCGCAATACTCCATGATGGGGTATGTAAAAGGAAACCTTTTCCGCGTCTTCATGTTTTACTTCGCTCATGTGACCTAAAGTTGAGTATTCGTTCATGAAGTCAGTGTACATCTGTCTCAGTTTTGAATTTCGTTCAAATTTACGCTCTAGAGATAAGAATCGTCTTTTGGCATTCTCACGAGAGTCGCCTAAGAGATCTGGAGATTTTTTCAATGGAATTTTCACAAGGAGTCTGCCGTCCGGTAAACGTTGTGTATTTTGGTTGAAATGCTCTTCACATAACTTTTCTTCCTCTGAGAGTGGTTTTTCAGACGAAATTTCTTCGATTTCCCAAAACCGAGCCAATTGTTTCTGAATATTGATATCTTGCGAGAAATTGCATGAAATTCGTTTAGACCTCGACTTGCTTATGGGTCCTGAAATTACCCAACCGAGACTGGTTTTTTGCAAAATTGGTTGGTTTGGGCCTAATGAAATTTGACCGGCGTGGATGAGTGCATAGAAATAATCTGCACCTATCAGCATGTCAATTGCGTTTGGTTCATGAAAACTGGGATCTGCGAGATTTATATCTTCTGGAATGTTCAGATGAGAATAATCGAGTATTTTTGAGTCGGGAATTTTTCCTGTGATTTCAGGAAGAACATAGCAATGTATTTGTTGGGAGTAGGAATTATTCTGAGATTGAATAGGAACAGAACATTTCGATTTAATATAAGAAACTGTTCGATTGAGACCGCAAACTTCAACATTGACTGGGGTAGTTGATATTTTCAGACGTTTGCAGACGTCTGCTTTGATGAAACTCGATTCTGAACCGGAATCTAATAGAATTCTGATAGGATGACGATTCGATTTGTTGTCTACAATGTAGGCAATTGCTGTAGAAAGAAGAACACAAGAATTTGAGTTGTTTGCTGACAAAGCAAATGACAGCGCATTGTTCGAATTTGAAGATGCCGAATTATTGTTATGAGGATTATGTGCTCTTTCGTTTACTGGATCAGAATGAATTTGTGTATGGTGTTTACCATTGCATTTTTTGCAATTTGAAGATCGACATGCTTCACTGATGTGACCTGGACGTAAACAATTCATACACAATCTCATATCTTTAATCCGTTGCTTTCTTTCGGTTACCGAAAGGTTTAAAAAGTTTTGACATGTTTGACTGTAATGATTTTTTGAGCAAAAAACACATTTCGGTTTGTTTTCTGCGCCACTTGTATAAAAACCTTTTGTAATGTTGTGCCTTTGATGCCTTTTGTCAGTATATTTATCCGCTTGATTCGTTTCGATAGTTTCGAGAAAATCCGCTCTAGACTTGAGGAATTTTTTCAAATCGTCCCAAGTTGGAACATCTTTATCAACCCTGAATTTTTCCCACTCGCGTGCTGTGACCGAATCGAATTTGGTTTGAACGAGAAAAACTATTAACGTACTCCAATGACTTGTAGGTTGGTTTAGATGTTCGAGAGCTCGAAGATTTTTCGAAACTGTATCTAGTAGCTTACGTAATTTTTCACTAGATTCTTTCGTTATCGTTTCAAAGTTGAACAGGGATTTTACGTGATTATGTACAAGTAATCTCTTGTTATCATAACGTTCCTGCAAGCTTTTCCACGCCACTGCATAATTGGTGGCGGAGAATTCTAGTGACTGAATAACCTGAACTGCGCCTCCTTCCAGAGATGCTCGTAGATAATGAAATTTTTGGATGTCATTTATGTCTGAGTTTTTCTCTATCAGAGATTCAAATGTGTCACGAAATTCCATCCAATTTTGATAATTTCCATCGAATTTAGGTAACTGAATGGTTGGGAGTTTGACTGAATTAGAAAAATTGTTACTGTTATTCGGAATTGTGATGGTACTTGCATTGTCTTCGGAAAGTTTTTTATCCAAAATTGACTTGGCCAATGCCTTCTGAGTATAATATTTATTCGTGAACGATTCTCTTTCGGAAAAATTAACTTCTTCATCCGTCGTGGTTTCAATTAAATTCTGAACTTCCTCGAATTCCTCAAGAACATTGTTAAATTTCAAAAGTCTTTCAGAAATTTGAATGTAATCGGTGTCAATTAATTCGAATTTTGACTTTATTTCGTTTAAGAAATTCGTGAATATTGTAAGTTTAGATTTGATAGCTCCGCGATTTCTTTTGAGTGTTTCTAAATTCATGATGGAATTGAAACGATTAATTATTATTGAACTTATGAAAAGAGTTGTGAGATTCTGGGATGCTCAAGTTAATATTGCATAAAATCAACAACAGTTTAGGAGAAAAGGAAGGATTGTATTTACCCCGCACGTAGTGTTTCCAGCTGCCCAGCTTGTGTGTACGCCTGGATCTTGATTGAATTGCTTCGATGATTGCGGTGATCCCTGCGTCTTTGGAATGCGTGTGCTTGAGTTTCACTGGACTTCTGGATGCTTGATTGTGGTGTGAATCGCGTTCCTGGATTCACTGATTTTGATTCACTAGATTCAAATCCGGCTCGAAGGACCATGTTGGGGATTTTGTGATATGAACACGTATTTAAATCTAACTCGTCTTTATTTTGCCTGCTAGCATACACTTGAGAAAAAATGGTTATCGAAATATGGGGCAATGTGTTGCTTAAGTTGTTGATTTTAACGCTGTGATGTGCATACTGCCTTCGCTCGAACTTCGGCCTCTTGATCGTACCGGTGAAGTCCGGGGTCAGGGGTTGGTATACAGGGTCGGATTCTGTCTAGGCGTGAACATACTTTTATAGATTTCAGGGATGCCAAAATTTCATTTAAATTATTAACTGCCATACATCAAGTTAAAAAAAATTAGGTAAAACTATTATTCCCGAAAACAAAAGATTCAATTAAAGTCATTAGTATCGTTTTGTAGTCTGCTTACCACTACACTACACTAGGCGCTGCTGATTGGTGCCAACATCTGGCTTCTGGTCACCTCTTTCCTAATCTTCTTTTCCAGTCTCTTTCTGCACATACTGAAAATGTACGAGCTGGCCACCGCTATCACCAGGATTAAGATTATCACCTCGCACACTTCTCGCGTAGAAATTTTTTCTTGTTCGTTAGTTTGGCCGCCACTATTGCCTGCCTGTGCGATTATAATTTCTTCCTTTTCCTGCCTTGACTGGCTTGACCCCATTTTCACTTCTCTTCCTATTCACACTCACACCAATTGTTCGAAAATTTCCCAGGCTTCGCCATCAGGATCGCCATGTAGTAACTTGGGTCATTGGTAAGGGTTCCCAATAAGAATACCTTCCTCTTAACTATTTATTAGTCTACATCTACTCACTACTAACTATGTCAATTCACAATAGAGTACGTTGTACTTCTGTATCTGTGTCACCTGTTACGATATATTTATGAACATTGGGAAAGGTGCTGCATCCGCAATATTAGTAATCGTCTATTTTATATTTCAACATTAGATGCACTACATCAGGAGTAAACCACACTGGAAAGCAGCGTTTCCCAGAGGTATAAGTTCTAGTAGGTACATGATCTTTTATGATCTCGAACAATTTATCATAAAAATAGCGCAGAGCGTCATCAACATTATTGAATGTTTGGAGAATATTCCAATCAACGGAACCGAGCGACGAACGCAAGGCAGGAAAATCAGCTTTCCTGAAGTTATAAAACGTATTGTTGCGTATTGGAAAATTTATTTGGCGTTCAAAGGAGCTTCGGCTCACAATCATGCTCAGCGCGGGATGATACAGATCCTCCGGGACAAAGGGCGACTCAGAATGAGCCACAGACACCTCGACAGTATCTCCTGCAAGGACCAAGTCAAGCAATTTTTGGTCTCTGTTGTAGATGAAGTTGAATTGCTGTAACTTGAGGAGCTCACAAAAATTTTTGAACAGCACCGACTTAAGACAAGAAGGTCCAACACTAAAATTGGGAATATTAAGATCACCGATTAATACGACCGTCTTTCCAAGAAAGCTCATCTCAAGGGCAGATGTGAAGGTCTCGAGCTGAAAGACAGCAATATCAGGAGGAACATAAACCACACATATGATGAAATCGTAAGGACAAGTACACTGACACAAAACCACGTCAATCAGCGGAACACGATCAGTCAAGAATTCAGTATTCAACCAGCACTCCCCCTCCACGAGATCTGTTGACCCTGAGAAACTGTCTGTCCCCGGCGGAACTATCCCGCAATCAGTCACCGAGTCACTAAGCCACGTCTCGCTGATACAAATACAGGGTCTTTCACGAGGAACCTCACCCATATTTATACGGGAAACTACTGAACGTATTTTCATGAAATTCAGCACTTATAAGTATTTCACGATGCTGATGAAATCTAAAATATTTTCAAGGCATGAGCACCTCCGGTTTTTCCGGAAATGACGTCAACTCCCGTTTTTCAAATTAGAACACCACTTTTTTATTGCAGAAATAGATTCCTTAGAAAATTTCAAGTTATTTTGATGTAACATTTTTCAGTTTTGGTTGGAAAATTCTCTCTGAGCGGGAAAATTAAAAAAAAAATCGAAAATAGAGCTCCGCTGAAACAAGAATAACTTCGAGGTTTTTAGATGGAAAATTTTCACTTTTGGGATTTTTCAAGATGTAAGATTGATGTATCCACTTTAAAAATCGAAATCGCTATTCATGATACAGGGGGTGAAAAAATCGCTTTCAAAGTTAGGGATGACAAAATCGTGAAAAATCAATTTTTTCAAATTAGAACCCCATTTTTTTATGGCAGATATTGAATCTACGTTCAAAAATAATGTGAGTGTATGCATCACACCCTTGCCCTAAAGTGGATATTTTCTGAGTTATTCACAAAAAAATGTTTTTCGTCTTGAATTTTCAGCTATTTCTTTTCCCTTCACGCCAAAATAATGAAATTTTCAGGAACTGTTATTTGAACTATGCTGTAGATTTTTCACCCCTTCTTGAAACCGACTTCAAGTTACTATTAGGAGAACCATGGCAAACTCTCGCAGTTATAAATAGAGAAGATGCTCAAAGTTTTGACCGTTAATTTCTAGACATTTATTTATACGTCTCAGGAATGCTTCGTGCAAAAGTGTTTAAAAACCAAATTGAGTTTCAAAACTATGAATCTAAAAATCTAAACAAACCTGAACGCATTTCTGACTCGTTCTATGCAGTCCTCTTTATCAGTCAGGGGAGTTGAGTAGACAATATTTTTTATCATACCCCAAACATAATAGTCTTAAGGAGTTAAATCGGGAGAACGTGGTGGCCAAAGATGTGAACCATTGTTCGCCGACCATCGATCTTCAAATAGCCTGTAGAGGATATTTGACACATTGAGTGAATTGTGTGGAGGCGCGCCATCTTGTTGATACCATAAGTCATTATGGTTCTGTACTAGCGGCTCAATTATTTGACTCGATATGTCAGAATATCTATCTCCTAAGAGAGAACATTCTTTAAATAATGCAAACATCTGTAGTGTTCTATCTTACCAGTTAAAGTCCCATCATAAATGTGAACATCGAGAATTGCATTATTTTTGATGGCGCAAAAAACATTGAAACTCCAGGTCTCTTGAAAGTTCCATTGTCTGAAGTGGTAGTTGTTCTCTTCATTCCAATAATGACTGTTATGCCTATTGAAAGAACCATTCTTTGTGAATTCAGATTCATCTGTCCAAATTATACAGTCCAAAAAGTTTTCATTCTCTTGAGATCGAATTATCATAGCTTCGCAAAACTCTGTTCTCCTGACGAAATCAGTTTCCTTCAAATGCTGTACCCTATTGAATTTAGATGGGTGCATTTTATGTTTTTTTAATATTCTCCAAACACTCGATTGAGATAATCCCAGATCAATCTCGGCATCTTTGAGAGAATTTGGAGGATTCACACGAAAATATGCAAGAACTGTAATTTCGTTGTTCTCATCCTCTACTACACTTTTTTCTCTGTGTATAGTTTTCTTAACGAAAGATCCGACATTTCTCAAGTTTGTCATGGTTCTGTTAATGGTATCTCTCGTTGGTCTGGGTCGGTCAGGAAACCTCTCAATGAACAGTCGAATCGTTCTATCTACAACTTTATTACATTCTCCATGAAGTAGAATGAGATTTAAATAATCCTCATTGGTAAAATTAGGCATAGTGATCGATTTTTTAAATTAATACGAATTATCGCCAAATTAATAGTAAACACAAAATGGTACTGAATAAAGAGGAATTTGGCTGATGTAATTAATGATATCTATCATTAAAAAAAAAAATGTAAAACATGGTAAGTTTTTGCATATGGTTCATAAGGAATTATTTATTCATCACTGGAGAGAAAACCGATGGCCGATTAGTTGAAATAAAGAGGTTTCTGATACAAATTCGAATGAATATTCGCCATCTATTTAGGAACAACCTGTAACTTTTTTCTCTTGCATATTAGGGTAGTAAAATCTAGAACATGGTTTAAGTAAAAGTTCCTGAAAATTTCATCATTTTGGCGTGAAGGAAAAAGAAATAGCTGAAAATTCAAGACGAAAAACAGTTTTTTGTGAATAACTCAGAAAATATCCACTTTAGGGCAAGGGTGTGATGCATACACTCACATTATTTTTGAACGTAGATTCAATATCTGCCATAAAAAAATGGGGTTCTAATTTGAAAAAATTGATTTTTCACGATTTTGTTATCCCTAACTTTGAAAGCGATTTTTTCACCCCCTGTATCATGAATCGCGATTTCGATTTTTAAAGTGGATACATCAATCTTACATCTTGAAAAATCCCAAAAGTGAAAATTTTCCATCTAAAAACCTCGAAGTTATTCTTGTTTCAGCGGAGCTCTATTTTCGATTTTTTTTTTAATTTTCCCGCTCAGAGAGAATTTTCCAACCAAAACTGAAAAATGTTACATCAAAATAACTTGAAATTTTCTAAGGAATCTATTTCTGAAATAAAAAAATGGTGTTCTAATTTGAAAAACGGAAGTTGACGTCATTTCCGGAAAAACCGGAGGTGCTCATGCCTTGAAAATATTTTAGATTTCATCAGCATCGTGAAATACTTATAAGTGCTGAATTTCATGAAAATACGTTCAGTAGTTTCCCGTATAAATATGGGTGAGGTTCCTCGTGAAAGACCCTGTATAACGAAATAGGAGAATGATGTATGGATCATAATGTCTAGATGACCTAGATATGATTTTGTTTCGTAATATGTTCTATATACCGGCCATTATTATCTATACATCATTCCCCTATTTCATTATAAGTTATTTTGGTCAAATTATAAGGGTCTTCTTGGGCACATGCTTATCTTATCTTTATAAACAAATGGTCCAAGTTATTAGTATCAGTTTGTTATACCATATTTTTCAGGGTACCCCTCAGAAAGTAATCTATGAGCGTTAGGCCTAGCGATATTTATTTTCGAATTCTTGATCAAAATATTTCTTCACAATGGCAGCGTTGTGACATGGAGCCCCATCCTGCTGAAACCACATACTTCATCTTATTTGAGGAAATACATTGACTAGAAAACTATCCTTCTTCAATTCAAGGCACAAAATCATATCTATGTCTGCAAATAGAGGCATACTACCATAATACACAAAAAAATTAATGAAATAGATTTAACATAAAACATGCTGTAGTTCGCTGACAGTCAGAAATGCTTTCGAATGACATGATAAAAAAGGTCTCTGGAGAAAAAATAATTGTTGGCGCCGCGACGCCAGACGTCTTTATTTATTTCGCAGAATTTTATTCGCATCTCAAGTCGACACTGACTTGTTCAAAACGCAGGATGAATCATCGAATCCGAATTTGTTGGGATTTCTCGCCCATTTTATTACAATTTGTTTGAATGTTCAGATTTTCTGATTACTGGCTTACGAAACAAGACCAGAATTCGAGCAAGTTCAGCCATCACACATTTTCTGACTTATTGGACGCTTTGACGTACCTTAATTTTTCTGGCTTTCCTTAAAATCAGAAAATTTCATTGACACTTGCATCATATAAATAATGTTATGAACTAAACGTGCTCATCTTCACTTCTAAACTTTTCAGAAACTATTGGTTGATATTATTTAATTGTGCTTATCCAAAAGTCAAAGAAGGTAATCATTCTAGCATTATTACTCATCAACTTCACATCAATGTGAGTCTGTAAATTAATGCAAAAAAGTTCAGGACAGGATGCTTCGATGAAAAGGAGCAGGAGTAGTTCAATTTAATATTTTTCTGAATCGACCTCCCATTCAAGAAACGGCCTCAAGAAGGAGTTTCGATTTCTTTCAAGGATTCTAAAAACACAACATTATAAGAATACCTAATAAGATAATACTTTCAAGTTGTTTTTAGATCTCCAAACTTCAATATTGACAGCTGAAAATACAGGATATTGAGAAGCTCAGTGGCCGTGGCCTATCAAGGAATACTTCACTGAGATTAGAACTTCACCACTGAATTTCTCAAATTCAGAATTTGCTCAAGGTCATTTTTTCCCGTTGTGATAGGCCCATTCGATCGTGGGAGCCTTGAACTATAAATCTCAGTATATTTCATTCTATGTAACACTTATCCTATTAAATGAAATGAAATCTTTGCGACACACTTTATTCCTGATATTTTTCACGAAGAATGTGCATGACGTTGTTCTCGATATTTTTTCCCGATTTTCTGATTCGATCATGCCCCAAGTTAACAAGTCAAAAAAAAGCAATTTACAAGCACACTTTTCATCTGTGTCGGATAATTTCATGTTTCTATGTTCATTTAATATCCTCGCAAATATTTGTCAAATGCAAATTCCGAGCATGTCGTCAATTTCCATGAACAGCGTATTCATGAGTTATCTCGTGGATACATGTTTATCGCGTCTTCTGTTCGTACTGAAAGCTCGTAAACGAAAAAATCAGAGTAACATCATTACACCAGAAAGTGAGCATTTGAAGCAACGTCGAAATAGGGCATGCATTATTCATAGGGGTCCCTAAATTGGACCAAATATCACAATGAGGAAGTTTCGTGAAAAATGTTAGGCGTACACTACACTTTGGGGATCTCTAAATCCCAGTAATCGAAACGCAGTAATGTATAATGAATCTCTCGAGGATTGTGTCCTAGATTCCGTGGGAGAGGTAAGATCTCCCACCTTCGGTTGTACACCCGTCTCGAGATGGCTGTCGAAGGAAAATATGATATGAAAATTGCGGGAAAAAATGACGTTACGTTAAGAGCTTTTATGTGGTTCTTTATGTGCCTCTTTGATCTCTATCACAGCTGAGAAAATCACAGACTAGAGTATTACCCTCCTACGTCAAGCCACCATGAAATCAACAGTAATTTGAAACATGAGCGTAAATAGACTAACCTAAAAATCACCGAAATCCCTAGTCTTAGTATATTGCTCTCTCTCGATGTACAACCGATAAAAATGTACTCGTCTGTCAAAATACGTTGTTGGTGTTCCAGCAGTTCAGAAGCTAATTCAACCAAAAAAACTAAATTTTTCATCGTATGCTTCATTAGTTTTTTTTTGTATTCCACATATTTTTTCTATGAAAATAATTCCTAAGTTTTTAGAGTTCACTAATCTGTCGAATGAATGCAGAATTTTTTTCAGTTGAAACTATAATGAAAGAAATTGCCATGATATGATATATAATAGAATTATAGATTTTCTTTTTTTTAACATTTTCAGAAGAAATTCAGAATGAATATTCTCAGTCAAGATGAAAATTCTAGACTTGTAATAGACGAACACATATATAAATTTCAGCCTTAGAGAAAATAGTTTTAATATATAGTTCATATTTTACACCCTTTCCAAGTCGCGTGGCAGATACTCATCGAAATCGCCTGGAAATTTGTTCTTGAACTTTACACTTCATGAACAAAAAATCGCATGGAGGTTTGAAGTTTACAGATAGAATTTATTTTTTTAATTTTTTTTTCCACTTTCAAAGATATAGGGGTTTATGACGTGCAGGGGTGAGAAATGCCAGGCGATGGTTTTCGTCCACAGCATGCCATGAAGTATCACTATGAAAATTTCGAGCCTTACAGAGAAACCGTTACTCCGAGGGTTCACTAGCTCTTGGACTATTATTGTTCACTCACATCAAATGATAGTAAGCCTTCATGTCATAACGCTTTAAATGACTAATGAAATGTAATAACTTTCATACACCTCGACAAATTTCATTTCTAAAGAAACTGGTAGGTAGTTTTCTACAATGGATGAACCCTATTTTAACTACCGAAATAATCTGAGATCTTTTCCACCACTTAGGAAAGGTGAAAGATCGAAATCTTATGATCATTAGAAGTTGCAGAGGATTTTCAAGCGCTGAGCTACAACTTCAATAGGAATTTTCATTAACTCCCAATGGATTAATCCAAAAGTGTAACTAAGGGGAAGTCATCACGGACGTACCTCACCCCTTAATGGATCAATGGAACTGAAAAGCTTGGTTAAAAATTAAAATTAGAAAATTAAAGATTTTCTTGACTGGTAAAGGACATCTTTCTCTTCAAAAAAGAAGATCTCCAAGCAAATCTACAATTAAACAAGAATTATCTTATAATCTGCTCACCTCCAAAAATAATAAAAAAAGGAAAAAGAAAAAAATGAAAATGAGAAGAATTGTACACTGAAGGACTACTTATTCTGACTCGAAGTGAAAAATTATGATATTGACAGGTAAACAGAAACAAAATCATCCCCACCCATCACCGACTGGACCAAAATAAAATTGTTGCGTAGATAATGATTGAAAAATTTGATTCGAATGGATGATTTAATTCGATTTGAATATATAATTTCGGTGCTTCTGCTCTAGAAACCTCATGGCTATGGACTTGAACCAATGTGCAAGAGCTTCAATATTTCCTATTCTGTGGCCACTACAAAAACCAAACCAAATTTTGAAATTTACTCTGATCCTTAATTATTCATTAGGGTTATAATGAATGGAGGTTACTACATAACTTCTTCATTCATTCAAGACATAATTGAAAAATTCAATAATCGTGGCTCGAAACACTTGAAGATCGGAGCTTCAGAGCTTGATGGAACTGAGAGAATTATATACTGTTACTTCTTCAAGGCTAGAAATAGGAATCATAGTCAATTTTTGTGAAATGAATAATCGAGATCACGACAATATAAAACATAAGAAAGCAGAGAACGCTAGTGGCCTGTTACAGAGTTACTATCATTATAGTATAATGTATCCTGGATTTTTTTATGCTTTATATTCAAATTACATACCTTAGTTGACCATGATTATTTTCAGCTTTGCAGAAGCACCAATATCTTTTTGCTGAATGTTCGCAACATCTAAGATTTAGTTTACACCTTTCTAGTTCTAGGTAGTTATCATTAACTCACTGTATATGACATGGAGAGGAAGTGACTATACTAACGTATGTTATATGGTGAATGCGCACTAAGTATCGCAAATAACACCAAACTATATTAAACATTCATAACTAGGATAGGAATTTAGATTTTATTCATCTTGAGTGTTCTGGAAACTGTTTTAGGCCTCTACTATGATGAGTTTGAGTTTTGCCCCAATTTCTCAGTGGAGCGTATGCCGTGGCCTTCGAAAACCTCGAAATTTTCGGACTATTTTAGGTTTTTCTCGAATGGCTTCTAAACTAAACACTTCATCGAGAACTTTGTTATATTCAAAAGTGTTCAGCATGAAATTCTGCTTCTAAAGAGTACCATGACGTTATATTTTGATCAAGAGTTTCATGGATATCATACGTCGAAAAAAAAATTTTTCACACTTTTTGAAAAAAAAACAATTTTTCACTATAAAACGTGAAATATCTATCAAAATACGAGCTTGGGACCAAAATGTCATTGAATAAAAAATGTAGACCATGAATTTATGATGAAAACGTAATCCGTCCCTCTCCTAACCACAATGTAGCACAGTAGCTCATTAGCAACCCCTCCCTCTTCATTAACAATAAATTACCCCTATCGATTAACATCGTCAAATAAAATTATGTTAGAAAGTCAACACAGATACAAAATCATTTGCATAGTGGTCGAAATAACCATGCTTACTATTGAAATAATATGATTTTAAAACAAGAAAAAACAGTAAATAATATATTCAGTAGAAACAATCAGCATGCTGAACACTTTTGAATATAGCAAAAGTTTCGATAAAGTGCTTAGTTTAGGAGCTATTCGAGAAAAACCTAAAATAGTCCGAAAATTTCAAGGTTTTTCCAATGCCACGACATACGCTCCACTGGGAAATTGGAAAAAACTCGAACTCATCATTGTAGAGGCCTAAATAAATAATTAAAACAGTTTCCAGAACTTCACCAATTATTTCCAGACAAAAGTCTATTTTGCTTGGTCTATAACAGACATTTTCATAAAATGGCAATGAAAACCTCATTTTCTTCTGTTTATCATCTACCTTGTTTTAATCAAGAGTTTATATACTGTGCCTGGGCTATAGCAATTTTCTTTGGCAATGAATTTGTTTATCTTTCTCCTTCTCAAACTTGTTCCTATCTTACGGTAAACTCATCAGTCTATCCTTGAGAGACAGGAACGTCCATTTAAATTCAAGGCTCTATTAATTATCCCTTAAACGGAGTAACCATTGGCGGTACCCATGGATACTCTATCAAATGAAGAATTAAGGGAGCTTTCAATTTAAATGGCCTTCTTGAATCTCAGGGTTTGTATATAAACATTCAAAGCGGCAATCTTGTGGCATGATCGATGTTTAGAATCAGAACAATTGTTTAAACACTCAAGTCGAATCTAGCTACTTTCATGTTTTCAAATGTTTTTCACAGTTTAAAGTTACTTACGAGATTCGGGACGCACCCACCAGGTAACATACGTTGGAAAGTTGTCATGCTGTCTTTTAACATCAGTATTTATGTGCTGGTATTCGATATTTGCATGATTTGATGTCGTATTGCTTTTGTGTTCACATCCCAGCAGACCAGTAATTTGATGTTGCATATTTTATTTTGAATAGGTATTCCGGAGAGTTAGTTAATTCGTAAAAAATTGTGACGTCATATTCATTTCCAGAAAAAATCTATTTAAGAACATTCTGTATCTAATTATTAATCTTTCAAATTTTTCATTGAAAAATATGAAGTACTTCAGAACTACATTTTTTTTATATGTATAACTATAGCATTTGTCATCGAACATGTCAAAAATGTTAACCAAACGAGAAGTCTCAATTTCGCATCACATACTACGAAGTGCCACTAAACGATCTGCCGCTCTTTCCATTCATTTTAAGAAGAAGGAGCGTGGTTATTTGATCCTTTTTGAAAACGAGGTATTGTTTATAATGGCCTACTTTTTGAAACATTATTTCGGATGTTTCCATTATCCATGTGGTTGATTGTTGACATCGACGTTTCTGGAAGCATTCGCCTGACGTCTTCAAAGTGTTGTTGTTCCTGATAAGGACCGATATTTGCCAAACTTGTTCTGGTTGGACCTGTTCTCTTAAATTTTTTCCAATTTCTCAACTACAGTGTTAGTATTCGAACGTGTGTTATCGAGGAACACTATGAAAAACTATTCTCACTCTAAGCACGAGTTAATAGGAGCAGGGAATTATTATAAAACAACTATTTCTTCTCGTAAAGTTTTGGCCCTTGACAAATTAGTGCTCGAATTTTTACGCAGGTGCCTTTCTGATATTATAAAAAATTTTTTTAATTGTTTCTTACTTCAGAGACTGGGAGAGAAATCATATATTACTGCGTGTTCTATCTGTGCTCGTATTTAGTCAAGGTAACCTCTAATAAAATAAGTAAAATTGATATCTAACTCAGATTGTATAATACTTCCCTGCTGATGTAAACTGGTGCTTGAAGTGAGTATAATTTATCATAGTGTTCCTCGGATAACAAACGTTCGAATACTACATAACACTATAGTTGAGAAATTGGAAAAAATTGGGAAGAACTGGTCTAAACAGAACAAGTTTGGCAAATATCGGTCCTTGAGTTCTAAGGAAAATGCAGAGACTGTAACAGTTTTGATACTATTACCTTTTATGAAAGCCCGAGCTCACTCGGTTTCTAATGGGTCGTGAGCCTGATCACACAATTCTCAACATGAAAGTACACAATTCAAAGTCAAACAAACAACTCGTTTATTAACAAGTATTCCCTTTACAAATTTATATACAAAATTATGAATCTGGTACCTAGATTCGTTTTCAGGAAAAATATTTACAAAAATATTAAAAAGGAGAGTTTGTTCCTAACAAAACTTTGTACAAAATTTATGGAAAATTTACAATTTCTTCCAATTACTTCCCTGGATATGTTGGTGGTTGGCAGGTCAGGTGATATGCCAATCAGGATATCGGTTGACAGGTTGGTGGTATGCCAATCAGTGCTGGATGGTGATGATTTCCAGAAATTCCGCTAGTCACACGAGGTCCCGTGGTTGCGTGAACTCTAAACGTCCTCGTGAATGAAGAAAAATGGAATGAAATCTCTCAGGAAAAGAAACACCAAAAAAAACTGAAAATTTAGAGACCATGCATAAGAAACATGCCAAGATGCAATAATGGACACTTCCGTCTCTGAAGCAACAAAAATTTAAACATTTACGAATTGAAATGAAGGAACACTCGTGTATTCATTTCGCTCTTTCAAGATGTCTAACTCATAAAAAAAGGAGGAAAAATCTCAAGGAATTCTGATTCGGGTTGCTTCAGAACAGAACTTAATGAATCGTGCAATGATGAGTGTAAATAAAGTCGTGCAACGAGCAGTGAATATTGAATAAAGCATAAAAGAAATATTTCATGCACAAAATAAAATGGCGGAGGCATCCTGTAAAAAAATCTGAAAATATATTTTTCTACAAAGCAGACGATACAAGCGAAAAGAAAGATATACTTACCCCTCATTAAAGGGTTTTTCCTCTATGAGAAAAGATAATCGAAAGATGAGAATTTAAGTCTATTCATAACACCTTTATTCGGATGGAATCAAGAACGAAATGGAAGTAGACAAAATTATTCTTCGCCTGAGCCGCATATGATCCCATATGTCTCCCATCGTGCGAAGATATTCACGATGTTTTACATTTCGCTGGCCTCTTTATAAAACAATTAACAGTTTATTTAAAATTCGCCGGGTGGAACACTACAAGACCTCCCCGAATATTCTCTAGAATACTCAGTAGGTTAGGTTTGGTCTGTTAAAGTCTCGTTCGTATATAGGATTAATTGCTTCCTTGTTCCGAGATTGTCCTTCTTTATTTAAGTAACAATATGAACACACAGACATCCTTCATTTCCACAGGAGTATTGCTGATTAGGTAAGGTTAAGTTATTTTCGTGGAAGCTGCTTTTTTCAATTTCCTCCTTCTTTTTCGATATTATGGAAGCTTCGTCCTATAAGACGTTGTGGTCCTGGTTCCAAGCATGTTAGGCTATCCTAGATTTATCTGTTTCTCCATCTTTCGCCAGTCGTTGGTACCTGTCAATAACAACAGAGAACAGTTATTCTTTGTGTTTTTACTCAACTCTTTTCTGAATGAGGATCAATACGGCTTAGTAGGTGACCCTTAACAAAAACGGGACTCTAATGGAAAAGTAGACCTGTCCAGTTCCCAAATAGACAACAGAGTCAAAATCAAGGAAAACACTGAATACCGATTTCAATTCAACGTCTCTTAAATTCAAAGCTGCATGTAATGTTCTGTTTCCATTCGGAGTGGCAGGGCAGAATTTCGATCTGTCTTGTAACTTCTCTCCCACTAGGAAAACAAATTGAAATACGCTCCTGCTCCAACTACTGGAAACCGGATTTAAGAATAGGAGCATTATTGTACGGTTTCTGTTAACCTCTGTGACATCTCGTTCCAAACCTCTTACTGTGGGATTTCTATTTCCATCATTTGTTGAGGAAATACAGCAATCGAACACTTTTTGCTGTCTTCTCAAACAAAGGATGAATTCAGTGTTTATTCCCACTGGCTTTTAGCCATGGAATGAATATTTTGAGAAAATTTGAATCGAATCATGTCCACAATTTCTTTTACCATAATACATGCGACGGAAAGAGGTATTTGAAACTTGATCAAACATTGTTGTATGGGTGTGAATCCAAAAACTGAAAATAAGGTGATTTTGTCACAAAGTACTTCTTAATAATTTACTATACACTCAAGATATAAACTGCAATCTCGGTACACAATAGGAGAATTGTTTAAAATCTTAGTTTAACTCATAGATAACCTTGGATGTAGGAGAATTCTTAATGTTGATCATGGGTCTATCGGTAGAGTGTGAACCTAGAGGAGTAACTGCTTGATCTTTTATTTTCTGTTTTCATCTGGAGGTCCGGAGGCATCAGGTCTAAGAGTGTTTATGATGGTGAAGTGATATGATCATTATACAATTTAGAATAAGGTTAAATTGAGTTGGCTGAACAGTGGCCAGTAATTATAAATGTTGTTCATCTACTCCTGCTACCTACAGATGTAGGTAATAGATTAACCACTAATGATGGGCGCCTCCCCTTAGGTAGGTTCCTTAGAGTGAAATTTTGTAAAAAACGTCTTTCATCGGAATTGCACGAAAAATTACAATTTCTGAAACAATGATGAATTCAAAATAGTAATCTTCGAAATGAACACCATTTTCAATTCCTAAGCTCAGAGATCTTTTATCATGAGATTGGAGAAATGATATCAGATTTTGTCACTGAGATGAAAGATTTACCGGTTTCGGCCTTGTTTGACCTCATCAGTATCCCTCAGAGCTCAGGGAAGCAACTTGTTGTGAAGTACCGAGTAAAATATTACAGAGCACTGAAGTAGTAACATCCAATTGCGTCAAAATGAAGTTTCACATCTAAAAAAAAAAATCTGTACTTCTTTTTTCACTGAATGAGATCCAAGCCGTGACTCTATTCAAGGCCCGCTTGCTTGTTTCTCAAAGTGACGGAAAAAAACCAATTTTTTTTGAGACTGTGAAGCCAGGTGTTTTCAAAAGAGGAAATGTATGGGATACTGATGAGGCCAAATGAGGCTGAAATCGGTCTTTTCTCAGTGACAGAATCTAATATCATTCCTATAACCTCATGATAAATGATCTCTGAGCCTGGGAAATGAAAATGGTATTCATTTCGATTATTACTATTTTCAATTCATGTTTCAAAAATGTTCTTGGTGTAGCCTCCGTGAAGGCACAGAATTTTTTTTTCCTAAAAACACTTGCCTGCACAGTCGCAAAAAAATTTGGCTCTTTCCATCACTTTGAAAAACTAGCAGGCGGGCCCTGAGTACAGCTACTGCTCAAATCTCATTCAGTGAGCCTGGCAATTGAAAATGGTTTTCATTTCGATTATCACTATTTTGAATTCATCCATGTTCAAAAATGTTCTTGGTGTGGCGTCCGTTAAGGAAAAGAATTTTTTTTCTGAAAACACTTGGATTTACAGTCACACAAAGAATTAGGCTCTTTCCATCACTTTGAGCAACAAGCAAGCAGGCCCTGAATAGAGCCATTTTTCAAATCTCATTCAGTGAAAGAGGAAGTACAGATATACAAGAGACAAAATACCGAAAGTGACAAAAATAACCTAAAGTGACAAAAATAACTGAAAGTGACAAAAATAACCGAAAGTGTCAAAAATAACCGAAGTTGACGACACAATAGACCAAATATTGATGAAAATTGCACATAGAGACTGAAAGAAGATTAGGACGATAACCATTACAAAGGGTGAAATATGGACAAAATGTGTGTTGACTTTTCAAGTTAAGTTGTTAGAGGGAGTTGTCATTAGAATTAAATTTATTTTCAACTGTAAACAGTTATTGTAATAACTCACAGTTTTTTCTCAGAGTTTACCACAAATTGTATTTGTTGATTGAACTCATATCTATCTATTTATTTCTTTTAGCATTTGATTGGAGATGTGAAACTTCATCTTGACGCAATTTTAAGTAACTACTCCAGTACTTTATGATATTTTACTTAGTACTCCACAAGTAGTTGCTGCAAGTATCGAAGTTTATCATCGACATTTGTAAGTATCCGAACAATGTTGGAGGTTGATGCCTTCCCTATCATTCACAAAAAAAAAACTCATGGTAGAAATTGGTTCCTCTCGTAACAAAAGTCCTGTTTTCGTCAACTCCTATAAAAAATTTTTAGTTGCTTGTTCTGAAAGGAGGCAAATTTTCGATTGGTTACCCTGTATATTCATTTATGAAACAACACCTGCCCGATTGAAGTTCAGTTATGTACTTTCATTATCGTAAAAATAGCAATTGACCTCTATCCAGCGGGGTATAACCTCAATTAATATTAATGAAGGTCGATACCTGCTGTAAGATGTATGGAAGTTTCACCAGAAAGTTTCTCCAACTAGATTCCTCATGTATATTTGAGAGTTCTTGCAGGATACGGTTTAGGTTCTATTCTTGCTGTACATAAATATTACATCTCTATGTCCCACAGCGTCTTTCCGATAACCACTGTTATTTTGCAAAAGGAAAGAGTTCGATAGAGATGTGCATTGAAAAACACCCTCATTCGATGATCTGATTAGATTGATGTTTTTCTCGAATATATTACATAATCATACCACATATTATTTTTTATACGACGATATTAAGGACGATCACCGCGTTCGATAAAGTTCAACTGATTCATTTTCCAAATTTGAATGATACAAAAGATTTTCAATTGAATACCTATAGGAAGATATTGAAGATGAGACAATATTTTTGTTTTGAAGTGATATAATAGAGTGTTGTGGCGCCCAGTCAGCGTCCTATTATTGGCCCATTACTATACTACTCATCATTTACATGGATGATATGAACTGTACCTCTAATTTTGAATCTGACGACCAAGAAAACTTTGTAGATGATACCAGCTTCCGGAATAATACAAAACAAAAGAGAATATCTCGATAGAATAAATTGGTCTGAGTTATATCATATTGAATGCACCAAAAATCTAGATAGTCCATGAGTTGGCTCTTGTCTGAGTTTCTTCATTTCTTAGTTTGATAGACTATGCAATACTGAATATTCAGTGAAATACTTTCAAAATATGGGGAAAACCTGAAAATAGAATGGAAATGAGAGTATTCGGTGTTATCACCGATTTCACATCCCAATTTGATAATTTGGACATATTATTCATTTCTAGAATTTAGAAAAACTCGCATTTTAAATGTTGGGTTCAAAATTGGGATCAAGATTTTCGCATAACTTCGGTTTTCCGAATTAAAATCCTAGTTTTCTTATATGAAGAAACAAAATTATAGCGGTGCAACGTTTTAATGATCCCAAATTGAATGAGTTATTGATGATTTTCTGTTTATGTAGTACGTGAGTCAAATTCATAAAATCTTATTCATATCGACATCATAAACAATAAATTGTTCAATAATTCAGGAGTGACAGACGTTTTTTCCGAATACATTGATTAGGTTATGTGGATATGACACTAATTTGATTAATTTGACTCTACGTAGAACATATCAACTCAGAAAATCAAAAAACCCAATAATTTCAGAAGAATTAACGTGTTAGAATACTATCAAAATATTGGTATCTTGTCAAATAGGAGGTATATTAGGCGACGTTAAAGTACGATATATACAAAAAATTAATTACTTTGAAATATTTTTGAAACATAGACATCGAATGGAATACCATTTTCAATTCCCAGGCTCAGAGAATTGAAAATGGCATTCGTTTGGATGATTACTATTTTGAATTCATATATCTTTCAAAAATGGTTTCGGTGTGGCCTCCGTAAAGGCAAAGAATTTTTTTGTTCACCGTTTTATTTTTTTTTCTTAAATACATTGAAAAAGGTAGGTACTTATGTAGATTGTTATTTACATGAGAAGACTTCACTTTATTTAAGCGGTAACTTATTATTTAAAAAATGTCTTATTGTAGTACTTTTTTTCCCGGTGTGAGAATAATAGGAGCAGAAGTTTTGGCGACTCGTGAACACGCAACATACAACAGGCCATGAGAAAATCAACTCTTTTCTAGATTTTTGCCACACACACTCAAGAATTGGCCTTGGGATTTGTTAATTGAACGGTCGGATGGAACAACGTTGGATGTTACACTAAAAAATTATACACATCCAACGTTGTTCCAGCCGACCATACATAGCACACATAGCAAACGAAAGACGAATTAGAAATTGATTCATCCTTAACTCAAATGGCATATCTGTTGGGGTCATTGGAATAATGGGAATAAGAATTTCCTCACCTTCATTTTTTCCTTTGAGTGTTGTGCTCGAATTCTTTCTACTGACCCGATGAGAATGTGTGCATGTGGCAGGCCTCGTTTTTGCCATTCAATTGAATACATCCAGTATCGAGTTTCCCCGAAGACATGTTTTGTAATGAAATTCATTAGTGACTTCACTTTTTGTTTGAATACTCGTGCAGTGATGTCATGTCGATCAATTGATGTTTGTTCGGGAAGACGCAGTTGAGTGTTTTCTTCCTATTTTGGATTGCACCCTTTGTCTCCATTTACCCCAACCTGCTTGTATTGTCAACGTTGTCATTGTTGCCGAGTGCCATTCCGAGCATGATCTGTCTATAAATAATCTTTAAATCTCAATCTTTGTACTCTTTTCCTCTATTTCAAATCTCTCACATTCTTTCTTAAATGCTTCGAGCCATTGCCTTGAATTTGAGTGGTTACACTTGCATTTTTCCACCATAAACCTCTCTGCGATGTTTTTGAGATCAAATTGATTTTGTTTCTTCTCCATGGACTCCCATATATTGGAATATCTCTTCTTCTATCAACTGTTGCAAACAAGTATTTTTAAAAATTACATTATCATCTTCATCAAAATAAACACTTTTTATTTCCTCCCTTAATGATATCTAAACTGTTTTTTTTTTGTCCTCTTTGGTTCAGAGTTTTTTGCACTTTCTTGAAATGTTCTGTTTTCACCAATTCATCATGTCGTGAATAATATACATAGACAAGCAGTGGCGTAGCGCAAAATTTAGGGCTCCCCGTGAGATTTTATTCGGGGGTCTCCAGATTTTACTCTACGCCCTTGCTCATAGGCCGTCGAACTTGGTGCACATAACACCAAACAATTTTCGTAATCATAATGCATATTCAAATTTACAAGGGTGATTCATTTATCTTAATAACCCCAATTTTCTCGAGAACGTCCGAATATTTTTTCATTCTGTGAATGGTCTTTTGAACAAGTCAATGTCGTCTTGTGATGCGCATAAAAATCTGCGGAATAAATTAAGACGCCAGGCGTCGCGGCGCTATCAAAAATTTTTTCTCCAGGGACATACTTTTTTTGTCATCTCATTCGAAAGATAATTTCATTCTGAACTTTTTTTCGAATAACATTTTCATTAATTTCTAACCCTCAGCGATCTGCAGCGTATTTTATATTAATTCTATTCATTTCATTCATTTTTTTCTGTATTGTGGTGGTATACCTTTATTTAGAGACATAGATATGTTTTGGTTCCTTGAAATCAAGAAGGCTAGTTTTCTCGTCAATGTGCCTCTTCAAATAAGATTAATTATGTGGCTACAGCAAGATAGGGCTCCGTGTCAAAACGCTGCCATTGTGAAGAGATATTTAGATCAAGAAATTGATAATAAATGGATAGGAACCAATGGACCCATCAGGTATCGCCAGACCTGAAGTTCATGGTGGGGTACCCTCAAAAATATGGTATATTAAACTGATTCTAATAACTAGAGACATTTGAAAATAAAGATAAGAAACGCATGTGCCCAAGTAGACCCTTATATTCTAACCAAAATAACTTACAATGAAATAGGGAAATGATATAACTTATGTATAGATCATAATGGCCGATATTTAGAACATATGATTCGAAATGTTTCATTTGTTTTTAAAAAAATGTTTATTGTTATAAGATGAATGAACAAAATAAAAGAGAAACAGTTCATTACAGAACCTCCTTCATTTTACGAAACAAAATCATTTCTTCCCTATATCATTATAAATTACTTTGGTCAAAACATAAGGATCCATTTATTTCAGAATTTTTGATCTCAAAATCTCTTAACAATGGCAGCATTGTGACATTGATCCCCATCTTGCTATAATCACATATTTAATCTCATTTAAAGAGGCGGATTGTTTAGAAAACTGGCCGCCTTCTTGAATTCAAGGCACAAAATCATATCTATGTCTCCAAATCAAGGCATACTACCACAATACAGAAAAAAATAAATGGAATAAAACACGCCGCAGATCGCTGACGGTTAGGAATTAACGAAAATTGTATTCTCAAAAAAAGTTTAGAATGATGTTATCTTCCGAATAACATGATAAGAATGGTATGTCCCTGGAGAAAAAATTTTTGATAGCGCCCCGACGCCTGGCGTCTTTATTTATCCCGCAGATTTGTATGTGCATCTCAAGTCGACATTGACTTGTTCGAAACGCCATTCACAGAATCAAAAACTATTCGGACATTTTCGAGAAAATGGGGGTTACCAAGATAAATGAATCACCCTGTGCACCTCTATTTTTATAGAGTTTGATCAGCGCTGACTATAGACTTGTATCCGAATTAAGTTCCTGAACGTTTCGACCTATTCAAATATGGAAAACCCAGAACACCCTTAACCCGATCGACATCCACTTTGTCCACCCCCATCCTTCTTTCAAGCCATCCGACAAACAAACGTCAAGAAACCCACGTCAAAAGGTATCGGGAAAAAATCCCGCTTTTTCGCAATCAAAACACAAACGCCGCCGCCACGCGTGCGCCCGCAACGTACCTCGCCGCCTTCAACGTTTGGCGGCGTGCGAGCCGAACAGCAGGAGGCTACCACGGGACGGCAAAAACACACCGCCGCCAGTTGATATGCGGCACTTGACGGCTGATAATCGAGAATTAAATCGCGATGGCCAGATATTATCGCGACGCGTTTGTCGGCGTGATTCTCACCATGGCTGGACTACTCGTCTCATCGGCTGATTTCTTAGGTAGGATAAAAGAAGGCTGGGGGATTTATGGGACAGGTTCCTATGTTTTTCCTGGACTCCTGAATCACTCAGATCGACTCGCCGTGATAACTGCGATGTTTTCGGCGGGCATCACGTGATGTAGCAGTTTATTTCGCCCCACGTTTCGTGATTGAGTTTTTCATCTAGGGAAACAATTACGGACTGAAATTGAAAGTATTCCGAGGAATAAACATCTAATCGAAACTTTAACTTTCGAATAAATGATGAATCATCCAATCAACCTTTTTTTTAGCGTCTGATGGTGGGTTTCATAAAGATCGTTGATTGAGTGATTCACAAAATACTCTGACGTTTTTGTCAAATCTACCAATGGAATTTCCAATTTACGGAATTTTTATCACAGAATCGCTCGATTAAGGACTTGATCGCCCGATCAACGTTCATGAATTCCAGCTTAAATCTTTCAAATCCTTCGCACACCACTTTCATACACAATAAGAATTTGAACATCTTACATTAATCGTCCACTATACTATTCAGTGCCTTTACTATTCTCATGCATCAGGTGAGTTTTCTAAATCTTTATTATCTTCCAGAAAATGTTTGCGGATTACTATTTACCCGTCCTTCGTTTAAACCAATCAGGAACGCTCATTAATGGTTTCTAGATGGAAAAATCCATGTCAGCAGACATACACAATGAATTCGAACTGACCTGTTACTCTTGAGATAATGCAAAATAATACTTTTCAACAGAAAGTATTCGTACTGTTGCTAAAATCCTCATCTTCGACTCGGATCTTTGGTGGCGTGAGCACTCATGTTTATTGTTGAAAAATTTCTTAGCAACGTTTTTTTTTCGAGAAAATAAGATGTTTTTATGATATGACAAACCTTTTTGTCAATACCTTATTACGCAGCTGATTGGATCATTCATTTTCTGGTTCATATGTTTCGTTAAATGATATTAGATGTGTAATCTATGTGAAAAAATTACGATCTCAATGAATAGAAGTGACATGAAGTCAGTTCTTTCCATTTATTAATTTATTATACCTACATTGAGGTTATGAATGGTATGATTTTCTAGAAGAACAACCACAAATTACCGAGTAGCTGAGTAATATCAACACTTGAAATAAGAATGAAAAAATTTCAAAGAATTTCTTGAATTTCTCCCGTTTCTCGGAAAAAAAGTCTTGATGCGAACTCGCTAACAATAATAATCACAGGTGGCTCATTAACTTCCCTTTTTGTTTCATGATAAAGAATATAGACCAAAAGTTACTTCAAAGATGACAATGAAGATGTAAATTAGGATGATAATTTTGTGGAGTGCAAAAATAAACATCAAGGACGAATCATCTTCGTGATTGAGTTTTTCATCTAGGGAAACAATTACTGACTAAAATTGAAATGTTTCCGAGGAATAAACATCTAATCGAAACTTTAACTTTCGAATAAATGATGAATCATACAACCACCTTTTTTTTAGCGTCTGATTGCGGGTTTCATAAAGATCGTTTATTGAGTGATTGACGTTTCTGTCAAATCTACCAATGGAATTTCAAATTAACGGAATTTCTATCATAGAATCGCTCGATCAACGAGCTTAAATCTTTCGAATCCTCCGCACACCACTTTCATACACAATAAGAATTTGAACATCTTATATTAATCGTCCACTATACTATTCAGTGCCTTTACTATTCTCATGCATCAGGTGAGTTTTCTAAATCTTCATTATTTTCCAAACGAAGGTTTCGGATGACTATTTACCTATCCTTGATTCAAACCAATCAGGAACGCTGATTAATGGTTTTTAGATGGAAAAATCTATGTCAGCAGACATACACAATGAATTCGAACTGACCTGTTACTCCTGAGATAATGCAAAATAATACTCTTCAACAAAAAGTATTCGTACTGTTGCCAAAATCCTCATTTTCGACTCGGATCTTTGGTGGTATGAGCACTCATGTTTATTGTTGAAAAATTTCTTAGCAACGTTTTTTTTTTCGAGAAAATAAGATGTTTTTATGATATGACAAACCTTTTTGTCAATACCTTATTACGGAGCTGATTGGATCATTCATTTTCTGGTTTATATGTTTCGTTAAATGATAATAGATGTGTAATCTATGTGAAAAAATTACGATCTCAATGAATAGAAGTGACATGAAGTCAGTTCTTTCCATCCATTAATTTATTATACCTACATTGAGGTTATGGACGGTATGTTTTTCTAGAAGAACAACCACAAATTACCGAGTTGCTCAGTAATATCAACATTTGAAATGAGAATGAAAACATTTCAAAGAATTTCTCAAATTTCTCACGTTTCTCGGGAAAAAAGTCTTGATGCGAACTCTCCAAGAATAATAATCACAGGTGGCTCATTAACTTCTCTTTTTGTTACATGATAGGGAATAAACACCAAAAGTTACTTCAAAGATGACAATGAAGATGTAAATTAGGACGGCGATTTTGTGGAGTGCAAAAATAAACATCAAAGACGAATCATTTTTATGTTCCAAGATTTCAAATGCGCAGTAAACGGCTAGTAATCGAAATTGTCAATTCGGTTATTGTTTTTCAGGGCAAGATATTTCAACAATGAACATTGAATCCAAAGATTCGAGTCAGGCTGTGGCCGCCAAAGAACTTGAAAAGTATCAGAGCGTTTGTCACAGTTTCCAAAATTACCATTTGCACATATCTCATGGAATTGGAGTCCGGACATTAGGATAGTCATATCCTTTTTTTTTTCAAAATATCTGAAAAAATTCATCACTATGCTCTATTTCATTTTGGGTATGAGCTCAAAATTGTTTCGAACATTTATTGTTTCATTGGAAACAAAACACGAATGAACCTGTTTGTTATTCTTTATGTTTCTTTCGATTCATTGCATCTATCAATTGTTTTGGCTCTACCTGACCCACTCACAATAATTCCATTCACACTTTTGTATTATATTTTATTGAAAAAAAACCGCGAATCTCTATTTAAAGGAGTTAGCAATGTGTTCGCAGTTTGGAGCTGAAGGCTCATTTCATAATATTTGATAAAAATGAAATAAAGTTTGATAGAGAAACCCATATTTCATTGAACAAATCAGGTTTAATAATTACGCGCATCGACAGGTAGAGAGATTTATGAGTAAATTATTGATATTTGAAATTCACATGAAGTTGTCAATCTCCTCAAACCACTCATGTTTTTTGATGATGGATGCATTCGTCAAAATACTTTCCAAAATATCGGGGCAAAACTGAAGAAAAAGGAGATAAGTGTATTCGGTATTATGTTTGTTATTCCTAACGTAGATATCGTAAGCACAAATCGTTTCCACATTTTTGAAGGCAAAGAATGCGGAAATATTGACATTTCCAGAATTTTGAAAAACCCGTCACAGGGTGTCAAAAATGTTGGGTCAAAATCTGGAATCAAGATTGACCCATAACTCTCATTTTTCAAATTAGAACCCAATTTTTTAAGAGTGCGTTGGATTGTGCGAAGAAAAATGATATTGTTCCAACATTTTAATGCTCCTAAAATTAATAATTCTTGAGTTATTCAAAATTTCCTGATTTCATGTCGTACCTACCTTCAAATTTATAGAATCTGTTGCATATCAATAATGACCTTGGTCATAGAAGATAAATTACTCAATTAACTCACTAGTGACTTCATCTTTTCTGAATTCATTCATCATTGTTGATGTAAAACAGATTTCATGAATAGAAACAGAAAAACCTAAATAATCCAAGAATTAGTACTTTCAGGAGCATAAACATGTAAGAATATTATCATCATTTTCCTTCGCAGAATCCAACGCAATCTTAAAAAAAATAGGGTTCTTATTCGAAAAACGAAAGTTATGAGCGAATTTTGATCCCAATTTATTGAACCAACATTTGGAACACCCTGTGACGAGTTATTCAAAATTCTGAAATTGTACAATATTTCCACAATTTTTGCCTTCAAAAATGCGAAAACAGTTCGTGCTCACGATATCTAGGTTAGGAATAACAAATAGAGGAGACCCCTTTCTTGCATAGCGCCTGGTTACCGACCTCAGAAAAAACAAAGATCAAGCCGACACGAAGCGGTAGCGATGGGCCAATCAGCATCGCGCACGTAGACGCGCCACTTTTTACCGCCATAAACCGGCGCGCAGATGACGTTTCCGGTTCGAACGCGCCAGTGTCAGAAATTCAGCGTTCGAGGTACAACCTTAGACCGAGAATCCTCTGAAGATGCCTACCGAAGTTGTAGGCGAAACGTTAGGTGAAATTATTCCTAAAAGCCCGGAAGACTCTTTTCATACCAATAATATAATCCCCATTTTCAGATTCCAAATAGGTTCAGTTCTCCAGAAACGCCTAATAGGCTGTCGAACTTGGTACACCCTGTATAGTGGTTTTTACTTTCTTAAGAAAAAGAAAATTCTTTGCCTTCATGGAGGCCACATCGAGAACATTTTTGAGTTAAAAATGGTATTCATTTCGATGATTATCATTTTGAATTCATCTATGTTTCAAAAATTTCACTTTCTTTTCAGATCTATCGTATTATCGAAATAATTCTGGTCAGAATTGTTTGAAAGAATCAATTCTGAGTTGTTTGCTTTTTGAAATCCATAAAAACTAATGAATATTCCTCTTTTCATATTCTGATGTATATCGGATAGTTGGATATTGACGGTTATAACATCAGATGCTTAAAATTTTTCTAGGTAACTTCAATCCAACTATGAAATAAGGAGTTTCATTTAGATATATTACAAAAGATGAAGAATATTCCTCATTTCTTGAGTATCCAAGCATTTCAGAGCACAAAGCATACGGATACTGATTCAGATGTAAAATTCCCGGTGAATACGATTCTGAAATTAAAAAGGAGTTTTGAATTTGAAATTTTCGAACATCTTATCTTGAATAAAGCATTCTAAAATCTGATGAGATCGATCAAATCTACGAGTTGATTCAGCATAAATCTTCGTAACCCAATATAGATTTCCCTTCCTGATCTGAATTAATGCATTCGCATTTTTGAATAGGGCAAAACTATGGACTAAAAATTTTTGATTATGACCAATGCGAAGGAAACATTTCCTGCTCAAACCAGATCTGCAATAAAAAAAAGATTTTGCATCTGATATCTCAAATTTAGATATCATATCTCGTATGAGGATTTTTTTGGCCCGAAATTTGATTGGCCCATTCGATTTCTCGGACGAAATTCCTAGAGACCCTAGTATCCGAAATTGAATTTTCAAGTTGTGTGCGACATGAATTTTTTTTAACTACCCGGTAAAAGTTTTAGGAGCAAATACATCAGCTGTTCAGGTGAATACTTTTTTTCATGAAAAAGAAAGCACTTTCATTCCGCTAACAGACTTATGAGCATATTTAGAATATTTCAAGCTGTGTTTCTCGAAGTCGATCATGAGGTGGGGTCAAATTCATCTTTGTTTCAGACAGAGATAATTACGAAAAATTTATGAACATTGCTGAACACGAGAAAATGAAATGGTGACGTCATTTCTCAAAACGAGAACTTGTAATGCCGACATTTCATTTCGCGCTCCGTTGTTACTCTTTTATGATATCCTCAGTTTATATGTGACAAAATGCGAGACTTTATATTTCATTCCTATTCAAAGTTGTTTTATATGTTCTATGCACCGTTGTTTGCTTCATGTGTCGTAATGAAATTGCTGCAAATTCGGCATGGAGACCTCTTATGTTGAAAACTCTTCCTCTTCTTGCTGAAGGATTATTTTGTTGAATATTCCAACAATAATTTTCACGGATCTGTGATTTGAAATTTAATTTTTTTTGCGAGTATGTGATTTAATTTTATTGGGACCTTCGACTTTTTCTTTTTTCCATGTTCGCTTCACTACATTCTTTCACACTACATTTCTATCTGGTTTTCTTACTCTCTTATTGACTCACATGTTAAAAAAAATGTTTACTTTGCATTGTAATTACGTAGCAACGTGCTTTGATTTCAGAAAATGAAACGTTTAAGTACATTCTATTGTTATCTGACGAATTCAAACAAACTTCCAAAAAGTTCTGACTTTCTTCAGTTCACTTTTCGGATCCCGATGTGGCAATTGAGAAGAAACAAAATTGAATGTTTTCGATCATTTTTCTCATTCGAAAATTACATTGCAGTGATGATAATACCAATCCTTCAGCACAGTTATGAAAAAATCTCTCTTTATTTCAATTCAAGTATGTGAAGTTTGAAAATATTATCCAAATTATAATCCATTTAGACAAATGATTCTTACGGAATCGCGAAAGTAGCTCAATCGATATGGAAAAGAAAGCTAATATACAGTTGATGTAGATATTTGACACCCTAGAATATCATATTTCAACACCCTCAAAACATTGGTTAACAAAACCGACACAATTCTGTTTGCGATATGGACAATCAGCAAATGCATTCTCAGAAAAGATTTTTCATAAAGACAATCTGAGTACCTCGCTCTCCACTTTTCCTAATGGATTAACTAACCTCCTCGGCAAGAATTCATTGACGATGCATGCCTTCTAACATCACGCACAAATGCATTTAGTAATGCGGTCTATAAATCTCGATCAAGTTGGCTTGCTGTTGAATCCGCCTCCCATTCATGGATATTATGATATTAAACGAATAGAATCAGGGAGGCAGAAATACAGTCAATATTTATAACATATGTATTAGGGAGATTTATGGCGCTTACACAAATAGGGGCTTATACATTTATGGCGTGAGAGGAAATTCTGAATATTACCAGAAAGGTGCGAATGAACGTTATGAATATGCTATATTTCGGAAGCACCGAGCGATTGAAATGATTTTTTTGGAAATATTCTGTTTCGAGTGGAAATTATAATCATAATTTGAAACAGATTACGATGGGATGTCCTGTTTTCACCGAGTATGTCGATTTGAATAGATGATCATGATAATAAGTTATTAATTCGACTAGTTTATTAATGAGATCTATTTATGGTCGAGATATTTCAACGTGCAAGAATTGTGAGCCCTTTAACACGAGTTGTTCGAGTCCATCAATCAGTAGATTAAAGAACGAATTGAATACAAGATTTTTTCGTCAACCTCATAATGAATGGAATGAAAATCTTTGTTTGGAATTAACTTTCATTTTACATAATAGTTTTGTTTGACATGGTATTGATTTCTATGAAAATCATTTTCAGAAAATGAAGTTTCAGGGTTTAATGGATCATTTACACTATGACGATTTCAGGCCATTCTGTTAATCTAATCCATTGAGACATTCCATGGAAGTGCATCATTCATTCACACGAGGAGCTATTTCAATATGAAGTGTCAAATGAGAAGGTATATTTTTGGCGAAAGTGGGGAAACTTGTTCAGCGATCATCGGTAGAATTTTCGACTATTCGATTAGCTTTACAATAACAGGACTTCATAGTGAATCACTATTGATATTAAGAGACATATCCCAACAAAATTCGAGAGCACGTTCGATAAACTAACCAGATTTTTGCAACTGCTCACTAACGTCACACACGAAAGAAAGTAGTTTATCATTCGACTGGATATCAAAACGAGATCCTTGATTTCAAGTCGTCGGTCTCGATCGCGTATATGTGTAATACGACAAGATAGTGCTTAGTATTCCCCTTCGGGGAATGCTTCAAAAAACGGCTTGGAATCAGAGTGCTCGGGAGCACAAGAAGGCTCCGAGTGCTTTCACGAGCACAGTGAGTTCTGATCGAATTTCAAACCTTTTGAATTTTTTTGGAGCCAGCCCACAAAATACACTACGGGAAAAAATTAACGCACATAATGGAAATCCCAAATTTATTCTACAACTGAAGGTGTTCGCAATGAAAATTATTTTTATCAGAAATATGCATGCATAAAAGATGTCATCCACTTACAACGTTTCAGATTTTGAATGTATTGGCCCCATTCTAAAATCAGTTGTTCTCGATCCATTCTAGTGATCAATAGTTTTTCTTTCATTTGAGTTTTCACACTCGATAGCTATGCAACGCGAAACACGCAATTTGATAAAAGTGAAATGTGCCCAAGCAGTGGTTTTGCGAGAAGAAGGTTGGATATACACAATAATCGCAGAAAAGTTTGGAGTTTCCCATACAAGTGTGTCTAGAATGGGTGACAAGTATGAATGTCCGAAGACCAGGTCAGAGTAGACCACGGGTAACAACTGTCATTCAAGAACGTTACTTGAGAGTTTCTTCGATGAGACAACGGTTTGCAACCACTCGTCTCCTTCAAAATTAGCTTGAGCCAACTCATGGGGTGCAAATTAGCACTCAGACAATGAGAAGTCGCATCAGAGAATATGATTTAAGGCTTCGTGTCGCGGCAAGAGGCCCAGCTCTTACCCAAGCTCACCGGAGGACGCGTTTGAATTTGGCGAGAGGGCATATCCATTCGGAAGAGACCGATTGGAAAAGAGTTCTCTTCACAGATAAGTCTAGATTCTGCCTCTACCTCATGATCGACGTACCCTTGTATACAGACGTCCACATAAAAGTTATGCTCAGTGCAATTTCCGGAATACTACTGGTTTCGAGCCAGGATCGATCATGGTAGGGGATGTAATATCTTCGACTGCTCGCGCAGGACTAGTGGTCGTTGATAATGGAGCTAGGAATGCTGATAAGCATATGAGG
Organism: Hippodamia convergens; assembly: GCA_038502775.1. Taxonomy (NCBI): domain Eukaryota; kingdom Metazoa; phylum Arthropoda; class Insecta; order Coleoptera; family Coccinellidae; genus Hippodamia; species Hippodamia convergens. The sequence goes on along the minus strand of CM076609.1, from coordinate 22,046,130 downwards.
AACATTCTTGAAGAGCATGTAGTAACATTTACCCCATACATTAGTGAAAATTTTATTTTCATGGACGATAATGCCAGAACCCATCATGCGCCCATCGTTCAGGAGTACCTTGAAGAGATTGAAGTCTCTCGAATGGAATAGCAAGCAAGAAGTCCAGATCTCAATCCGATTGAGCAGGTTTGGGACAACATCCATGGAAGTTCTGAAAATCATCCAGATACTCTTAATGACTGAAGAATCCAACTCGGTGGAATCTGGGAAGGATTAGATCAGAACATTTTAATATCACTCATTTTAAGTATGAACCGTCGTTGTCGTGATGTAATTAACGCAAGGGGAGGAAATACCAAGTATCGAATCACTTATCAGCATTTCAGTATTTTGAAATTTGTTCATTTGTCTTCTTTCACATAAGATTCGGTGAAATCCTGAATTTTTCTCCCATTTAATGTGTCTTCTTTCGTTCAAAACCTTCCTGAGAGAAAATTAAAAATAAATATTACAGGCAATGTAAAGTTAACTTCCATTAAAATTGAGTTTTTCAGAATGTTTGTTATATACAAGCATTTAACAAATTTTCCAAAGTTACCAATTTGATGTTATCAGGAGAGACGTGTTGTGTCATCTGCGAACGATAAGATTGACACACATAGTTCGGCAGGTTATGATCGAATAGAATGAATAGAAGTAATCCCAATACAGATTATATCGGTAGATAGTTACACCAATTCAAAAATTATGAATATCAAAAGTCTTCGAGAGAAAAAATACATGATATTCGTTGCACTTGCATAATTATAGAATATTGGCAGTAGCTGCAGCCGGAATTTTGACTCTTAGAGATTATAAGTATGCAAAATATGATTGTTCAACCAAACAAGATTCCGCACAAAATAGTATATTCTAAAACAAGTTGCAGAATGAGCTCCTATTCCAACACGAATGCGAAATTCGAAAACGAGCGACGAAGGAGCGAGTTTTCGAAAGCATGAGTGTTGGAATAGCCTTCTGCAACGAGTATTGGACGATATTTTCACCATTTCAGTCAAGTTTTGAGGAAAACTCTCGAAATTCAAATAATAATTCAGTTTAGTGTCTTTTGTATTGTATCTTGGCAGTTGGTGTCACTAACAAAATTTGACAGATTGCGGAATTTGAATTGATTTGATTCGAAAATTGAGTGGATCGGAGGTCAGTACTGACAACCACAAAACGAAAAATATAACTGAAAACAATGCTGTAATGAGTTTCATTACAGCACTACTTTTTATACTGTAATGAACTCATTACGATACTGAAATAGAGAAAATAAATTATCCGATATTTTCATGTGAGTGTATCTACAATATCAATTAACATAATAGTAGCCACTTTTCGTTATGAGAGGGAACATCACAGCACTGAAAATATTGCAGGCCCACAGATCAGTCGTGCTTTTGGGGAAATTAAATTACAATGAATGCATTATCTGTAAACGTTGTAATCTCGAACGTGGCCAACCCTGTTTATCGAACTGTGTACTTCATTCAATTATGAAATTCATATTATTCCAGTTTATAATAATTGACGTATCCAGTGACAATATTCATATCATAGTAACTTCCCAACAAACATTTCCATTACCCTGAGGTTTTTTTTTAAGTAACGGATATTCATTAGAAGTTCATAAAGAATCTTAATTTTCATAACAGTTTTATGAGAAAACGTTTGGTGTAACAAGTTCCGTTGAAGGTCCAGAAAATACCTCAATATTTTTATAACATTGCATACATAACGTTTCCTTACCCTATCTATAAAACTTTTGTTGTTGGTTCCTTTATGCTTTTTGGACGGGTTTCATAGCGTTCTTGAATACCGTTTTATAAATATTTATATAATCTTGAACCTTCAAAGTTAATTTAGTCAAAACCGAGGTCAAAACCCTTATGGAGCCAGTAGAAATTTTTTCATAGAAATAGTTGGGCACTTCATAGTGATTCATCAGTAATTGTGGTTATTTTCTCTGATTGTAAGTGAATGAATATGTTTCTACAGAAAGTAATTGAAAAAAGGTTGAATATAGTAGCAGCCTTCATACAAAAATCCACGACAATATTTTGCGAAGCACACCATCACTCAGAACTAAATTCACTGATAATGAAAGAGGCTTAACATAGATTTTGCTCAAGAAACAAGAAAATACTTCAACTACTACCGATGAAAAAATGGGCCGAGGACCATTGGTTCTGCCGATTCATACAATAAAATGTTAACCTGTTTTTAAAAAATTCATATTGGTGTCAATCACACTCAGACTGTAAATTTGGGTCTCCCATTAGTTTGTTTATATTTTAATTTATTTACTTTCTAACAGGGCCAAAACAACACACAGCAGAACTCCCATTCGCTTGGCTATACATTCAAAGACGGTGTAGTTTTCCCTTGTTTGGATTACTCTGAAGGGCATGACTTGACTAATTCTAAGGGTTTTGTGTTAATTTTGATAAAGAATAACTCTCGTCTCGAAGCTACTCACTGACTCTTTAGAAACGAATAACATTCAGATGTGGGGTTATATAATTGAATTTGACTTTTGGGGACAACACGATTTTAATTGGTTTTCTTGTTTCTTCCTATTTTACACTGGTAACGGAGTTTTCTATAAATACCTTTTCGTAAGACCTTAAAGAATCAGAAAAGCAACTAAGGTTTCATTGCAAAAGTTATAATCCCATATGACACCCAGATAAGTTTCATAAGAGTTTTTAAGGTGGTTATTATTATTCATATGGAAAAATAAGTTTGGAGAAAGCAAAATGGCGAACATGGCGTCTTTTTATATTGTGGCCATTTTGATGTTTGTATCAAAACTGACCTAAATATCCCTACAGATAAGAAGAATGTTGCATTTTGGGCAATACTACTGAGACCTTGCGATCGAGGATTGTTATGCCGCTTACTTGAAAAAATACGCAAAATGAATGATCCCATCTTTCTCCCGTGAAAGGCTCCCTGAAATAACTGAAGAATTAACAAGATGGTGTCAACTGTCAACCTAATTATCCGAACAATGAGACACTACTGTTTATCCTGTTTGTCAATGATTTGATTCGGTCGATGTGAATGGGCTGCTATTTGCGGATGATTTTAAGCTCTATATTAGGGTAAGGACTGTCATAAATTGCAAGGTGCCTTGGTGAAGTTATTGAAATGGTGTGAGCATAATCGTTTGAAGTTGAACTTTTCTAAGTGTAATATTGTTTCCTTTACGAGAAAAGTGGAACCCCTTATGTTTGATTATTTTTTGGGAAACGTTGAGTTATTGAGATTGAACGTTGTTAGGGATCTGGGAGTTCTGTTCGATGGTCAGATGTCTTTTGTTCCTCACATAAATGATTTGCTGAGTGCTGCTCCTAAGTTGTATGGCTTCATAGTTCGCAACGCAAGATACTTTCAGAATTCCGAAACACTTGATCTTCTTTTTAACACCTTGGTGAGAACTAAACTTGAGTATGCGTCTTTGATTTGGCATCCTATATATTCCTATCATAGTCAGCGCTTGGAGTCGGTTCAGCGGAGATTGTATAAGTTCTCTCATATAGAGAGGAAGGTGTTTATCCCCCGAGAGGTACCGATCATACTGCACTCTTGGGTAAATTCGGCGCTGTCTTTTTGGCTGATCGGCGGGGCTTGCAGGCGGTCATCTTTTTATACAAGCTAGTTCACGGTAGCGTTGATTGTTCTTACCTACTAGAAAGACTTAATTTTTATGCTCCGAGGTCCAATCTGAGATCCAAGCCTTTGTTCTATTTGGCTCCTAGCAGGAATAATTGCATGCTTCAGATGCCCATTCAGCATATGTGTAGCCTCATGAACAACTTGTGTGAGACTTGTGATATTTTCTTTGACAGTCTGACCACTGTGAAGCAAAGATATCTCAGTTGTGCGAGATACTTTTCATTTAATTTTCATTTATTTAAATTTTGTCTTATTATTTTTTTTTGAGATATTCTTGTTAATTTTTTTGTAATTGGGTTTTAACCTGTAGAAAAATAAAGCTGTTTATTTTATTATTTATAATTATTATTCGGCATCTCAGACCAAGAATGACATTCTGACGACACAAACTGTATGTGGCATAACATTCTAAAGCATTCGGGGAAACAATATCCGTCTTCAATATACCCCAATCTCGAAATTTCCATACCAATTTTCCTTTCATTTCGGTCACATACACCGTATCGGTTAGAAGTTCTCCCTAGCCGCGCACAAATGGAAAAGCAACTCACCTTCGAAGGGTGAAAAATTGATTTGAAGCAACGGTTAACGTCATACCCAATTCTTTTACCAAAGAAATCTAGCTGGCCACCATATTATGTTCCCAATGTTCAATTTTCCACCTGCTTTTCGAGGGAGCCTATTTCGATCCCGTTTTATAGCCGGCTTATTATTTGTTTTATTATGGAAAATTTGAGTATTGCGTGTTTCCGGATCACACGAAGGAAACGAATTCTGAATAAATCTTGCGGGGAGTTGATGGTGTGGTAGAGGAACTTCTACCTTGATGCTTAACTTTCTGGGAACGCATGACGAGGGTACGCTATTCCAACTTTAGAATATAAATTGTTATTGACAAGGTTCAGGATAAAGGTTGCTTATAGAGCGAAAATCAAAGGGAAAGCTCGAGCGTTTCGCGCCAGAATGAACACTATCTCTCAAGGAAATAGTGGGAAAATAACTATTTATTATACAAATGCAGCGGGGACTTATATCCTTCTGAAACTGAAGTATCTTCTCATGATTGTGTTTCACAAGATGTGACAGAAGGAACGGGTTATTAGATAAATTATTTGTTGTTTCTCTGTGAATAAAATGATTTCTGTTTCAGATTTTTCGAGATAACTCAGGGTCCATACCCTTAATTTGATTCATTTATTTTTTCTTTGATGAACTCTTCGGAGAGAACTGATTTTCAATCACTTACCCTATTCATTACGTTAAGGAACGAAATGGATTGTATTTTCGTTTTCTTCAAAACCTTGTTTCGTTGTAAATCCAGATCGATAATATTTATTCATCGAGAAATCTTGTGTTCCTGATTAATAAATTTATTTATATAATGATGACACTGCCCTTTCACAAAATCTTATGAAATAGAATTTGAATAGAAATTAACAAGAAATTAAAAAAATAATGAACAAATGAACAAAATGTACCAAAAATACCTACTTACTATTGAGCACCTCAAATAAACAATTAAAAAATTGAAACGTGAAATGATTAATAACAAAAAAAATAATGATAAAAATAAACCTGATATCTTTGTGTTAGAGAAGGGAGAAGAAAGAGAGCCAGAATAATAGATATTACCATCCCATGCGACCACAATCTACGCGAAACAAGAAATCAGGAGTTCAGTAAATACATCGACTTAGCTTTCGCAACTGGACGAAGTCACCATTCATCCACTGGAAATATCATCAGTGGGTCTTGTCGAGCGCCACCTGAAAGACGAATAGATAAGATAAGAGTAAAGGAAATGAAAAATTTGATACTCACCGCCCAGAGAGCTGAAATATTAGAAACATGTAGAACTGTCCGAAGGGTACTCACAAATGATTGAGCCGTTCATAAATATCCCGACTCAGTTATGACGAAGCAGAAGATTGCTGTGGAAAAAAATAATAATAATAAGCCATTTTTATTTCAAAGAAAAAATCTGCATTTACAATTAATTACATATACAGTAAATTAAATAGAATTTTGTCTTGAAAGGAAGGAAAAATACACACCATTTCATCTTTAATTACATTCTTCCATAGAGTAGAGCTCAAGTTTCAGAAGTATATTTTTCCTTTCTCTGTAAGATTTGATTTTTTTGATATTTTCAGGCAGTTCATTGAACAATCTTATCGCTAAATGAGATGGATGTTTCTCATACATGGTTAGTCTGTGTTCTGGAAATAATAAATGAGTGTTTCTTGTATTGTATTAATGTGTTGAAGAATATCGTATAAACTTATTCATATTTCTTGAGATATATATATCAAACATTCATATACTCACAGAGCAATAATTGTCATCATGTTGTTGTCCCTAAGTTTATCTCTACATGATTCTCTATATTTGAGCTTGAATATAATCCTTACTAGCCTTTTTTGAACAATAAAAATTTCATGTATACGCGAATTTGCCCCAAAAAAGATTGAACCATATTTCATGACGCTTCCAAAATTGGAAAAATAAAAGATTCTCAGAGTTTTCTCATTTACATATCTGCTCATCACTCTTATACTATAATTCATTGAATTCAATCTTTTTCGTATAAATGTAATATGGTCTTTCCTTTTGAAGTGCTCATCAACATAAAATATATAAAGAATTTTTTATATTTTTCTAGTTCAGTCTTGAGTTGGAGAAATTTATAGTTGAAGGTGTTTCAATAATTTGCTGACTTGTTCTAACACTAAATATAGTGTTGGGTTTTTCTTCATACAACTGTAGGCCATTTTGGTTGAACCAATCGCGAATATTATTCAGTAAGCTTTCTGCTGCCTCTAATAACTTTGGATAGGTAGTCCCAGCCGATAATGAGCTAGTATATTCAGCATAAATCGTGATATATTCATGAGTATTTGGTTACCCTGAAACATCAGGGATAACGTTCACTATATCATTCATGAAGATAATGAACAATATAGGCCCCAATATACTGCCCTGAGGCACTCCAGTATTGTTATCTAGTATTTCTGACTTTGATGATGTTCCATTTTTTACCACTTTAACCCTTTGTTTTCTATCAGACAGGTACGATTCCAACCACTTCAAAGCAGTTGCCCTGAATCTATCTATATCCAACGAATCAGCAGCGCGTAATGCTCTTTCAAGTGGGTTGTTCATTGACAATTTGTTCTACAGTCAACAGAACCTACTTCTGAACAGATTTCATGCTCTAAGGTTGTTCTGAGGAACATTAATTCCAACATGTTCCAGAAGAAAAGGGCAGTCGGCAGTCGATGATATTATGGACAATTTTGAAAATTGCGCCGTCTCATTTCGAGAAGAGTGAGCGACAAATTATCACGAATACTTTCATAATTAATGGATTCGCGAGGTAATCCCCGTTTATACGTTATCCACTTCAAAAGTCTATTTCGTACCCTCTAATGGTTTGAATATGAACTCCATAATGAGGTTATCATACTACGCAGGAATATTCTAGAATGCGCAATGTACATTATTTTTTTTGTAGGAACTCTTTCTTTGAAGAAAATCAAGAATTCCGAGAGCCGTAGCAGACAGCTTTTGAATTTGAGCAATGAAGTTTAAATTAACGTACACAAGGACACCGAGATCTCTTATCGCATCAACCTCTTTCAGGTGGGATTCATTTATCAAATATTCACAAAAATACTGGTGCGTTGTATCTATAAAATCTTTATTAATGAGTTATAATTAAGGGTTAAAGTTGGCCGTTGTGCCAGTTCAAGTAGAATTATATTTTATTGTTTATCCAAAGTGTACACAATATTCGCGAGTTTTCATGTCGCGAAATGTACAATGAAACAACAACATAATAACATGGGGAGTATTCGTTAATTCTGGTTGAAGTTTTCCATATATTTTGATTTATTAAACTGATGGTGCTGAAAAAGATAATTCTATATAAAATGATTCTGGTCAACCGAATGAAATTAGAAAAGTTCATGTACAACTAACGATTCTACATTCCCATGTAGAAATAAAAATGACATATCGAGCATTGTTTATTCAATTCACTGATTCAGTTGCTGCTGGATATTCATACAGTCATTTTACCTTCGAATTCACCAGGTATGTCATAGACTTTGTATAAAATAATATTCAATTCACGAACAATATAGGTAATAAGGATAAACTGATATTTACTTATTAAAGTTATTAAAATTCTTCTATACTATAAAACGTATTGTGGCTCAGCTATATTTTAAATTTTTTTCTTCAACCGTTTTGGCGTTAGCGATTTCACCTCTACTGTTGAATGATTATATAGGACCGTGTCAAGGAATTGTCCCTGATTACAAATGGAATATAATGAAGCAATGAAAATGAGAACCATATAAAAAACAAGGAAACAAAAAATAAAAAACTGAGCTATGACTCTGAGATTAGCCGAACAGCAATCGTTACATATCGAACAATAATATATTGTCATAAACAAATTCAGAAGTGCATTCATACTAACTGTGTTATTAACGATAATGATACATCTGACCACATATGAACGTTTGCGTTAATTTCAATGCAATTTAAAATTAATAAGAAATGAAGCTTCAAATAAATATGCTTTACCAGCATTGATCAAAAACAGAAAATGAGATCATGCATGGTTCTACTTTCATCAAGGGCAAAGGGATTGGAATTAATACGTTTTTATTTCAAGTTACTCCAACTCCTTTTTATTTCTGCTCAAATTTTAAAATATACGATAAATTTCACACTACATCACCAAAACTTTTGAAACATATAGATGAATCCAGAATAGTATTCATCGAAATGAATATCATATTCAATTCCCAGGCTCAGATATCTTTTATCATGAGGTTGCAGAAATGATATTAGATTTTGTCACTGAGGTGAGAGATATACCGGTTTCGGCCTTGTTTGGCCTCATCAACATCCCATACATCTCTGGTACACTTCGATATTTGAAGCAAATAGATGTGAAGTACTGAGTAAAATATTACAAAGTACTGAGGTGGTGACATCCAATTGCGTCAAAATGAAGTTTCCCATCTCCAATCAAATGCTATAAAAGAAATTTGTACGTTCTCATCTCAGTGACAAAATCTAATATCATTTCTCCAACCTCATGAAAAACGATCTCTGAGCCTGGATTTTGAAAATGAAATTCATTTCGATGATTACTATTTTCAATCCATTTATGTTTCAAAAATGTGGTCTCCGTAAAGGCAAAGAATTTTTTTTTCTTGAAAATACTAGGCTTCACAGTCGCAACTAGAATTGGGCTTTTTCCATTACTTTGCGAAACTAACAAGTGGGCCCTGAATAGAGCCACCGCTTGAATCTCATTCAGTGAAAGAGGAAGTACAGATTTCTTTCTTAGCATTTAATTGGAGATGTGAAACTTCATTTTGACGCAAGTGGATGTCACCACCTTAGTACTCTGTAATACTCGACTGAGAACTTCACAAATAATTGCTTCAAATATCGAAGTTTTTCATTTTGTCCTTGAAATGTATGGAATATTGATGAGACCAAACAAGGCCGAAACCAGTATATCTCTATTTCAAGATCGAATACACGACCACATTGCTTCAACACTTCATATTTCTTCTGAAAGAATTGTAAAGTTGATTGATTTACAAATCATGCTTGATGAAAAGAACAGTGTACTTCAAAATTGAAATGTAAATAAATGACAATTAATTTTCCGAAAGCAGGTCCAACTGCATGATTCAAAATTAAGGGGTTGTGGTTGTAACTCTAAGAGCTACCCATTTTACAAAACTTATCTAATGAAAGTGTCTACTGCTGTTGGAAAATATGAACAACCTCAGGTTGTTCACTGTTATCTTTAGCTGAGGTAAGGTAGCAAGTCAACGATAGCTTATTGCCCCCTCATGAACCCATGCTTTCCATGAATCAAAACTTCTGCGTTTCCGCGTTGAAAAATAATAACGAGATTACATTATTAATACATGCGAATCGATGAATAAACTTTCGGTGATTGCTGGCAAAATAGGTAGGTTCTGAAAAAAACATAAACGATGGTTCAGTCTGCATTCAAAGAACTCCGCCTCGTTGGTTTTTTCATTCCACTCAGAAAAATTTGTTCAAACGAGTGGAGAACAGATATGACCTACCAACTTTTCATTCGAGGCCACCCCATTGCAAAATATATATTGCAGCAGATATGAGAGAGCTCTAGAACATTTTCGGAGCTCTCAATACTCAATATTAGGAGTAGGGAAAAACCAACATACGTGAGGTAATTCTATAGCATTTGATTGTAAGTTTTGTGTGTTTGAGAAGAATAATTTCGACCATTTCTGCAAATTCGAGATTTTATTAAAAAAAAAAACAAAATAAATGAACATTTTTCAGTTCTTGGTTCTAATGTACGAAAGGTTAAATTGCCAAAGAGCAAAGGAATTCCGTGACATTTAGAGATAACGTCCTCACGAGAGGTGACAATTATAGGCTTCACATTTCAGAGACCTTCGGATATTTAACTTAGACCGAGTGAAATCTAGTAATCGTACATAATCTTTTTGTCAACCGTCCGAAAAGCGAACCTTTCTACCCTATCTCGAGGTCAAGAGGGAGATAACGAACTGAAAATGGGTTTTTTTCCGTCAGAGCAAATCGCAGACAGTCTGAGTGGCGTGAACTAATAAAGTTTTTCCACCTTATCAACTCTGACGTTCCCTTCCGATGAGGAGTCCAAGTGGAAAAACAGAATGAAATCATTAGAACCAGATTAAATATTGAACATCTGTCGCTGGGGATTCTGGTCAGGGATAATTAAATTGTCATTAGGAGTGTTCTGTTCTAGCTTCGTGAAGCCGTTCCAGATGATTTATCATGATGAATTCGTTATTTGATAAACAGTCTACAGCCGCTGCTCCAGGTGCACCTTCTGTTCTCAACTTTAGGGAGTGGATTTACTTGTTATTCCTGAGGGACTCAACGGCTACAAAGTTCCAACGGCGTAAACATGCAAGAAAACGCTTCTAATTTTACAGAGGGTATTTGTTCGATTCCGCTCTATCGAGAGAACATAATGAAATGATTAATTAAGCTGATAAAAGGCCGAACAGATAATTATGACGCTTGATGGATGAAGAATTGGACTGAAACTTGATATGGACACAAGGATCAAGCGTTTTTGTCGATCAATGCAGTATTTTATTGATATATTGAGCAATATGAAGGAAATACTCTGCGCCAAAAAATTAATGCACATTCTGAAAATCTCAATTTTAATGAAAGGTAACTCTACATTGACTATATAACGGGAAGGTTTTGAACGAAACAAGACACATTAAATGGGAGAAAAATTCAGGATTTCACCGAATCTTATATGAAAAAGAAAAATTAACAATTTTAAAATAACTGAAATGGTGATAAGTGATATAGTACTTGGTATTTCCACCCCTTGCGTTAATGACAGCTCGGAAGCGACTATTCATACTCAAAATGAGTGATCTTGAAATGTTCTGATCTAATCCTTCCCAGATTTCTCCGAGTTAGATTTCTGAGTCATTAAGAGTACCTGGATGGATTTTTGAACTTTTCAGCCTTTATCGAGGTCATCATAAACCTGCTCAATCGTATTGAGATCGGGACTTCTTGCTGGTCATTCCATTCGAAAGACTTCAACCTCATCAAGGTGATCCTGAACGATGGGGTCTATCATTATCGTCCATAAGAATGATTTTCACCAATGTATGGGGCAAATGGCAATACAAGCTCTCCAAGAATGTACCTTATTATCGGCTCTCATAATTCCATTATCAACGACCACTAGGCCTGTGCGAGCAGACATAGATATTCCACCCCATACCATAATCGATTCTCCCCCGGAACCTGTAGTATTAAGGAAATTGCACTAAGCATATCTTTTATGTGGACGTCTATATACAAGGGTACGTCGATCACAATGGTAGAGGCAGAACCTAGACTCATCTGTGGAGATCTCTTTCCCAATCGGCCTCTTCCCAATGGATATGCTATTTTTTATTGTCTGAGTTCTAATTTGCACCCCATGAGTTTGCTCAAGCTGATTTTGCAGAAGGCGAGCGGTTCCAAACCGTTGTCTTAACGAAGAAATTCTCAAATAACGTTCTTGAATGGCAGCTGTTACCCATGGTCTACCCTGTCGTGGTCCTCGGACATTCATACCTATCTCCCTGAATCGCTGCAACATTCTGGACACTGGACACACTTGTATGGGAACTCCAAACCTCTCTGCAATTCTTGTGTACATTCCTCTTGGGTCAAATTGTGTATTTCGCGTTGCATAGCGATTGAGTGTAGAAAATCAAACGAGAGAAAAACTATTGATCACTAGAATTGATCGATTACAATACATTGAAAATCTGATAATATCATCTTCTTCATTCCTGCTGGGAAAAACCATCTGTATTGAAAATAAACGTTGAAAGTGGATAACATATGCATGCATCATTCTCATAAAAATAATTATCATTGAGAACACCTTCAGTTGTAGAATAAATTCGAGATTTCCATAATGTGCGTTAATTTTTCTGGGCAGTGTATATATATACAATAAATGTTGAAACAAAAAGTACCTGAGCTGAGCTGAAAAATAACGAAGTATCATATCATTATTCGTATTATACTATAAAATCATACGATTTTATCATCACTAGTATCATAATATGCTACTATAGAGCCAGGGAAAAAAGAACTCAGCCGAAAAAACCTGTCTCCTCGTAAAAAAATAACATAAATTACTTAATAGCAGAAAAATCTTGAAAGATATGAGTGTTATCATCTTCATGTTATCCGTCGATGGGCTCAGATGAATAGATTCATTTTAAAACGGCTCGCAATTCATCTGAAATGATAAAAGGCAGAAGCGGAAAAGAAATCGATTATTCAGTATAATTAAAATTATTCTGGAATTAACCATCCTTTTTAGAATTGCATTTGTTACTTTATGTATAGCCTCGGAACCATCTTGAAGTTCATAAATTGAACAACTATTTAAAAGATTTTCTATAGGACTCTCAACTCAACCGAATATGTGATAAAGCAGAGACATTGTGTACAAAGTACACAAATTTGAAATTTGCATTCTGAAATCATTTTCTCTAAGCATGTTCGATTACAATTCTAATCTCTATGTGAAAAGGGAAAATTTCCATTTTCCATTAAAAAATTCTTTAACTCTTTCACATCCACTGAACCAACCAATTTCATCCTCATATTGATGAAACACCTACATCAGCTTTTTCAATTCCTCTGTGTGCACTCCAAAAAATTACACAGGTATTTATTAATTTTGAACAAGACGATCACGTCACGATCCAAGCCCTCGGAGACCATGAGCTCAAACAATCCCCTCGCTATTATTGATATTAAATTCTAGAGAGAGACGTGATATGATTTTGGGAAAAGCAAATCCGTTGAACGTCAACATTTCATAGATAACGTATCAGGAAACTTCAATATTTATTCGCTCAAGGATATCTCTTCCAATATTTCAACTGTCATTGTAACTAGCTTTAAAAAGGGTTTATTTGTGGGGGCCGCAGAGCTGGAACGTTTGTCACAAGAAGAACTCCCCGATTCCTTTCAACATGCGGATGTATCCATAATGACAATCTGATGGGTTGTTCGATATCGAGTTATCCAATAGTGGTTTTATTCTTACGCTTGTCGGCTGGCTGAACTGAAACGAAATGCTGAATGGTAGGATATGGGGGAATAGTCGTTGATCTCTTAAGGAGAAAAATGAAACTAGAAAGTATGAGGATGGTCTTTTAAAGTTCAAGGAGCTTGAAATGTTCATTTCGAGTAAGGCTCTTATGAAATTCATGGAGATGAACATTTAATAAAATTTTCATATCTGACACAATTCGTCAAATATAGGGTGTATCTCAAAGAATGTGAGTCAATTTTCTTCATATGTTTTGCTGAGCTTCATTCAGAAAGGTGAAAAAATACATATTTTGAACTTTTCAGTTCAATATTCGACCCACAACCAGAAGTATCTGTATATAACAACAACAACAAAGATATTTATTTTCAGAGTTATTATTACATGATAACAAAGTGAAAACAAGTCATCTACAATCCAGAACAGTAGTTTACTAGTGAATTCTTTGACAAGCTTCCTTAAACTCTACAATTGTATAAGGTTCAGATTCAACAATTAATTTATAAATTCTCTTGCGGAATGTATTATAGTCGGTTACACTCTTGATGATTCTGGGTACGAAGTTATATAATGTTATGCACATATACAGTGTGCTATGCTCTGTTAATGTTAATTTGTGAGATGGGAAAAAGTACTCATTCATTCTTCTCGTGTTATTCTTATTTTTATTGTTTAGAAAGTAGTTGCTGTTCTTGCGGAAAAAAGTAGACTTCTGTAAATGTACAATCCTGGTAAAGTAAGAATGTTGTTTCTTTTAAATGCTCCTCTGCATGATGTTCGATATTTCAGGTTGAGTAATGTTCTTAGAGCGAGTTTCTGTGTGATAAACACTTGATCAGAGTGAGAACTGTTACCCCAAAAAATTATTCCGTAAGTCAATAGAGATTGGAAGTTAGCGTAATAGAGAGTCTTGACCACGTCGATGCTGACCTGATATCTAATTGCTTTCAATGTATAGCACACAGTGTTCAAACTGGATATAAGTTGGTTGCAGTGTAATCCCCAATTAAGGTTATTATCAATTGTTACTCCTAAAAACTTTGTGCTTGAGCCTACTTGAATTTCCTTGTCATCGATGTTGAGGGTCTTGGGAAAGATTGAGTTCGATCTTATGCTAGAAAAATACAGGATGTTAGTCTTATCTGTATTCAATGTGAGGGCATTCTTGTGACACCAAACAGATACTGTTGTCATAACTGTTTTCACGCAATTACTGACTGCATCGACATTGTTGGCTGATATCAGAATATTGGTATCATCTGCATACAAATAGGTGTTTACGTCTACTTTGAATTGTTTCTGGACCACTTCAACTAACTCAGTATGCTAGTGGACTTCCTCATTTGTCATATAGAGGTTATAGCTTTTCTTTCGTGTCTACAACCTTGCTCAATTCAATGAATATACTAATTTCCTGAATTGTTTCAATCCTAGATCGATTTTGATGATCAGATGTATTGAATACCAAACCGAGTACGTCACTTCATTTTCCATTGTATGTATCTAACATATGAATCTCTCATTGAAAGTACTTCTGCTTCCAGGGAGTGTTATTTCAAGTCATTATATCAATAGCGTTCTCGTTAGATATTTGATATTAATTTGGTGAACTACATTTTCTGATAATATTTACTCATCTGAGTCCATGTGTTAACTCTTTTTTTTCTTTCGAACAATACGGCAAATTATAAGACGAAATGTTCTGAACAAATCCCGATTCTACTATTATCGCTTTTAGATGGCAATGGGAACAACTGCTGTGTATTTCGAGTGCCTAAACGTCTTAACCTTTGAATTGTAAGGTCTGGTGCAGAAGTAAGTGCTCATTCACAATGGACGTAAAAATGATCATTTGAAGTGAAATTATTAGTCCATTCCTATGTTATAAATCTATAGAGAGTGCAATGAACGAAAATGAAACTACAAATTATCCTTCTTAGATTTTGAACCCATTAGATTTTCCAGGTTTACGACCAAACAAATTACAATTGCAGGATATATCAGTTGTCATTATAAGAAAAAGAAAATTCTTTGCCTTTACGAAGGCACATCGAGAACATTTTTGAAACCTAGATGAATTCAAAATAGTAATCATCGAAATGAATACCATTTTCAATTCCCAGTCTCAGAGATCTTTTATCATGAGGTTGGAGAAATGATATTAGATTTTGTCACTGAGATGAGAGATAAACCTGTTTCGGCCTTGTTGAGCCTCATCAGTATCCCGCACATCTCAGGACAAAATCTTCATAAAAACTTCAGAATTTATAGCAATTGGTTGTGAAGTAATGAGTAAATTATTACAAAGTACTAAGGTGGTGACATCCAATTGCGTCAAAATGAAGTTTCATATCTCCAATCAAATGCAAAAAAAGAAATCTGTACTTCCTCTTTCACTGAATGAGATTTTAGCAGTGGCTCTATTCAGGGCCAATATATATTCCATTTTAGTTTCTGGAATAGAAAATGATTCTGAACACTTGTTGGCCGACATTCCAAAATTTTACAAGCCGTTTCCAGACGACATCGTTTGGCGCAACACATATTGTACACTACAATTTTGTGTCAATGTAGTTTACATAAGTTTATTTTAATATTGAAGTTTCCTTTTTATTTATCCAATGAGGTTAACGAAGTGTGCCGGCTCAGCTTGTTATATCCTATCACGAAGTGAACTGACTTTAAACGTATGAAGTTATTATATTGACAAAATCTTTATATTGAAGAACAGAAATTTGTATTGTGATCTAAGCTTTTCACACTTTCACTTTTCAAATCAATTTCAATACCTGGATGGTATTCTCACCCCAATATTTCGCCTGATGGATCTGGTTGCAGAAAATTTTCAGAGAAATTGCTTCGAGACAGCATTGAATATAATTTATTCAGAATGATATTCTGACTTCAGGGGAACATGATGTCACTTATCGGTTTTATTCTCAAGAACTTTCGTCTTGTATCATGAAAACTTTGCATTTCATGTATGAATACCAATAATAGGAATGCCATTTTCCGTTCCTTTTTTTTCAGGGGTTATGAAGTAATACCGACCCATCTTCGCGATGGGAACCGTCTATGTCGTATCGTTTAAGGAGATGTTTTCCTAAGTGGTCGCCAAAAGACTTCCACGCCAGGTCATTCTGCAGACCCCAAAACGGAACTTGTTCAAATTCGCTTCATTAAGTAGGCGAAAATTGACACCTGTCGTAAATCTACCTGCAGGAGGAAAACCTTGAGTGTTATCTTGTTAACCCCAAACAGCCCCAAATGGTCCAATTAGGGGCAGGTAACGGAGCGGTACAGGGAACGTTGAGGTTATGAATGAGGATAGAGGCTGAAAACGAAGAGCCAGACCAATATCTTATGATATTCGGACAAATAAACTGCCACGTGCCCTTCCTGTGCGGATTTTATGAATATTTACTGCCTCTTGGGGTTGTTTTTTGGAGCCCTCGTTATTTTTTGGAGGCAGGGAGATATATGAAACAATCAGGGCTCGATGCGTTCATTATTATTATTCGAGTCGGGATGCTTGGAAAGAGAGTTTTGGGTCATATTTATAGCAGATATAAAGGGGGTAATCAACAATTACCTCTCCCATTACTCTGAACTGGTGTTCCGAATTTATGAAGACAGAAAACTCCTGTTATTCGAATCAGAAACAATGAAAGTATCGAACACTTCAAATTGGATTTGAAATAGTTGTATTCTTCTCAACTAGTTCCTATCCCTACTCCAGGAAAAAAGATTTGGCATCGAGAACTGCTGCTGAGTAAACAATCATCAGTTCAATGCCTTAGGTAGCGTTGGGATGTGAAACGAATAAATACAAAACCCAAATTCAAATGAAGTTACAAGTATGTCACATAATACAAACAAAAATAATATATACTTCTGAGAAAGGAGTTTAATTGGAAACTTTACTTATGCCCACGTGCACCGTTTTCTGGTTAAGGCACTTTTATCTAAGGCGCCCTTAAATTTTGAGTCATGCTTTTCCCCGCCTTAACTGATCTTGCACCGCATATCTAATAGAAACTTTGTTGAGCACGCGTTAAGCAATGCCAAATCTGGCAACTCTGTATAAATCATATCAGTTAATTTGTTTGTTTTGACATAGAAATGCGACATGACCATATGGTTTTGTTTCGGCACTGAGCACAGCGGAGTAAGAAGAACACGCGAATTCATAGACGAACAAGATAATTTGTCTATGCCTTTTCTTTTTCAGTATTCTGATTCACAGAACGACATATACTTTGGGTCGCTGACCAACTGGCATAGTACAACCAATTTTTTTTTTATTTGAAGCAAATGATTTGATTTGATTTCAACAATTCTCTATTCGTAATTTGAATGACATCATTCTGCACTTGTGAAATATCATCAAAGTAATACTTTTCATATTCACAAGAGTAAATAGTACCTGCAGAATTAATAATTACATGGGTACAATCAATTGCTCCAATAACAGGAGGAAATCCAGCAATTGGGTAAAATTGGGTTAGGGTGGAACGTAATTCTGCTTCTGTCTGGGGCATTTTTATGAATACTGAAACTACTCTTGATACCATAGATTCGTGGATTTTCATCAAATCGGCTTCAGCCAATAAATGTCCTGCTGATGAGTAGGATCGGAGGCACGTAAGAAGTTGGGTGATACATTCTGATTCTTACAATCATCAAGGCTCAAAATCCCTTCTTTGAGGTTTGACATCATCATACATGAGATATGTACTTACATATCACTTGGCAATTCTGAATCATCTCAATCTCAGCAGTTGTAGATGAGTAGTTTTTTTTGGTCAAACGAAATCGCCTACAAAATGAAAATTCGTCTATATCATGGTAGTGATGAGCCCTATTAAATTCTAGACTTCTAGGAATGCCATAGTCAATGATATCTTATATGTCGAAATCATCCTCATAGAGATCATCAATTTTATTTAATAAATATCTATCCTTTAATTATTAAATTCACGCAATCAAAAACAACACGTCAAAACTGAAATTCGTTTTTGACGTTTGAATATTTGAGACGGACTAAAGTCTTGTTTAAGCCATGTATATTCGCTGCTCAAAATAGTCATAACTTATGTGATACTTAAACTGCGGTGCAAGAGAATCGGTGTCTCGAACCTAACTTAAAATTTGAGTTGGACGTAAGTCAGACATATATTTGACGGTGCAAGTGGGCATTAATATTCAAGAAACTGCTGTTTCATGAAGTTATCGAAAGTCTCGCTCATATCAATATGGCTTTTACTCACCAAGCAGTAGAGGACGTGGTTACTTGTGGAGATAAAACAGGCCACCTTTTTCAAAATGCCCCGTAAATCCACAGCTACAACTGAATGAAATCATTAATAATTCTTTAGGTATCAAACTTTCATTGTATAACATCAACACCCTATGGGTGAGACGATGCATGGGGTATCGAAGAGATTGCTAATAGGGGTTCAACATTTTGTGTTCACTTTTGCGAAATTGTTCTCTTCTCACAGGGCATACAAGATATTTAAAAGAATGTGCAAGTGTGAAGATGCCACCTTCGACATTCTGTTGTCAATTTGTTATTTTCGTGGGGCTCCAAGCATACATTTTCATTAGTGTCGTCGTGTGTGGAAATGTTTGTTGAAAATGCATTCGTTAATGCTTAGTTCAGATGATTGCGCGATTACGCGCGATTCCCAAATGAGCGACTAGATATCCTGAGGATTCACATAGAAATGGAAATAAGGTCTCGCGTCATCGCGCGTATTATTGGCGATCTCGCGAGATCGACTTTGCTCTATCGCCAGTATCTTGTTTCGCGGGAAGTCGCACCTACTGAAGAGTACAACTATCAGGCATAAGTGTGTTCAGATGATTCTCGCGATTAGGCATACAAAGCTGAAATATTGACAGAAATTTCAATGAAATTTTTTTGTGCTCGGATTCAAAATCTGACAGTAGTGGCAGGCTGCCGCGCTATCAACGCGCGTTAACGAGCTACAAACGTGTGTTGTTGCGCGATCATGTGAACTTAGCCTAAAGGGACTTTTCCTCGAGCTTTTACCACACCAAACCAAAGCATACCATAGTTAACAACACGATTTTCTTCGCGGCGTAGTTAAAACCATGACGTCACAGTTAACTACGCCAGTAAACTAATAGATCAATCTGGTTTGTTGTATGGTTACTTGAAAACGGAGAGAGAGGGGCTGACACTTTCCTTTGCACTCATCCGCCATAACTTATCACACAGGGCACGAAGATAACCATGACGTCATGAAGTTGACTAACTACACTATTGTAGTTAGCTCGAGGAAAAATCCCTTAAGTCAAGCCGTGCGTCATAAATTCCGAAACGTGATGCTTTATCTACCCCACACTCATGGGATAGATGACGTACCCTCTGGTTATAACATTTTCCTGGAGAAGAAGTTAGATTAGTAAATATAGCTGTCATGTTAACCTATGGTCTGACTGTTTTTGAAAGAACGTCGAATTGCTGCGTTTTTTTTTCAATAAACAGTGGGATGAAACAAAACACCTTGACAACCTACTTACTTACCAACTATACAGGGTGTTTCCTAAACATGCGGCAAAAATTCAGGGAGCTGTTACTTGGACTATTCTAAGAATATTTTGTCCTTTGATGTTTTTGGAAAAACCTCTTTGTTTCGAAGATACAGGGCGAACAACATTTTTCATATTTTTAAAATTGATAATAGTATAAATAAAAATGCGTACCGCACTGTGTTTACTAAGTAGGTACAATTTATTTTCAAATGTGTTTGACAACTATAAAAAACGGCCAGTTTTTTGACTTAAAATTGATAAGTTCAGATGGTAAAGGAATACAGATTAAACACGGTTTTCATTTGAATTCGTTTTGTGATGAATTAGCAATTAACATTTTATCTTTCACTGTCAATGAGGAGAAGATTGGATGCTTGTATGCTGGCTGGAGGTGGTCATTTTCAACAGTTTTTGTAGGTTAAGTTAAATTTTCATGTAATTTTTGATAATAAAATGTTATTATCTAAAATTTTGTTTGCCCTGTATCTTCGAAACAAAGAGGTTTTTCAAAAATCATCAAAGGACAAAATATTCTTAGAATAGTCCAAGGAACAGCCCCCTGAATTTTTGCCGCATGTTAAGGAAACACCCTGTATATCACTTAATATGTTCTAAGTTTAGTGCAGTTTCAACAAGATTTCTCAATAACGGAAAGAGTGAAATGTCTGCATGTATTTATCTTAGGCATACGGCACTGCGTGCACCGAAAACGCGAATTATCTGATTGCGTCGTTGGTACCCAACTAAATTTAACTCTCTGGTACCGGCACGTTATGTGGATGGATTGTACACGATGGCCGAGGAGAGTTTATAAGAACATACCACGAGGAAGAAGAAGAACAGGAATACCAACAACCCAATGCAGAGATGAAATCAGCAAGAGTATGAGTGATTATCCATTGATGAAGACGAATGGAATGAAAAGTCCAGTAAACGGAAGTCTGAAATTACTTTTTTGCAGAAAGAGCTGCATTTTTGATATAATGATTGTCACTAGAGTAGGAACGCATGGTCAAAAAAGCAGTTTCCCAACCTTGGAAAATTAATAAAAATGTCGAAAAAACTACGTTTTTCAGAAACTAGAAGGTTTATCGAAAAAAGTTTCAAACAAAAGTTGTAGAGCGGCTTGTTGCATTCTCGTGGTGTTTAAATTGACTAATTAGAGATGCATTTCTGTAGTGGCATTATCAGTTGCTAACTTCATTACGTACAAATTGCCGAAGACGCAGCAAGGGAGCGCCAAACGATGTCGTCTGGAAACAGCTATTTATGAAAGAGTGAGTATAAGGAATCTGGTGGTGGGACCAATTGTGGCAATTGGCTATTAGATTAGCTAGCTAAAACTTCTAACTTTGTTTCGCCTCAGAGATGAATAAAATTGTACTTACCAACAAAATGTACAAAAAACTTCATTGCATAGCTATCTCAGTTGATATTGGTCGTACAAAAAAGTTTGGATGGGCAAATTTGGAGTATTTCTTATGGTCATTCAAAATTCAGTATTAATGAATTCATAAATTCATCGAAAAACTTAAAATTTGTAGTGAACTATTATTTTCTAAATGGTACACCCTGTATTTAATTTTTATAATCTCAATCGGCACTCTATCGAGGTTTATTTCTTGAGAAATATACATATTTTCTCTCAAACCTATAAATAAGATACTACACGATTTCTTCATATCAGAGGAACCGTGGATAAAAGAACAACTGATAATTATTTTATTTATATATTATCTGAAAGTTGAATGAAGTGTTTGAATGACCCTCATATACGTCTTCACATAGTCGATATCTTTCAATTTATGGAACATATTGAGGTTTTCAATTATGTCTTCCTCTATCCTGAAATTATTCTCTCCAATATTTTGCGGAGGGGCAATATACAATTTCTATGTCAGATATTCCCATGAAAAACTGTCGAAAAAAGTTGAGTAGGGCCGCAATAGAATAGAACTTCGATATGAAGAAATCACAGCATTCTCGAGTAGCGTTACACGCCCTTAGATTAAGACGAAAAAACCTAAACTTTTCGAACAATTAGGAATTAACCTCAATAACGTATATATATTCGAAATCAGAATAAAGAGCTCAACCGGAGAGAATAATAAGATACATGGTGTACCATTTCAAAAACTATTGAGTGAAAAATAAACAATCACCTACAATGTTATTCATACATGATAAGAATTCTCTTTATTCAATGGTTGAAGAGGTATTTTTTCATATTTTATAATTCCTTCATTGTAGTACCTACTGATCAACAACATTTTCTGTTTTTTTTTCGAGAATGCAGGAATAGATCAGGCAAATTTCTGATTGTACATTGTGAATCGGCATGTATAGGCTAATCAAAATACACAGTGATTATTTAAATGGCCGATAATAGTAGAATTGAGATCTATTAAAACACATTTCATTATAAAATTTTGCGCAGTGCTCGGATGAAAAATAGGTGTAAAAGCACATGGACTCAGATGCACTGATATTAGTCCATCGAATCGATATCGAACATAAAACTTGAACGAAAACGCTAATAAACGTAACGAGATCTACTGGCGATATTCGCAAAAAAAAAAATTTTTATTTTTCTTTTTATTTCCAGGTTTATATGGTATGTTATGTTAACTCCGCCTAAGAAGGATCCAACAAAAAATCTTCTATAAATAACCAACATTATATCCAAATTTGAGTTATAAATGGGGTAACCAATAATATGGCCGACTAAGCTTTATATATTAAGATGAAACACCTTCCTTGGATTTTTGCAGGTGGTTCCATTTAAACATTTTTTGTTATAGTTCTGTTTATTCGGGCAATGGTTATCTCAGCTTTTTCTGTCTCATATTACTTGCCC
Source organism: Hippodamia convergens (assembly GCA_038502775.1). Taxonomy (NCBI): domain Eukaryota; kingdom Metazoa; phylum Arthropoda; class Insecta; order Coleoptera; family Coccinellidae; genus Hippodamia; species Hippodamia convergens. The sequence continues at coordinate 22,023,319 of CM076609.1, read as the reverse complement.
AATAGCTGTAATAGCAGTAGAAGTCAGGGTATGTTGATTTCAGTAGATTCCTTAAATTAATATTTCGAAATGAAAAGCTTACTCAAAGCGGACAGAAGAATATGACACCTTGAGATGAGTAGGATGTTGAATTGACAAATTTTACGTTATATCTCTTGTTATCTCTACGGTCGCTCTGGAACTATGCTTGTTGATAGAAAACAGATGAAATAGAATAAGGATTGAGAGGTAGCCATTGAAAAGGTCTGGCAACATTTCACGGCTGCCGGAAAGTTTCTAGAAGTATTGACCGAACTATATTGTCCAATAATGATTTGAAACTAAATATTCGCTGATTTCCTATAGTGCCTTTGTAGGAATTGGTCACGAAGGGTTGTGAACTGAAACCGCGAACAAAATTAATAATAAAATTAATTCAGCAATGTTCGAAAACTAAGAAATACTTTGACAGTCCTCGTTAACATCCTTCTGTAATAGTCTGGACCATCTGAGGGGTGTTCAGAACATTTGCAATGATAACAAGCAGAATCCTTCAGGCAGGACAGATCTAAACGATGTAATTAGTTTTTTCGAACATTTTGGCCACGACGACGGCCGAAATACTCTAAAGAACAGATCCTGCTAGCAGTACACAAATCTTGAATATTTTTGGCAAAATTCGCTGCCCTCCCCTCGTTGGGTCTTACGATATTTATGATGAGTTATTCCTAGAATTAAAAAAAATACTTTAGAAAAAGTGTGGATATCAAAAGGAATATATATGAAATAATGAAAAAAATCGAAGCAAAAGACATCAAATAAGTCGCCTAGCCCTCAGTAAAACGATAATGTGGCGTCGTTCAAAAACAATGCTGAGAAGCTTCACGGTAGATGAAATACTTGAAAAAAGGATAACACAGAGACTGATTTGGTGATACGTTGAATAAAATCAGTGGAAACTTCATATGTTGAAAAAAAAATCAGGAATATATCACTATTTTCCGGGAATAATAATTGAACCTTCATTGTTTAGGTATTGTTAATAACCATCAAAATTCATCAGAATCATTTCTCGAATCAGCAAGTTGAATATTTAGCTGTAGCTCCATTCAAAACTTTTTCGTTAGGCTTGGGGGCCTCTTTGGTACTGGGGCTCCCCGTACCGCCTTCTGCTACGCCACTGCTTTTTGGTCCTTGTGACAAACTTTTTCCAAATGGTTGGCCATCTGGAAAATGATCGGATCACTTCAATGCGTTCCTCAGGGAACATGCAACACATTTCGCTATTAATGGCCGGCTGCACTACCATGCTCACAATTGACGTAATCTAGTGTCGGCCTAGTGTCGGATATGTGAAAATAAATTACGTCAGACAGCTCTGGGATTTTGGATTATTAATTTCGCAGGATTCTTCAGATAGGAAACATCGTTCTTGCTTTCAATATGCAATAGTTATTGACGAATAAAAGTTTCACAAAAATTCATGAGATTTCAAGAGAAAAATTTCACGAAATTCAAGTGAAGTTCCAATATCCCCGTACCGCCTTCTGCTACGCCACTGCTTTTTGGTCCTTGTGACAAACTTTTTCGGCTACTAGTAAAACAATAAAATTTTCCAAATGAAAGGAATCTCTACCAAGTCCTCATATTCTCATTTTGTAATCAATATTCAGTGTTGGTCTCTGAACGAATAAATATGAACTGAAAATTTTGTCTTGTTGCTGTACCTTGGTATGTACGTATTAGGGAATTCGAACTGAAACTTGAACGTTCAATGAGTGACTTTTAATGGTGATGATTTCTTCGTTTCAGCAGGCCAGCTTTCTGTGAAAAATTGAAGATGTAAAAAAATATTCTTCTGGCTGGACTACCTGGGCTTCAAGGGGTTGCATTGGACATGTTTGTTGTAGATTAATTATAGGTTGATTTCTGTGAACAGTTCACTTCACTTCAAATTCTCTCGTGGCAAAAACTACCTACATCCCACTCAATGTTTGCTGGAATTTCATATTACATTAAAGTATCTGGGGCAAACAAATATCCCCAATCAAGGCCAACAGTAGATTACGTCCATTGTGAGCATGGTAGTGCAGCCGGCCATTAATATCGAAATGTGTTGCATGTTCCCTGAGGAACGCATCGAAGTGATCCGATCATTTTCCAGATGGCCAACCACAAGGACGTGTGTGCCTCCGTCAATATTGTATGAGATGATTTCGCCTCGTTCTGGATTGGAGGGAGGCCTTTTCTGAAGTGAGTCCCAGATGAAATCGAAGGAAACCGAATTTTCTCAATTTCATGTTTTCTTTCTGAAAAATAACAATATTTACTTTCGAAAACGCGAATTTGAACTTTTTAGGAAAAAAGTGAAGTTGAGTCAAGAATACCTATAATAGAAGCTGACTGATCTATTCGTAAAGAAGACTTCAACAAAAAAATTAGTATTATCGTGTAATTTTGAAAAATTATTTGGGAAAGACTTAGCAAATTGCACTTATGAATTTTCTGCTAAACTCACAATGTCACAAATGTCAATGTGTTATTTATGATACAAGTGAAGAAGGCATTGATATTCTTACCCGAAGTTGTAAGTTTTGGAATGAAACAGTGTTAGAAAGAGCTTTCTATACGAATATCATACATTATTTTTTCTAATTCAATGAATTCTCATCGAAATTAATGAAATATTGCCGTAAATATCGTTCAGTAAGTTCCACTTCGAAAAATATTGATTGGCAGAATTGTTTTCTATCTTATGAAATTTTACAGATGTCGAATAAATCCGTGGCAGGAGGCCAATATGTCATCAATAAATGATACTGAAAACAGTGTTGGAATGAAATTAGAATAAAATATTCTAACATTGTTCTGTTCTACGAGATGTGGCGGAATGAACGGAATTGATATAAGATCCCAGAGCTGTCTGACGTAACTTATTTTCCCATGGCTGATTTTCATATATATTTTTTTAGAATATTATTTTTCAAATAGTATCATAAGTGCCAGACACTTCCTACGGGTCAAATTTTTTGTCAGACACTCTAAAGCTTGAGAAAAATCAATGAACTCATTTTTACATTTCTGATTGCTAAGTATCTGATTGAAATAACTGTTGAATTATATGTTATAATTGGACAAATTGTGACTCAACATCCCCTGAACACAAATATTATTCAGCTGAATAGTATTTTCTCTTAGAGGAAGTTGAGTCACTCAAATTTGTCCAATTATTAAAAAATCAGGAATGTGAAAATAAGTTCATTAATTTTTTTCGAGCTTCAAAGTGCACACAAATACTATTCAGCTGAATAGTATTTTCTCTTAGGGGATGTTTAGTCACTACAATTTGTCGAACTGATGAAATATAAATTGATAGTAACCACAAAAATATTTTTGGAAATCAGAAATGTAAAAATGAGTTTATTTATTTTTTTTGGAGCCTCAACCGCCTGAAAAAAGTTTTGGCCCATGAGAAGTTTCTGGCATTCATGATACTATTCTAGAAATAATAGATATAAAAATCAGATATGTGAAAATAAATTACGTCAGACAGCTCTGGGATTTCGGATTATTAATTTCGCAGGATTTTTAGATGGGAAACATCATTCTCGCTTTCAATATGCAATAGTTATTGACCAATAAAAGTTTCACGAAAATTCATGAGATTTCAAGAGCAACATTTCACGAAATTCAAGTGAAGTTCCAATATCGAAAATGTTTTCTTTGGGAAAATTTTAGATTAGTGAAACCGAATATATCTAATTGATTCCATTTGGGACGACTAGATATTCAAACAAGATCACGATAATTACTCGTAAGGTGAGTGTCACAAAATTTGATGATCCGATTAGAAAAACTGACGTTACTTGGAATTAATCGAAACACATTTCAACTGGTTTATTCAAATCCTAAGGAATTCGTCGATTGTGTTGATTAATCCTAGAACACCTTTAGTAGCCTTAGCTACTCTCTCATGAAGATTCAAGACCGAAGTAAATGGTGTATATTTCAGCTTGGTCCTTGAAAAAAAACATTCTATCCGTATTCTAGTAGTACACCACTCTTTCACTGCCCGTAATGGCCCCTTAAAACAATCCGGCGGCCAGCAGTCCCAGGACTGTCGATTTGAACTTACTGTCGAGGTCTGTAGCGCACTACACACGATACAGTTTAATCGTAAGACCTGATCTGAGAATCGAAAACTGACAGTCCGCGGACTGCTGTCCATCCTTAATTTGACTAACCACGTTCAGTTCAGATCTTCAGTTTTCCAAGTGAGGAACTATTAAGTATGTCTCTTGAACGTAAACGAAAATCGACTGCTGCCATGATTGTGTTATTAATTGAAAATGAAAGATCGAAAAAGAGATCATGGACTAAAGAAAGGTTGTTGAGACGTGATAAACTATCGCTTACGAATCTATTAAGAGAACTGAGAATCAGTGCAAAAGAGTCTACTGTTGCATTTTCATCAAGAGTCTTGTGAAAGTTTACAAGTTTTTCATAGGCGCCTATTCGAATTTATTTCACATTTTACAGCCCATGTTGGCTGTAAAAGATGGAAAATGTTGGAAGTTCTGAACTGTCTATGGGATCTGAAAGAATTGCTTCACACAAGGCAGTTTTTCAAACGATTTCCCGAAACTGTTGCCGGGACTTATCGATTATCTATACAGGGTCTTTCACGAGGAACCTCACCCATATTTATACGGGAAACTACTGAACGTATTTTCATGAAATTCAGCACTTATAAGTATTTCACGATGCTGATGAAATCTAAAATATTTTCAAGGCATGAGCACCTCCGGTTTTTCCGGAAATGACGTCAACTTCCGTTTTTCAAATTAGAACACCATTTTTTTATTGCAGAAATAGATTCCTTAGAAAATTTCAAGTTATTTTGATGTAACATTTTTCAGTTTTGGGTGGAAAATTCTCTCTGAGCGGGAAAATTCGAAAAAAAAAATCGAAAATAGAGCTCCGCTGAAACAAGAATAACTTCGAGGTTTTTGGATGGAAAATTTTCATTTTTGGGATTTTTCAAGATGTAAGATTGATGTATCTACTTTAAAAATCGAAATCGCGATTCATGATACAGGGGGTGAAAAAATCGCTTTCAAAGTAAGGGATGACAATATCGTGAAAAATCAATTTTTTCAAATTAGAACCCTATTTTTTTATGGCAGATATTGAATCTACGTTAAAAAATAATGTGAGTGTATGCATCACACCCTTGCCCTAAAATGGATATTTTCTGAGTTATTCACAAAAAACTGTTTTTCGTCTTGAATTTTCAGCTATTTCTTTTCCCTTCACGCCAAAAAGATGAAATTTTCAGGAACTGTTATTTGAACCATGCTGTAGATTTTTCACCCCTTCTTGAAACCGACTTCAAGTTACTATTAGGAGAACCATGGCAAACTCTCGCAGTTATAACTAGAGAAGATGCTCAAAGTTTTGACCGTTAATTTCTAGACCTTTATTTATACGTCTCAGGAATGCTTCGTGCGTTGCTCTTCTTATTTCATCGGGGGGAAGAGATCTGCAAAAGTGTTTAAAAACCAAATTGAGTTTCAAAACTATGAATATAGAAATCTAAACAAACCTGAACGCATTTCTGACTCGTTCTATGCAGTCCTCTTTATCAGTCAGGGGAGTTGAGTAGACAATATTTTCTTATCCTACCCCAAACATAATAGTCTAAAGGAGTTAAATCGGGAGAACGTGGTGGCTAAAGATGTGGACCATTGTTCGCCAACCATCGATCTTCAAATAGCCTGTAGAGGATATTTGACACATTGAGTGAATTGTGTGGAGGCGCGCCGCCATCTTGTTGATACCATAAGTCATTATGGTTCTGTACTAGCGGCTCAATTATTTGAGTCAATATTTCAGAATATCTATCTCCTGAAAATTTCATCTTTTTGGCGTGAAGGGAAAAGAAATAGCTGAAAATTCAAGACGAAAAACAGTTTTTTGTGAATAACTCAGAAAATATCCACTTTAGGGCAAGGGTGTGATACATACACTCACATTATTTTTTAACGTAGATTTAATATCTGCCATAAAAAAATTGGGTTCTAATTTGAAAAAATTGATTTTTCACGATTTTGTCATCCCTAACTTTGAAAGCGATTTTTTCACCCCCTGTATCATGAATCGCGATTTCGATTTTTAAAGTGGATACATCAATCTCACATCTTGAAAAATCCCAAAAATGAAAATTTTCCATCCTAAAACCTCGAAGTTATTCTTGTTTCAGCGGAACTCTATTTTCAATTTTTTTTTCGAATTTTCCCGCTCAGAGAGAATTTTCCAACCAAAACTGAATAATGTTACATCAAAATAACTTGAAATTTTCTAAGGAATCTATTTCTGCAATAAAAAAATGGTGTTCAAATTTGAAAAACGGAAGTTGACGTCATTTCCGGAAAAACCGGAGGTGCTCATGCCTTGAAAATATTTTAGATTTCATCAGCATCGTGAAATACTTATAAGTGCTGAATTTCATGAAAATACGTTCAGTAGTTTCCCGTATAAATATGGGTGAGGTTCCTCGTGAAAGACCCTGTATATGCGTAGTGATAACAAAACTGTAGATCTACGTTTATGCAGTCCCGGACTGCAGTTCGCCGGTCCATGTATCGAATAACGATGAAAAGAAAAGTTCCAACTCATCTGCAAACAGCAATGAATCGGATGACAATACATAAGTTATTGATGAAGATCAAAACAACAACGGACCTAGGTGACTACCCTGGAGAACCCCTGAAGTCATCGGTATAGAAAAGGATAATGTTCCGCCCACTTTAACGATTTTGGTATCTGCCAGAGATATAAGACATCAACCACCGACATAAACTATCATGGACACCAAACATCATAAGATTTCTACCCAGAATTCTATGGGACATACTATCGAATGCTTTCGCAAAATCAGTGTGGATAACCTCAACCTGTTTGTGATTTTCCCAAGTCGAAAGAACAAATTCAGTGAAAACCAGAAGATTAGTCCCAATGCTTCTACCTCGGAAAAAACATGCTGTTCAGGAATAATTCTCCCATTTGTTCTCGATTTTATTTGTTCATGGATGATTGATTCGAATAACTTGGAGATTACGCTGAGTATCGTTATGGGTCTGTAATTGGAAACATTCTCCTTGAATCTCGATTCGAAAATAGGCTTGATGAATCCAGTCTTCCGAAAATTCGTAAAAACACTATCATGCTTCATGAGCGCATTTCAATGTCAGGGAGAACCGGCTCCAAAAAAAGTGAAAACCTTTTCTTCGGCAGGGAAAGTGATTATCTTCTTAGGGGAAAAGCCTTTGCAGGAACATACTTGACATGTCGAAAATCCAAGAATTATCGTTTGAACTTTTTGACCATTTGCCTTACTCACCAGATCTTGTCCCAAGTCTTTTTCTTTCCTCATCAAAAAATTGCACCTAGAGGACGAAGATTTTCGTTGAATGCTCACCTTCGTGCACAATTATTTTGCAGAGAAAAATGTCGACATGTTACTGAGATGAGGCCATCGCTGGTATATGTGTGTAGAGTTACATTAGGACAAAATTTTTCAGAAACCATCTATTGCAGCTAGGTGGGAAACTTTTCAGACCATCCTCGTACAATTTACAAGAATAAAAACTACTCAGATGTCTGTAGAAATGAAATATAAACAGATATACCTCCTAGTTGCATAACAGCTTTATCATTAGCAGAAATAGGGAGGTCCAGAGGTGGCCTATGAGCATTATGAGAAAACCACCATGGAATTTCACAAAAAGTGTTCTGGACAGAATGAAGTCTGCTTTTGTCAGCAACGAGAGTTTCATGCAGAAATTCAAATACACCAAACTAGTACAAACATATCTCCATTCGATATCATCGTTATTCTCTCATGAATTTTCGACGGAAACCCGATATTTTGTTTATAAAATATATCGAATAAAGTACGTATATCCTCCCTTCAAATATACATAAAATGTTGGATATTTCACCCGTCCACCAACCAGGTTTTGCCCACTATTCAATTTGAGCCCCAATTTAAACCGGATGAAGGGAGAATCAGAAGCAATTCCTATGCAGAATGCACAATATTGCATAGTCGACGAAAGGGCCCATTCCATCACCCTCTAAAGTTTACTCGGCCCTTTCTCAGATAAATATGTTGCTCATTCTCTGGGGAACATATAAAAGTGATCCAATCATCTTCCAGGTCGTCAGCCACTAGGACGTACGTGATGCCGTCGATATTAGTCCCTGCGCGCCCACGAGAGCTCGTTGAGCTGGTCGCTAAACCAAATTCCTGAATGTTCACGTCTTTCACGGGCGTCCATCACGTACGAATCCTATCAACCTATGCATTAAAACATAAAACAAATACGCCCCGATAATATCCTCATTTTCTGAACCTTATTGAGTTTATGATCACGTCTGTTAGTTTTATCCCCGTTCTTACGCGTTGGCCATTTAGAAGTAGACGCTAGGCAGATGTGTTAAGGATTAAAACATCTTGGCTTCATACGAACAGGACTTTTGTCTGTGGATTAATAGCACATGAATGCTGCTACCGCAAAACGGGATAACTTCGAACGATTTTTTCTTCCAAAGCTATATATCTCCGGTAAGGAAGCGAATGGAAAATCCCACAAAAATATCTCCCGGGCATCAGTTAGAGCTGCTGACAAAAAAATAGATTTCAAAATAATCAATAATTAAATTATTGGTGTTCAAAGTAACCCACGCAATTTCGATTCAATTTCCCTGAGAGAGTTTCTTTCAATTGAGAATACTTAAAATAACTATGTGGAATAAAAATATGTACATAATATAAAAGAAATAATACTTTTTTATTCATTATCACAAAAAATGAATTGTCCTGAAGAATAAAGTTGGTATAAACTGAATTAAATTAATATTATATAAAAATAAAAAAAATAAGTAGCAGAAAACAATAAATAAGACTGAACTATCTAGTCCCACCTTCTCAGATATGGGCGAAGATGGCTCGCACTAAAAAAGAAGACTTTTTCCTTTTCTGCCTACCTTGGGGTCTTGAGTAGCTGTGAATAATTCCATAATCGGTATAATTCCCTCGTCGGGTACTTGTTGCCAAAAATACTCAAGCAAAAAATTATTTTTTCCTCGATTTATTTCACCGAGTGCTTTCCCTGAAATTTCTGAATCTGAACTATAAGTTTAATATTTGCCTGCACAATGTTTTCTTTTGAAAGAGCAGAACATTTTGTACAGGAAGAAGCCGAATTAGTTTCAAACATTGATCTTTATTGACCACGTTCAAAGTTACCCCGAAAACGATGAAGAAGCACAATGTTCTCTTAAAGAATAAATAGAGCAAAATGTGTTGAAGGATTTGATATTTCTTCGCTATATAGTTGCAAGGATAATGTTTTGTTGTAGCAGATATATTTTGCGAGTATGTAGTGCAAATACTCACGGTTACAGCAACATAAGTTCTAGGTTCGAAGTAACATGTCAACTTATTTTCATGTAAATGCTCTCGTACCATTCTTGAATGTGTTAAAAATTGAGTAGTGAAAACCAGATATCGCTTAATCTGATGGTATTTCACCATGAGTCGATATAATCTAATTGATTTTTTGTTCGAAGTTTCCCAGTGGTTCAAAGTTACCCCATTTTCCCGATACTTTTGACAATGATAATCAGTTATTTTTTTTATTTCCCTCTTATTATATTTACTACTAGCTGACCCGGCAGACTTTGTACTGCCTCAAAAAAAGCAACTTTAATATTATAATAAACTATTATGGTATAATATCTTGAAAGTGGATATAAAATTGTCCTGTACAGTATGTGTTGCGCCAAACGTTGTCGTCTGGAAATAGCTGTTAAATGTTTGAATGTTGGCCAAGAACTGTTTAGAATCATATACTATCCCAAACCTAAAGGGCGAAAGGGATTTGGTGGTGGAGTGGCAATTGGCAATTGGATAAGCTGGCTTGCCCGGTAAACATTGTTCCGCCTTAGAGATGAATGGAGTTGTTTTTTTTTCAAAGGAAATACAAAAGTATTTTATTTTCCTAATCGGTAGAGCTCTTTCTTCTGATTTCAAATATTTATATATAGGTAGTTTATTAGGGTTTTTTCGACAGTTTCTGAAAATTTGTGTTTTTCTTGTCTAAATCTAAGGCAGCTGTAGAATGTCACCCGAGAATGCTGTGATTTAAATATATCGAAGTTCCATTCTATGGTCACCTAATAGTCCCTTCTTAACATCATTGGACACTTTTTTATGGGGATATTTGAAATATAAAATGCACCTCCTCAAAATTTTGAAGAAATTTAATTCAGAATAGATGAGGAAATTGAGAGCCTCTTTATATTCCATAATATTGAAGAAAATCTTCAAAAACTTCAAAAAAAGGTATCGACTCTGTCTAGAAGTAAATAGAGGTCATTTGAATCCCTAATTGAACTTTCAGTAAATAAATAAATAATATAAATATCAGGTGTCTTTATCCACGGTTCCTTTGATATAAAAAAAATCGCATCGTTCTCGTGTGGCATTCCATAACTGCCTTTGATTTAGAAGAAAATATCTATATTTAAAGAAAACTGCCAGAGATACTCTCAATAAGGTGTATATATTCTAAATCAGAAGACATCTATTGGCGTTATTCGCAAGAAAAATAACTATTTCCTATTTTTTTTTCAATTTTATCGAAATTTTCAGGATTTTATGGTATTTTATGTTAACTCCGCCGTAGAAGAATCCAACAAAAAAACTTTCATAAAAAACAGTTCATCCAATCTTGAGTTATAAATGGTGTAACTAACAATATGCCCGACTGAGTTTTATATATTAGGATTATGCAATACAGAATTACCCCGGAGGCACGTGTGAAATTCTATCACGGACGCGAACAGCTTTACTACCATTAAAACTGATAAAAAGGGACTAATTCTGAAGGTGATTCGGTTTCTTAAAAAAAGGCGATTGTTGTAATCTCCCTTGTAAGGTATTTGTGAAACGACATTAACTTCGAGTACGACTTTTCTGGTGAACATATCAGATACTTACCGATTATATTTATCGCCTAAACTTTCAATGACCTGAACCATATGAGAGTTATTTGCTAACGTTAAATCAAAAGATGCTCTGAAACGGAAAAATGAATGCTTGAAGGAGGAAATCTACGTAGCTTCCTCCACATGAGCGCAGCGCAATTAGTGTTTGTCGACCTCAGCATTACATAGAGGGTTCTCAAAGTCATCGGTCTCGATAAGGAACAAAATTCTGACGAAATGAGTGGAAAATAGTAATCACTGAACTGAACCCATACACCACCACGATTTATATGTCAAATTCAGAAGCTTTTATCAGCTGTCCCTCATACTTACCCTCTAACCATATACACTATCGGAGGATACTAATTTTCTGAAGAGATGACTCCCTTGGGATTAAATTATGGTCTTCTTGTTTATAAAATGAATATAAAATACTGGTTCCAAAAGTTATCCAAGCAAAACATTTTAACACATCAAGACAAAAAGCAATACATTTATAACTATTAAGTGTAGGTACAACTTTGCTTCCGCCGTCGATAGTCGATGCTTTATTGAAAAATACTCGTAATACATTCATGTATTTTCTATCACTGACCACTTATACCTTCCACTTTTCGGTCATTTTTTAATCGGTCTGATTCTTCACTTTTTCATAGACCCAGAAGTGCACCCAGAAAAACCGTGTGCCATTGATAGAAAGAAGTAAAGCGTTGTAACCTCTTTCACCGCGTTCTCTCACTAAAATCGGACTCACCATAAGTATTCGCCAGTATTTGATGAGCCTCAGCCGCAGATTTTTTTTACTGGAGCAGACAATTAAATCATAGCACAAATGACGAGAATTCGGCTCGTAAACTAACATGTTTAATCAGGAAACGCTTTAAGATGCAGACAATTATGGACTAATATTTCGATGGCATCATGTTAACAAGTAACCGAGCATATTGTATGATGCGATCTACCTATTTCAGGCATCTCTTACCGTTACAGCCGTTGTACACCAATCAATATCAATATCCAGATTGTCGAGGACACGATATATCACTTCTAGGAGTTTTTCTGCTGCTGGATATTGTTGTCCTGTTTGATAATTCATTAAAATGAAAGTATTGCCCAAACAAATTTTTTATAAAATTTTACCTAATCCTTGCCATCCTTTGCAAAAATTTTACACCTTCATATTAGCGAGAAACGAAAAATTTGAACTATTGGAGTGAATGTCATTCCTTTCCAAATTCTTTTCTCATACATTCTTATATTCCAGATGAAAGGGTTCCCAGATTGGGCTCTCTCAATTTTGGTCGAATTTTCCTATTGATATAAATGAAATTGAAACGGAAAATTTGAAAGGAATCCACGCAAGTTTTTCAACAATGATCTACATAATTACCTGGCCTCACATTAGAATTTGGATTTGAATTTATCAAGGGAATAGGCATTAGTAAAGAGTTTCAATTTATTCTATATTGATGTTCCGTGATCGACCGTTTATCGTGTACTAAAAGTTTCACGTGAATATATCTGTTCACAAGTCAATCTGCTGTTGTGGTAGATAATAATTAATTGCTATAACTTTTTTCCTTCTACATCCCATTCTATATTTTCAATTGAACCGAATTTAAAATTTTCACAGTTCTGACGTATCTGATATTCATGCATCTCCTTCTTCTCTTCGCAGAAATAAGTTCTATGTGGCCTAACTACATGCCACATCCCGAAAACCACATATCACGTGCGCATCAGATCCACTTTATGCATTAAAACATAAAACGAGTATGGTCCGATAATATCCTCATTTTTCGAAAGTCTATTACGGATATGCTCACGTCCGAATTTTTTATCCTCGCTGTATTTCATTAGTAATTTTGATGACGTGCCTTTGTTCCAATAACAGGTCTGTCAAATCGGACGGCGTGGGTCGACTTTATATTTATGGAACTTTGTTTGGTTGAACGTCAGAGCAACCCTCAAAACAGATACAATGTATAATTGAAGGATTTCATCCTGAGGTTGTTATTTGCTTTTCCGCTCTTGTTCGAGGCCCCCAGTGATGGTTATTTGATCTGCATTACTCAATTGTACGATCGGAACAAGTTCTGTCATACCGGGAGTCTGCTGATGGGTGGAAGTATATGAAGTTTGCTCTCTCTCTCTCTCTTTGTTAAATCGTTAGTTCAAATTCTTATGAATAATTGCAATCAGTCATGAGGTTCAGGAACAACAAAAATGATTAGTCCACTGTAGCAATGAAGTAATTGATCGATGCGCAATTAAAATAATTGCAAATTGGAAGTTTACACCTATTTTTTTTATCGAAACGTGAGTGCTGACCTCGGTGCTGACTTATTCGCATGACGGAAGTTTGCAGTCAGCCACAAGACTTTCTGGGTAAACTGAATTGATTGGAAACCACCTATACCCATACTACTAATTTGATACAAATCGATAGAGTGGCTTGGATTTTTGATACAATGAGGTTTGGAATTTGAAAACTTCAAGAAAACCTAAGTAGGTACATACAAGGAATGTCTTCTGTTGTTTTTTTGTAGGTTATTGTATATAATTATGAAAAATGTGTGGAGCAATTTAAATGTCATGCTTGCAGGACACTTTTTTTATATTATTGACTAGGTGAAATTAATATTGGTCAAAGGATTCCAGCCCTTCTCTGAATATTAGATTCGCTTTTATCAAAAGAATTGGTTTGAAAAAATCTTGTTCAATTACCTAGACAGTAGTTTCCGTCTATTCTGCAAATCGCGATTCCAGTTGACAACTATATTGTGACTGCTGTACAGGTGGGCAAAATTGGTGAAACATGAAGTACAACTTTTCAACCCAACGAGATGGAGAAAAATGAATGGCACGTTAGGGTTGTTTCTTTTAGAGAAATTGATGATGTCATCAACTGTATTATTTTATCTTCTTTTGTTTTCGAGTTATAGGCCAACATTGAAATCACTCAAATTTCAATTTTGACCATCATCTCCGTTTCTGTTTGTGCTGGGATGTTGAAATACGAAAATTCTACAAGCACTTTTTTATAGCAATCCAGTAGCGTACTTTGTTATTTCTCAAAAGGTTTCCTTGATGAGCAATGATATAAAGTTTTATTTTTTCTGATGAAAACGATAGTTTCAAATGGCTTAGAAAGAATCACCGTTTCAGAAATATATCATACCTGATATATTTGATTCATTGGGATATCATGAAAAATACAGTTTTTATGTGAAATAAGAATTTCTGAGTATCAAGTAGGCTTATTAACAGAATACTATATCTCTACGCATGGTGTCATATTTATTTTTTTATTGAATTTTCGACAGCATTTTCCGTGGTTCAGAACAACTTTCCATTATCAGAATTTGAAGTCGCTATTGCCGGCAATATGAAAATGTTCGAAAATTACGAAAAATTTCAAACTATGGTTTCCATGAGGACAAACATAACTTCATATTATAGCTCTGCAAGGAAATCTCTTGGCGAAAACAGAAGATGATAGAGGAATGAAATTGATGACATAATCAGTTTTTCTAAAAACGACCACCGTATTGTGGCATATATTTTTCTCTTTATAGTTGAGTTATAAGGTTGTAGTTTATGTTTCACCAATTTTGACCACCCTGTCCATGGTGATAAAAATTGGTGATACCTGAACAACCACTTTTCATCCGAAACAGATAGGAGTAAATGAATGCACATTACAGTCGTCGTTTTCATGGAAACTGATAATGCCATCAACTTCCCTATTCATTCATTTATTGCTTTAGAGTTATAGGCCGTCAGCATCAGATATTCAGCGTTTGAGCTACAATTTCAGACCACTAATTTCCTGAAGATGTCTAATGCAGATATAGGCAATAAATTCGAATGGATCAGGGCCAATAAGCCCATGAGACTCTCTCAATATTAGTATATCCGGTCTTTCATAGCAATCTAGTAACGTACTATGATTTAGCACAAGAGGTTTTCTTGCTGCTCTTGGGAAAAAACGTGGTAGCGTCGTATGAAAACGAAAATTAAAATTTTTGTTTTTTTTCCTTTAGGAGAACATAGTCCGGTAGTGACAACTATGAAAAAAGTGTCTCTGTTATGTTTTCGTTTCAACATCCTAGCATAAACAGAAACGGATATAGTGACCAAAGTTGAAATCGCCCGCATTGAAATCGAATGATGGCCTATAACACGGAAAAAAAAACAATGCAGAAGAAAGCAGTTGATGGCATTATCAGTTTCTTTAAAAACTCAGACTCGTCATACATTGTCCTCTTTCTCTTTCGGTTCGAAAATTGTAGTATCAACACCTTCTGATCACGTCGAAAATTCTCATGTAATCGGTTAATCTGAACAGAATCTATTTTTTGTGTGAGCGTATTTTTTCTTCAAGAGCTCCTTATTCTTTTCCCCACAACAATTGGAACCACGAGTTTCTTTCTAATAGATATTCGAATCGACACCTGCAAACACTTGGAAAGTCTCCATCCAGTATAAGAACAACAAGATCAGACCAGGTCTTGATAGATCGAGAGGTGTAAAAAATGAATAACATAAGTCCGAGAACTGATATCTAGGGTGTATCACTAGTAACGCTTCTAGTTTAAATAAAAACAGAGTGAACAAAAAAAGAACACATTACCTACAGAGGAATATATTATCTGAAAAGGAATTACCAGGGTTAGAAAATGGAATAAATAGAACACTGTGTCTTAAATTTTATTTAAAAAATGAGTCTGCATTATATCTCAGCTATTATTGAAAATAAAGTCATTTGTATCATTTGTTTGTGATATTTTAATACACAAATAGAAATATTCCATCGTCCTCTGTTTCTGGAATACACGGCGAGAATTAAATTTAAAGATGTTATTATTTCTCGGGACCTGTATGAAAAAGAAGAAAACTGAAATGCTCACAATGAAATTTTTACGTAGAAGTCAGCCACTTAGCTCAGAATTCTTATCAGATGAATGTTTTTTATCACAAACTTAAAATGTTTCAAATACAACATTTCGTATGTGTCAACGTTTAATTTTCACATTTTGTTCTGAATACATCGATGTATCACAACATTGCCTCCGATAAATACCAGCATCAACCGTCAAAAAAACTTGAATTTCTGTTTGTTTTGTTAAGAGTAAGACATGAATTGTTGGGATATTTCTTTTTGTGGAAAAAAAGGAATTATGAAAAATTGACACAGGGTCACGAAAATCGCATGACTCTATTTTCAATAATAGCTGAGATATAATGCAGTCTCAACAAATTTAGAACACAGTGTACTACGTTCATAAAGACTGTACTATATGATGAAGAAATGAATGATAACATATCAGATGATGCGGATGAATAATAAGACTTATTTTTTCATTTCCTCAGACGAACACATAAATAAAGTTCAGCGTTACAGAAAAGAGTTAATTTTTGTTCGTATTTTACACTCTTTTCGAGTGGCCTGGCAAGTAAATAGCCTGTCAATTTTTTTCAACACAATGATTGAACAAACTCGTATGAAAGTTACAAGCTTTCAAGAACAAGTTTATTTTTTCAATATATATAGGGGTGAGAGGTGCCAGGTGATGCTATGAACAACCACTATAATAATTTCTTGTCTTTCAGACAAAACGTTACTCGGAAGGTAACTCGCTTACTATTAAGGTATATCAACAATATTGATGATGTTATATGAATAAAAAGTTGACATACCATAAGTGTTATGTTGGGCCTGCTATGTTAATTTTTCCTACGTTATCGCTTTAGGGTTTTGTATGAAAAAACATGCTATATGTGGAAACATCGATAAATATAAAGATGCATAGGGGTAAAAGACAAATGCTGAATTCAATAATCGACTGCCTTTTTCGCAACCATTCCAAGTGCTCAGACTGAATTTTGGTGATTCTACAAGTAGTCCCTCGAAACGGAATAATTAGGACAAGGCAGCGAATTGGTAGAAAACTCGGTAGAAAACCAACATCGAATTATGCTGAGGTGAATATATTTTAGATGGAGAGCGGAAAATTGAAACCCCTGAACCGGTTTATTTAACGCTTCCTGAACGAATTCATCCAAGTAAGCTCCGGATTATGGGAAAATGTTGCAAATTGCTCGACCCCTGAAAAAAATTTCCTGTTATCGCTCTTCGGGTTTTTTCAATTACCAGAAAGAACTAGAACCGTAAAGTTTCATAATAAGAGGAATTCACGTTAATTCCACTGATATCGGGCAAAATTGAGCTTCCAATTATGGCCTCGTTTCTTTCCGAATTATTCCGAGCATCCAAGTGAAGAGAAGAGAGTGAGTTAATTGATTTGAAGCACCTGCTTATAACTGATTGAAGGGTCTAATTAAATGGGGGCCCTTTCTCGAGCATTTCTGAAACTCTCATTGATGAAGAATGGTGTGCGAAGCTCTCGACTTTATTCGACAAATTATACAAACTTCGAGTTTAAACCTGAAATCTCCGACGTATGAAAAGTGGATCTGAACGAAGTTTATTCGACAAAGGTTTGAAATTTTCAGGAACCTAACAAAAACTGAAAAAATATTGATTATGGTTGCTTTATTCAAGTAACGAACATTGATTGATTGGCGTTGCTCAATTGTGTCAAGACTGTTATGAAAAAATATAATGCTGTATTCGACATTCAACAAGTTGTAAAACAAAATATCTGGTCTCATTGAAATTTAAAACTAGTTGTTGATGTATACACTGCTTCCCAAATTGATAGAGTCTGTTCTGT
Source organism: Hippodamia convergens (assembly GCA_038502775.1). Lineage (NCBI taxonomy): Eukaryota > Metazoa > Arthropoda > Insecta > Coleoptera > Coccinellidae > Hippodamia > Hippodamia convergens. Next base: position 22,005,545 of record CM076609.1, on the reverse strand, counting down.
ATCCCAGCTTATATTGAAAATCGATGTTTTCACAACCCCGTGTCACTTCTTTATAAAACTTTCAAATATACAAACAGGAATATTCCAACCCCTTTTGTTTCTCAAATATAGGACGAGAACGAAAATGTGCTAATCAATATTCTCACGTATAATTCAAGGGTTTACTTGAAAAATGTTTTGAACACTGTTTTCTATACTGAGCACAAACTTGGTATTTTTAAGGGGAAACATAATGTGTATCTTGATGTTCACTTCCTGCATTTATTTCAATTCAATGATACAACACGACGCAACATTTAATATTTATCAGTTCCGAAAATTAGAATAAGTCATATTCATGAAGATAACTTGAAACAAATTCGAGTCCACAACTAACTTCTATGACAGTAAACAGTCTTCATGTTGTTTATATTTTATACAGGGCCCGAAAAATATTGTCATCTCTTAAAATTGCACATTTTGGTTTACGCCCTCTATTTGAGAAAAAAAAGTTTGAAAATGTTTTCTTGGTGGATTTGAAAGTTTCACAAAAAAAACACCAGGTCACTTTCCTCAGCAATACCTGAGATACAGTGCAGTGTCAACCAATTAGGAACACAGTGTTCATTCCGAGTTTGGAGCCATCTTTCAACCTGGAAACAATAAATATGGTATTTGGAAATAATCAATAATCAATCTATTTTTTTTTAACCAAACATATTTGAAGGATAGATGAAGACTCCATTACCATATGGTTTGCTGATATGCGACCTTAACACTCTTAAGGAATTCAAAGATGGAAACTCTCCCAAAATCTAGAACCGTGTTTACAGGGACATCTATTTAAGTGGAAGGAAGTAAGAATCATTTCCAGTCTCAATGAATCGCAGGAAGTCTGATAGATCTGGCTTGATTCCCCAATACATTTGTACTTCCTTCCAGACCGATAGATGTCGATGTGAACACGGTTCTAAAGTTTCTAGGGACTTTCCTATCTATATTAGTATTTATCCCTGCTCATCCATTCTTGCACACTTTCGGTGCGGAAAACGATTGGCAAGGGTATTTCGCGTATATTTTCATCAAAGAATGAAGTGAACTATCATATGTCTCTATGCACCGAACGTCAACGATGAACGAACGACATGTAGAATTACGTTCGACATTCATATACGTTAGCAATTGATATTAGTGATCGAATTCAATCTGTGTGTTGAATTCAAATCTATGCCATATAAACGCTTGTAGAAAAAACATTGTTTCTACTCGCTAACGATTCGTTAATGCTTCGCGACGTTCGGGTCACGGCAGTTTCACATAACCTTTCTCAGTTGTTCTTTTTCTTTGATGAAAAAGTAAAATATTCGTGGGAATTACACTCTAACGCCATTGTCATTCTAAATCTAGTCCTTATCATTGGTGGAAGTAACACTAATTTGAAAATTATTCGCAGGCCCCTCTTTCCCCTAGGGCCCTTTGGGCAAGTACCCATGGCCCCGCGATTGATAGGGGCCCCGCTTAGATCAATTGTTCTGAACCGAAATGATCGAATGTTTCCTCAATGATGTTTGAAAATTCTATTCCATAAAAATTTCCCTTTATTATCATCGAACAGATTTGTTCGAAAAGGCCTAAATGAAACATAGATGAATTTTCAACTCCCAGGCTCAGAGATCTCTTATCATGAGGTTGGAGAAATGATATTAGATTTTGTCACTGAGATGAGAGATATACCGGTTTCGGCCTTGTTGGGGCTCATCAGTATCCCGCACATCTCAGGACAAAATCTTTATAAAAAACTTCGGAATTTGAAGCAATTGGTTGTGAAGTAATGAGAATAATAATACATGGTACTAGGGTGGTAACATCCAAACAAAATCTGTACTTCCTCTTTTACTGAATGAGATGTTAGCAGTGGCTCTATTCAGGGTCCGCTTGCTACTTTCTCAAAGTGATGGAAAACGCCCAATTCTTTTTGAGACTATGAAGCCAGATGTTTTTCAAGAACAGCTTTTGAATGAAAACAAAATTCAAGACACATTTCCAAATTTAGAAATCGGATTGAGAATCTTTTCGAGCATGATTGTAACCATCTGCAGTGGGGTACGCTCCTCCTCCAAATTAAAAAAGAATAAAAATTAATTGGGAAGTACTATTCTCCAAGAGATATTAAGCAGTCTGATGTGATAAGAATTATAGATTTTAAGGAAGTCATTGAGGATTTTGTCCATCTGAAATCAAGAAGAGCTCCTCTCTGAGGGCCGCTTGCCACTACGCAAGTGGCAAGCGGCCCTTGATGACATAAATAGCACTAACCTGTAAATTCTGAAATATTATCTATTCGTTTCATGTGGCTGTTGATAAAAATAAATATTTAACCTTGTTTATCTACTCTCTTCTTCTTTTCTAACAAAATACTGTTATATTCACTGGCGGATACAAAAAAAACTTAAGAGGGAGGCGCCAAAGAGATATTGAAGTATTTTTACTTTTTTCGTAATAAAAATATAATCAATTCTTGAATGTGGGATCCGCTAGGAAGGCGTGCGTCCCCTCCCCCATATGTATCCGCCAATGATCGTGTTAAGGTATAGGGGCCCCATTATCCTAATGTGCCCAAGGCCTCAAAGAGGTTAAAGGCGGCCCTGATTATTCGCCTATCAAGCAGATGTCTCTTTCCAAGTGATATTTTGATTTAACCTAACGGTTATTCAAAAATTAAATCATGAGGTCTCACAATATTATTCAAACAGTAGTAAAAGCTTTGATAGGGTTTTTTGAATCTATTGGTTTTTCTCCTCTTCTTGTAGAGAACGACTATACTCAAGTCGCGGGATGTATGTGAGTTTCAGTTCAAGAGACAGTTCGTTTTTCATGAATCAATCTCTAGGATCCATCTCCGTAACCTTTAAGCTCGTATTCTTTCTGAGAGATTTGAACTTTTCGGGTTGAAGAAAATGCAGAAACAGCACCTCACATTACCATTTCTCTAATTCATGATTGATTCTCAGCTTCGAACCGCATATCAAAGAATTGAGAAACATATGTTTCCTGTTCAGCCACTCGTATCCGAAGCGATAACACATAGCATATTCAGAAACGGTATGAAAATATAGAGACATTGTAAAATACGACACAATAAAACTCGATACGCCATTTTTATCGTTCTCGAGAAAAATGAGGTCGGTTCAAACGATCGGAATGTTCGAAAACTACAATTCTTCGACTTCTATTGGCTATCTTGAAAATAATAAAACAAGCGGGGTCCGAGGAGATTGAACGGGAGATTTATAGTATTTCACAAAATAAAATATTATGTTATCATTTTCCAAGACTGATAAAATCTTTATCGACGTTCAAAGCGTTTATTTCTCTATTTTATTATATTGAATTTGATGCTACACCAGAAGGGCGGCAGTGGTTCACGAGGTAAAGGTTTATAATGCCGAATAAAGGCGATCGTAAAGCAGGACGAAAATAAAGCTACCGTTGCCTTCTAATATCCAGGTTATGACCTCTTAACAAGCTCAGGTGATACAGATTTTATTAGCCTGGTAATCTTTTCAAATTCCTTGAAAATGAAAAAGAAGCCTGCCTTAATGTTTGGGGAAACAAAATATTCCTTTTTTATGTGTTCACGACTCAATCACCCCACTTTGTTGTTCCTTCCTCATTTACATTTTATCTTTCCCAAATATGGACATTTGTTTTAAAATTGCACCGCTGATTATCACAATAGAAGCAGCAACAATAGTTCATCACGTTTGAGTTCTTTAGGTCCGAATCAAAAAACTGTAAAAGGAGTGGATATACGCAACTCGCAATCGAGATAAAACATTTATGAAATCAATCAATCAACTGTCCGACAAAAGTCAACCATACAGTATGGAGTTAATATCTGATACAAAAAAAAACCATCGATTTCACTGACAGTAAAAAATCGAGTAAAAAATATAAAATTGCAAACAATGCTTTAATGAGTTCATTACAGCACAACCTCTAGTACTGTTGGAGAAAATAACATAAAATTAACACAGATTATAGATATTGAAGGTGGCGTCGGGACACAGTAACAAAGCCTACCTAGAACACACCCATCATTCTTACTAGCACAAGCTTATGAAAGGTTCCACAGAAATCCAGAGTGCATGGAAAATACAAAAAAAAAATATATTGTCTGGGAGGTCTCCGCATTCTCCTGAAAACTTAATTTGGGTCTTTTCTCCCATTCCCTGAATCAAGAAACAGTTAGAAAACAATTTTCATTAATATAAGAAAGGCCCCTGGGTAAAAATTTGAGCAATAATTTGTCAGGGGCCAAAACTTCACGAGAGGAAATTGTCAATGAACAAAAAGAAAACACTCCTAAGTTGTTTTTAAAACAAAAAATGATTCACGATCAATAAATTAACAAAAACTGAACCTTTGAATGAGGAGCAAAAATCAAGAAATTGTATTTACAATATTTCCTGTATTTGTGGAAAATCCTATACAGGAGAAACATCAAGACCATTAGAAATCAGAAAACGTGAACATAGGAATAACATGAAAAATTGAAATATTGGTAGATAGCAAATAGCAGATCATGTATGTTCCAATACCAGCAATTACATGATGGATTGGAATGGAACAAGAATTTTAATGACAAACCTGATGGTTATAAAAGTAAAAATCAAGGAGTCAGCTTGTATTTTGTTGGATGAAGCTAATAATCTCGCCAATTGTTCAGTAGGAATAAATGGAATTCGGATGGATTCATTGAAAAAAAAACTGGATTCAAGGAATTTTGAAATAAAATAACGATATCAACATTGATCTATGTTCATCATATCTTGGCAAATGTCAATCCAAAATCCAAAAATTGTCGTGATTCTACAAAGTCGAATGAAAACTACACCATTTCCAAGTGTTATTTTAGATTAGTCACTTTGATTTCAGAAAGCGTCAATTAAATTTCAGATAAGTCAATTGAATTTCAGAAAACATCAAATGTATTTCAGATCACTCAATTGAATTTCATTTGAAATTTTCTGAAAATCAATTGACAAATCTGAATAACATTTGATGTTTTCTGAAATACAATCGACTAATCTGAAATACAAGTGATGTTTTCTGAATGACAATTGACGATTTCTGAATTTCAATTGGAAATGGTTTAGTTATTGTCTGACGAAGGAGTCTGATTTAGAGTCCGAAACGTCACGCTTAAGAGTTCAAAATGTTTCCTTTTTGTTCATTGTTAGGCAACAATTTCTTCTCGTAAAGTTTTAACCCTATGATTATATAAAATTTTCTAATTGTTTCTTGTTACAGTGACTGGGAGAGATAACCCAAATTAAGTTTTCTGGAAAATACAATTAACACGCCTCCTTAGATTAGGTATTCGAAATTAGATTGTTTTTTCTTTTGGTTATCATGATTAACAATGGTTAAACATGGTTACGGTGGAGAAACAAAATACGGGAAAAGGAATAGAAGAGAGAGAACGAAGAGGGTTCAGAAAAATGTTGACCAAAACATTTGTACAGAAATAACATGAAGTAATTCAGAACAGAGAGGAATAAATAAAAATAACCACTTATCATTGAAAAATGGCTATAACGATACACTAAAGAATACTACATATGAACTCATGACCAAATATTATTATGAAGAGATGACAAGAGGAAAGAATTTTCGCAAGGAACGATAGAAGGTACTAAATTAATTTGCGGAAAAAAAGAAACTAAATAAGCTCTACAAAGCGCAAAGAAAATCTACCTAATGTAAGAAATGGATTACAAATATCCTTTCAGAAGCACTGACAAATATATGTCATTCCTCCCTTCCTCTATTTCAGAGTTATAAATAACTACACGATGTGTTTTGAGAAAAATTGATAGAAGGGGAAACATTTAAAAAACTGAAGAATAATTATATTGTTCAGTGAAAAATTGCGTAATACCATCCGTATATAAGAAAAAGGACGTTGAAGAAATAAAAATATGAATATGTTTTCTTGATTCTGCGAGAACTCCAGGCAACAAGGTGAGAATGGTGCAAATAGCTCCCTGTATGAGAGTCAGGCATGAAAATAGATTCGTTAAATGAGCCAGCTTCTAAAAGATATTCGTATGTTATCTCTATACGATGTTGCCAGTTGTTTTGGGAAATTCGAGAAAAATGTGTTTTTTTTTTCAACGCCTTTTATCTCAAATACGGGTGACCTAACAAGAACTTCCTAGTTAAAAAACCGCAATTGTTTTTCATTTTTCTATCTATAATACAGAACACTTTTTTTTTAAACACCCTGTATAAAGCACGGATGCAACAAGATCGCTTGCGACAAGAGAGCGATCATACACCAAGAATATTTCAATGAAGTTAAGTGAAACAATTTCTGATAAGTCTATCAGACTTGGCCCATAAGGCCAGAAGCACTCTTGTTATGTAAAGCTTCATTGTATTGCCATATCTGAATAAATCCGAATTTAACCTTTTACCACTAAATAATCTAGAAGCTCAATTTTATGAGGCAGTTCAAAAAGAGATTCTCCATTGCATTAACATGAATTACAGAAAGTCAGAGTGATTAATTCAAAATATATCAGAGAAGGTGAGCTCTCGGATAATCCAAGTACAGTAGAACCCCGATTATCCGAGCCCGCTTTATCCGAGGTCGCGATTATCCGAGTCGCGTGGATAGCACAGGATAGTTCAATATCACAAGGTCAAACTTTGCTCGCCCTGCGAGATGTCTGTACTTGTCATTTGTTAAGGAACATATCTACATACTTGCAAATTATTTTTATATAATATATGTATTTATTTATCTATTTAGTAACTGTCTACGTAAATAAAACTCAATTTGATTAAAAATATCATATTTTTTCAAAGTTATTTTATAAAGTCCGTATTATCCGAGTTTTCGATTATCCGAAGTAGGCTCGGTCCACAATAGCTCGGATAATCGAGGTTCTACTGTATACTCAACAACTTTGAATGAAACTCTATCCTTTTCCTTGATCCAAGACATAAACAACTCACAACATTCCATCGAAATATTCGATTCGAAGTTCGGAAAAGCGCACTACAGTCAAATCTTGAAGCTGGATTTGTCGGACCTTAAGGATGCATTCATTACCGAGACGTCCTATGGAAACAAACACAAGATTGGAAGCAAGCGGGGATAGTCAGGAGAAAGTATTCAAATGGTTTCATTCACGACGAAATTACTCTAGGTCCTATTTTTCAGTCTAGTTAATGGAAAGGAGCAGCAATGTTCGACGATGAATAAAGATCCACAACGTATTTTACCGTTCAGCTATCTTCTAGGATTTGTTTTTTGCTTGAATTTAACACGATATAGCCTCCAATGATTTCAGTTCACGGTTCGAAGGATTAATTATCCACTATTTAAAACCATTTCGTTTCTTATATTCGTAACCCTACAGAAACCTCTTAACCTAAATTGTGTCAAGTAGTAATTGTAACTACAGAGGTTCTTCACATTCACTGTATCAATTAGGGATTATTTGCTAAGCGTCACCTTAGGTTCGTTGTTGCAGGTACTTTCTTCTTCTTCTTCGTTTGCGGTGCCTTATTTGGCAGAATCGAGGCCTGACGGCCCATTGTTCATCCGCCTGTAAGACGAGTGACTCAGTCCCTTAGACAACAGAAATGTTGCGAGTCGACAAGGAGGAGTCCCTCTCACCATGGGAATGTTGGGTGTAGATTTTCCTAGGTGTGTTGACCTTACTTCAAAAAGGTTGTTGCAGTTGAACAGCATATGCTCAATGGTTTCATTTGTGCTATTGCACCAGCGGCACCTTGAGCAGTCAGTTAGTTCCATCCTATTGAGATGTTTGTTAAACAGGTGGTCAGTTAGTGCGCCAATTACCAGACTTAGTTGTTTCCTCTCAAGCGCTTGAATTTTTTTAACTCAGCTGCAGAGGAAGGACTCTCAATGAGAAGCCTCGACTGCCTAAGACCATTTCCTGTGCTCCATGGAGAGGAAAATGCACTGTCTAGCCATCTCTTAAAGAAATGTGTGACAGTTGTTCGGTAGATGACAAGCGACGGCTCTGGACCAACAAAAGCTGATCGTGCTCCCCGCTTGGCCAGTAAATCTGCATGCGTGTGCCGGACATCAAATAACTTTTGAAAAGTTACGGGAGCCCAGCTCAAGCAGAGCCTCCCTGCATTCTCCTACCAAGTGTGAATTGACTCTTGTCTCAGCAAAGGCTTTCAATGTTCCCTGGATGTCACAACTTATGTATTTGTGTTTACCAGAGTAGCCTCTGTGTATGTTCTTCAGTGTGCAGTAGTGTTGGGTAACTGTTGTAAGAGGCGGTTCTATATCCCGGACACGACGCAGATATGTAAAAGCGGCTCACTTTACAAAACTGTATCACCTCAATTCGAATGTCCCACTAAGCGTCTACGCATCGGTGAGTCGAAAGCCCAAAGACGCAAGAGACACCCAGGACACAGGTAGTCTCGGCAAAACACATCGGGTCGATAGGCCGAAGACTGTCGCCATTCACAACTCCCGACCACTCGACCATCATGTCACTGAATTAAGATTTAGGGACTACAACGGAACTGCGGCGATCTGATAATCAGATATGTTTTGCCAAACGCCCCAACTGAAGTAATAAAAATGCCGAGACCCTATAGTTAATTGCTTTCATGTTGATAGAAGGTACTACCATTTTTCTTTTTCACTAGTGTGTCTTGTCATAAATCACCGGATTTGTGGTTATTCCTCGTAATTAGGGTTGTTTTTTAGAGGTTGCTTCTTTGACCCAATATGCAGGAAGTTTGTTCTACAATGAGAGCTCCAACTCTAACGTCTAACGTTACGACATTATCTCCCTTATTATCGGTCCAGCTGCGCGCTACACAGTATGTAGTCGAACAAATCTTGTCTCGACTGCCTATCGCGTCATGAACGCCCGGAATGCCTCGCCCCATTGGAAGTGGTACACTGTACCTATTAAATACAAAAGTAATGCTCCTCTTACAAACTCAATTTCAAAACCCAACACTAGTGTGCAAACGAGAATTGCATACAATTCTGCCTGCATTATCGAGCAGACCTTTCCTAGGGAGATGGACTGCTCCAAACGAGGTCCCACGATCCCAGCAACAGTCCCTGTAGATTTTACGGAGCCGTCGGTGAACCATGTAGGGCCTTCAGGTTCAAGTAACATGTCAAGTAACAATGGTCCCTCTTAGGGACCATCGTCGAACCAGAAGCTAGTGAGCACGCGGTCCCCTCTATGGAGAAGGGATGCATTAGCATATATCACCAATTTGAGAGCTCTGAACATCCCTTCATTGTACCATTGTCCCTGTTCACAGAATCTAAGAGCTATCTTCATAGCTACCACCTTGACAGCGAGGTGCACAGGCGGAAGACTCAGCGAACACTCCATTGGTGCCGTAGGGGTAAATCTCAGGGCGCCTGTTATACCCAAATAGGCCTTTCTCTGAAATTTTGACATGATGGCTCCGTTGCAGGTCTTCTCTGTTGAAGTCCACCACACCTGCGCTGCATAGGTTAGGAGAGGCCTCACCACCATGGTATACAACCAGTGCATAACATGCGGTTTGAAGCCCTATCCTCTTCCCACTACTCTCCGAATAGACCAGAATATTACATTGGCCATCCTCGTTTGTGTCTCGATATGTTTGTTCCACAGTAGTTTGTAGTCCAATATCACACCCAGATATCGATTCTGCAGGTTCTTTAGCTTGTTTAAGTGACACTTCAACTCTCAGCCAAGGCGGTGCGGTGCGAATGGTCGAATAACTAATGAATACTTTTAGTGAATTTGTTCTAATTTTGTGATGTTGGAAGTAAAAAGTGTGGTCCTATATGTGTACAACTCTCGTCAGTGTTGTTTTTCCTCGGTTTTTCGTGCTTTTCAGGTAATATTGGTATTGTCAGAGTATCTCTTTAAGTCTGAAGTGCTGCTCTGTTTGTACAATAACTATATGCTGTTACAATTTGGGAAAGAGACCTGAAGTTCTGACTGTTGCTCCGAGAATTTTCTTTTTGATTTCGTTTAAAAACAACAAGTGCAGTTTAACTCTTCTGAGCCTTTTACGATTCTATGTGCGGGAAGAACCTCTACTATTCCTTTTCCCCAAAATTGTGCAGAAGTAGCAGGGGATTTTTCGTACTGTTTGGAAATTCAAATAACAGTTAAAATGATGAAATAGATGATCTTATAAATGTGATGCATAACTAGATCTTTGAAGTACAGTGGAACTTCCCTATAACGAATACGCTAAATCCGCAAAAAAATTTCGTTATACAGGAATTTCGTTATGCAGAAATTTTTTTTATTGTGTCAAGTGTCAAAATAAGCAACGTTCACTTGCATTTTTTTTATTTGAATACATTATACATAATTAACTCAAGCACTTCCTTCTAGACATTTTCGCACTACTATTTTCAATAATGATCAGAGCGAAACTGAAAACTGAACAATCTGTATAGCCAGGGGTGCATCTACAACTGTTTCAGAAGGAACTCTCCGTCCGCCATAATGGTTTAGTGTTTAGTTTATGATCGGGATTTATTACCTACGTCCGACAGAATTACGGAAAAAACCATTCCTAAATATACTCTGGGAAAAACCTTCTTACCAAAACGCACTCAGAGAGTGATTTTCTTGGAATAATTCGTTATAGAGAGAATTCACTTCGTTTTAGAGGGTGTTTTTAACAGGGTATTTGGATTCAAGGTGCAATGACAGATACGAAATTCGTTGTACAGAGAAATTCGTTGTAAAGACGTTCGCTGTAGGGAAGTTCCACTGTATATACATATAGGTTCAAATTGATGCAATTTGTTTTTTGTATATAATAATGCATTACATGACTGAAGGATTAAACTATCAAAATGAAATCTAAATTTTCTTGTAGCGTCAGTAGTTTTTGAAAGGACTTAGAAAAACCAACAAACCAAAATTTTTTTGGCTAACCGCTATAATACATTTTCAGATTTAATTTCCAATTTTTAGATCTTCATACATCCTTTTGTTTTTTATTATTGACGTCGCAGCAACCATCAATGATCACAAAGAAAGTTGTCGGTTGGTTTCGAGAACCAAGATGAATTCCTTTCATCGTCTTTTTATTGCTTTTCCGAGAATATTTTTTATCTTTTTCACATGAATTCGAAATGTAACGAAAAGAGAGCTTATTGTGTACTTTTGGAAAATCAAGCGCTGGGTCGAACATATTGAGAAAACCAATTAAGTAAAGTGTGCTTTCTACATTTTAATAGGTTGATGAAAACCTTGGAAAGAACCAAATCATTCTAGCCAGTCAATTTTTTTTTTCTCTCGATCAAATTTTCGAAAACATCGAAGAATCACAATTTTTGCTATGAAAAGCTCATTATCTTCACGAAATTTTGGAGCTTCTTCCACAATTTCATTGCAGATAGTACTTTCATTTCGAAAAAACCGAAAATTCGAAATTTTCAAGAAAATAGTTACCGCCGGCATTAGCTTTATACAAAGCGTACTGACCACATGTGGAAGTTGGGCGGTCGGATTTTCACTTCATTGTTTGTGTTTGTGTGGTTTTGTTTGGGGCATTGAGATTTCGGAAAAAAACTGTTTAATGTAGAAATGAAAAGTATGGAAAGACAATCTACGGAAAGCATGTGAAATAGGACGTATTAACTGTTTAAAAATCAATTATAATATAATAATGGAATGCAACGGCAGAAACGAGTGGAAAATTATTAGTTCTCAACTTTGCTCAAAATCTTCCGAAAAACAAAGAAAAAAAAATTTTTATAAGGATGGGGCCCGGAAATAATCATGGGGGGGGGCCTGGGTGAGAAACGTTACGCCACTGGGTGCAGGCAAAGGGTTCGAATCGTACGCTCGTACCAAAATATTTCTGATTTGATTTCATAAATAGCTATCTCGATTATTCTTATTACTCATTTCGTGTTATAACTGATGACTTAGAATGATCAGCTTACTGATTTTATAAGCTCAAAATGCAATCAATTTGCAGTAAACCCAAAAATATCACGTAGCTCGGTGTTGAGGAATAGGTTCATCAGTTTGACATAAATTTTCAGAATTGTTTGGGGTTGGCTTTCGGTCATCAATATCGACAGTCGTCAGAATAACTTGTTTTCAAATCGCAAAGATATGGTTTCACATCGTCTCAAAATCCCTGAATGTAAATAAAATCCAAGATCCTGCCCTGCCTAACTCCTCGGTTTCCCATTCAGCTGATTCAAAATCGCCTAGGAAGCTTACGGTCGAAATTTCGCATGAGTTGCTAAATTCTGGAAACCAGGTACTGATCGTTACTTGAGGCATTAAGTGGTCTGAAGACACGTCCACCTGGTTGAAATTCCAGTCGTTAAATGGAAATTCGTCGGGTTATGGTGGCTTTCTGCATTGAACATTCGCCGAGTTTATGATTGCAACAGATATTTTACGGCGTCAGATAAAGAGGTTTACTCTGACTGAAATTATGTTCCACATGTAATCAACCCTATAATTGAATCTGCGGAAACCAGAACGATGATTCCAATGGATGGAAACAATTTGTTCTTCTTGGCTATCTCATCTCTAATTCGGTAGATTAATGTTCTTGTAATCCTCAGAGTACCGGCTGAAGTCCAGATTGGATGGTGCAGAGTCGTCTTCTTATTGGACAAATGAACTCTTAATGTGGGAAAACAAAATGAACTGGACCACGACTGGATTTCAAAGTTACTTTTGATGAAGTTTTGAGTCGATGTGATAAAGATTTCTTCATCAGATAAACATATTTCTCTATCGAAGTATCGTGATGAGTTCATTACAGTCCTTGAAGTAGTGCTGCAATTAAACTCATCACATCATTGTTTTTGGATATATTTTTCGTTTTGTGGTTGTCAGTACTCACGTTCGATCCTGTCAATTCTCAAATCAAATAAATTCAAATTCCGTAAGCTGTCAAATTTTACAAGCCACACCTACTGATAAAATACACAAGTCACAGATCAGAATTTTTATTTTGAGAAGGGTATATCATGAACTTTTACTAAAATAGAGAAAATATTTGTAGAAGCAAATATAGTTATGTGATTATACACTCCCCCTCAATAAATTCCGGACAGGCAAAATTTTTGTCAAAATCAACACCCTGTTTCTTTTTTCGTGGTACTTCGATTTTGTTGAAATTTTCACCAGATTTAGTATTGGGTCTTTTTATATTACCCTGAAATTTACTTTGCAAGAATACCTGTAGTTCATCCATTATACAGGGTGAAACAACATTCATAAACACTCTGTGGTGAATTTGGGGCGGAAAATTTGATATCATTCAGTTTTAATTTGAAGTGTGACCCCTCCTTAACAAAATGTTTTCTGATTTACGTCAATATATGCTTTAAAAAAAAATACACTTTTCAAAAAAAGTGTTGCATTTTTTCAATTTTTATAACAATTTAAAACATCACGATACCTTATCGACTGGTGAACATAAAAAAACATCTGAAAATTAATAGCATGTATTTTCACCTCGTTTTCTCATCACTTCTACCATAAGACGTGGCATACTTTCAATGCATTTTCGAATTGCTTCTGGGGGAATATTTTCAAGAAGGTCTGTTCGTATATCTGGCAAGGTGTTGGGCTTCCGATTTCGAACATGTCTACCTAGCATATCCCACACATCTTCATTCAAATCCGGCCATCTGGCTGGCCACACGAATCGTTGAATATTCGCCTCTTCAAAGTATTCTGTTACAACCCGTGCAACGTGAGGTCTAGCATTATTCTGCATTAACGGAAATTGTTGCTTTCCCCAGAAGCAATTCGTAAATGCATTGAAAGTATGAAACGTTGTATGGTAGAAGTGATAAGAAAGCAAGATGAAAATACACGCAATTAATTTCCAGATGTTCGTTTATGTTTAAGTACTAGTCGATGTTATAACGTTTTAAATTGTTATAAGGATTGAAAATGTGAATTTTTTTTTAAGCAGATACTGACGTGAATCAAGAAACATTTTGATGAGAGAGGGTCTCACTTCAAATTAACACTAAATTATATCAAATTTTCCGCCTCAAATGAAAAAAAATATTAATCGGGGATAATCAATGGGATGGCAATTTTGAAGGGAGATGTCAAATTTTCAAAAGATTTCAAAGCAGTTGGAACAAATTTCAAAAGGGTAGAAAAAATTTCAAAGCAGTCGGAAAATTTTCCAAGCAGTTGAAATACATAGTTCCGAGAGAGTTATGAAATTCGAAGGAATCTGAATTAGAAAAAACAAGTTTGCAATCATTACTTATAATAACAGTTTATGTATAGCCGACAATAAATGGTATTCAACCCAATATTTTTACCATCAACTGTTTGAAGAAATGGTGCTTCAAGAAGAAGGTACTCAATGGTATATTTTTCAGTTACGTCGCATGGACTGTGTCATGAAAAAAAATCTGGTATCATAAGTTTGACCTGTTTTCTATAAGAAAAGCAGAATTGTCATCAGGTACGCTCTTCGTACATTGTGCTTTTGTTTTGCGAATAAACAATATGTGTGAATAAACTTGAAAAAGTTTCAAAGTGCAGTTAAAGTTATGTGGTCTGTGGTGCTTTATAAATATGATAATAATAGTTATCATAATAATAATAATAATCGTCTTTATTGGGTGAAAGTTTAGCTCACACTATTCTTATACCTCAACCCATAATGTTCCAACATATCCCTCAATATCTGTCAAAAATATCAATAATTATGATTAACAAAAAATAAAAGAAAATTATACAATTATTTTCTATCACTCATGAAACAGTTGAACCCTAAAAAAATTCATGAACAGAAAATGCACAGGGTAAAACTGTAGGAGAAAATAATAGGTTGTGATCATAGAATATCGAAGGGCAATTTATTTGTATTATTTTTTTTAACTATGAAAACTGAAATGAGCTACGGAACACAATCCAACACAAAAAAAAATTGTTCAAAAACTAGATATATCCTTAATATCAAACAATTACTGGAAAAAAATCTACAAAGTGTTCAAAATCATCAACTCAAATTAGGTAATACATTTTTCAGAATTATTTCTTCAATATGACTGATTTGAGTCGAAACTGTTTCCCAACTGAATTGGATTGTTTTTTAATTTGACTCCGATGTTTTTAACTTCGACACACATTTCCTGTTTTTTTCTTCAGTTATGTTGCTTTTCTTCATTTAATGGAATCTGTGAACAAAAGAAAGCCTAATTTTTCAACAAACAAAATTTATATTTTCTGAACTTTTTTTTTCCTATTATCCTCTGAGAGGCGCCAATGTTAGGTAGGAGCAATTTCAATATTAGTAATCTCCCCAAAGTGGTAGTTAGTAAAGTTCAATTTTTATTTATTTATTTATTTATTTATATAAAGATAAGAGCCGAGGTAAAAACCTATGAGACTCAGCATATAACAATTTAAAATGAACACAAAAGAAATAAAGAAAACCATTATTGAACATCAACCAATACTTGGTCCGAAAAGATCTAATCTATTCTTAAACACACCTACACTGGGGGAGTTCACCACTTCACTTCCCAATGCGTTCCAACTTTGAAATACTCGATTGGACAGAAAATGCTGTCTGGGTGTTGTCCTGAAATTTTCCTTGCGGAGCTTCAAATTATGTCCTCTCAGGTTATTTTTGTTCAGCGAATACACCCCACATTCAATCATGTATATTTTTTTATTTCATGGAATCTGCTTTTTGTGTGAAAAATTGAGATACCCCAAATAATGGAACTGAATTGAATTGAAGAATGAAACAAGAACAAAGTACTTCTCACAGAAAAAAATTATTTCATGAAATAATAATAACTCACAATTGAATATTGGGTAATTGAATTCATCAAACTGAAACTGCTCATTCCCAATCTCATTTCGCAGATTCAAGAAAGAAGATTTTTGAGAAAAAATATTTACTCTGATGACAATGAGCCTTGCCTTCGCTCCCAGATTTCATGAAATAAAAAGGAGCTACAAAACAGAAGGAACAAACAAGTAGTGTTTTTCAAGGTTTCAAGTAGAATCCTGAGGCTACTTACGGTTTCATCTTTTGTTCGAGATTGGACCGGAAAATATGTCTTTCCGTTTCCTATAACATGTATGTTCGAATGAAAGAATTGCCTTGTGCGGAAACATATAATAATCAATAATTGTTACACCTTGTAATGGTCGAGAATAATAATAGAGGTTCAGTATTGAACTGAAGAAAATAAAACATACCTGATACCAATAGCGTTAATAATGAAGCTTTCTCTTGGTACCAAAAGTTATTTCCACGCGAGATCCCGAAAATGATCCTCAAGATTATTATCGCTTTCGGAATTGATTTCACATTGTATTCTACCTCTCCCTTCTAAGCCGTGTGCAATACCTCATTCCAATTTGCTACCATCGTAGCTGGCTCTGCACTGAATATTTGATACCTGAGCATGAGGAGTGATACCGCCAACAATCATTCGCCGTATAAATAATGTATGTTCCGCAGCTTCGGGCTCTTAAACATCCAATGATTTCCTGAAATCTGTATCTTCAACATCGAAACGCTTGCGGCACAACCTGCGAGTGCAATCACCGTGAAATGTTAAGGGGGAAATAAAATATGATTGCGGGCAATCTTATCGCTCAGGCTTTCTCATTTGCAGGGCAGAAAATGGGAGCTGCTTTGCGTTGAACTAACTCCTCGTAAACGACTTTTCCATTCCGAAGCTGGATGCTGCACAAATGAGTGCTTCTGCTTTCAACGTACGTACTGGAGTCGTATTTTGCTAAAATTAATGTACGACTTGTCGCAGATTATGAATATTTAGGTCTGGTTGTACAATCAGAACTCGAACTGAATGTTCGGTCCTAGGTGAATTTAGTTCGAACAAATTCTTTTAGATTGGTCTACTTCTCATATTGCTACAAGTTACCGTTGTACAGTTTCGAATTCATCGCTTTATGTGAATGTATTTTATATGTATTTATAATATGTAGATGATTTTCTGGTGAATATATGTATCCAAAAAACAACTAACAAGTCAATCACATCGCAACATCACTCAGATAATGCTTCTCTCAAATCTTGAATATACATAAGATTTTATTTTTTTTCGTATTTCACGTAATATATTTTCTTCGAAAAAAACATTCTTTTCATCTCTAAGCCGAAACTAAGTTTGCCGGGTCAGCTACCTTATCTAATTGCCAATTGCCACAATTAGTCCCACCACTAAATCCCTTACGCTCATTTGTTTCTGCGATAGTAAATGATTCTAAACACTTCAAAAATTTAACAGCTCTTTCCAGACGACAAAGTGTGGCGGAACACATATTGTACAGGAAAATTTTATATCAACTTTCAAGGTATTATACCACAAAAGATTATTCAAATTTTAAGTTGATTTTTTTGAGGCAGTACGAAGTCTACCGGATCAGCTAGTGATCAAATTCATTTGAAGAAACTTTTTTGTAATTATTTTATTTTTATCATTGACAAATTCTCAGAATAAGCTTCAATTGCAAAAGCTTAATAAGATAAGTTGATGTCTAAAATATGGATGCCCATACTATTTTGCCTTAGATCAAGCATGTGAATTGGAATTGGATAATAAAAAAAACATAGAATGCTTCACCCTGCAATCATGCTTCCCGCTCCAAACCAGAGATATCTTTCGTTGAATAATTAAGACTCAATCAAAGATAACTATAATTTCCTTCTTTATGAAGACTATCCAGAAATCTTTGGATTCTTGATAACTGATGACTATCGAAAAGTTCTGAGTATTAAGTATAAAGAAAAATTAAGCTGACGTAACTTTACAATTTCATAGTCTAATTGTTGAAACAAAAATAACACCGTGTTTTTCAATGAAAATTTTTTCCGCTTTAGAATATCTCTGAGAATTTTTTGATCATGTCTGCATTAGTACGTATTTGATTACAAGTGATTTCGATATCTCCTCACTTCTATTTTCAGGTGAATATACTGAAAATATCAAATATCTTTGAATGAAATGATCAACAGAATTGAACTCTGCTGGCTGATCCAGCGAACCCGGTATGTCATCTCTGCCTAGCCAGAGATTTGAAATGTAGTTATCTGAAAATAACTCTGTAATGCTAAAAAATGCATTTCATTTCTGAGTGATTATCACACGTAAGCCGTCTTGGTAGGAAGTGTGATATAATCAATCGATTTTCATGAACGCGCCCCTCTGTACGTTCTTTGAAAATTCATACTGGGATATGGTTTACCTGACCGCATGCGTATTCTCTTCAGCCCATTCAAGTGAATTTCGTTTATTAAAGATACCAGTAGTCAGAATTTATTATGTAGAAATTGTTGTAGTTTACTCGAAACAGCACACATGTGGGATACAGTTCATACCATTGAATTTCTCTGAATCAAACATTTTTTGTTGAAAATGCAAATATTTCATCATTTCGCGAAAAAATTGTTCCAATTTGTCTTTTACGAAATTATTGGAACTTCAATATTTGATTCGATTGATATTTTCCTGAAGGTGTCTTTGTACAAACAGAAGATAATAACCAAAGTTGAAATTGCGAAAATTTTCATTCTGGCCTTTAACACGAACACAAATGAAGATACAGAAATTCAGTTAATGGATTAATCAGTTTATCTCAAAGAGACAACTATTATGTGTCATTAATTTTCCTCTTTCTATTTGAGTTGAAAAATTATAGTTGAGGTATCGCCAATCTTGTCCACTCTGTACTGCCATCCTTCTTGTATCCGAATGATAAATTCACAAAACTGAGTACTATCAATTCGTAACTAACCAACGAATGGAGAATACCTTCAATTAATTTATTTCGAAATCTAGCTGCTGTTTGGGCGGAACTGATAACTATCTAAATGCTGGTTTATTCACTCCGAAGATCACAAGCCTCAAGTTAAACATCACGCTCCACCTAGGATTTATGCAACCCTTGTTTCTTGAAGGTGGGATCCGTTGTATCAACATTAAATATACTTCAACAAGGGAACAAAGGGATGCTCGCACCATTTCATCGCTGAAGGTCAGAATACTGTGGGGACACATATCGCTGTATCGTTGAACTTCACATGGCTTAGTGGAAGAGACCGCAATAGAAATATCAACACAATATTTTTCGCCAGAAATAGCTTTTGGAGGTTTCGTAAATAGTTCCCTCTGATCCTTGAAGTGATGGAGGACGTGACCAAACGTAGGAGGAGTTGCTGTGAGCTTCGGGATTCTATATTTTCATCTGTTATAAACCCAGGGTTAAACGCACACATAGTGTTAAAATCTGCATTTATATTGAATCGACCCTTCTTACGCGTTTCTGATGTCTCAATATTTTCCCTTTACCTTTCAGAACTTTATTTCTGGAATGGTTTTCTGGAGTTTATGGCTTCTTCACTTTCTCCTGAATTTTTATTTGTTTTTTAAGATAATCGACTTATTTTCAAGAGGTTGAAGAACTTTTTCAGCCTTAGGAGATACGATAAGGAGAGATTCATATCGGATTTCAAGTTTCTAGGTGAATATGTGTTATGTATAAGCCATATGAACAAAGTAAGTGGGAGATTTTAATATCCATTCCGAAAAGTTATTTTCCACATAACTTGTATTGCTTCGTATCTTTGAGTTTGAGTCAGTAGAATCCATTCATAATCCATGAAGTTAGATAATGAATGAAGGCTATTTGACAAAGAATAATGAATTCCGGAATAATGAATGCAATCTGAGTGAACGTGGGATAGCCGTCTTCAAGAGGGGTGCAAAAAAGAAACTTCATTGTTAGATACGTGAATAATTTGAAATTTGCCTTGATTTATATACAGGGTGAGTCGGAAGGAACGGACCAAACTTCAGGTGTGTATTCTATAGCTCGAAATAATATAAAAAAAACTCATATGTTGTTATCCGATTTTCATTTGTTCTCAAACTACAGCGTCATTATAAAAAACATCATTTTCTATATTAAAATAGTTTCATTCATAGCATTATTTTAATAAATGCACGAAAATCACGCCATTAACCTCGAAACACATTCGTCTGTGAAGGGCTCTCGATGCTTTTCTGATTGATTCGTGATTTTCTTTAAAAAGAAATGCCGTATTTCTAATGCGTCGAATTAGAGCATCCCGAGTGTCAACTTTAACTTTGTTTACCTCGTTCTTGAAGCAGCCCCACAAACAATAGTTCAATGGTGTGAGGTTTGGAGATCTTGGAGGCCAACTAATACGACCACAGCGACCAATCCATAGTCCGAGAAACTCTTGATCTGAATATTGGTTGACCTTTTTTAAATATTCTAATTACCCTATAGTTTGAAAACAAATGAGAATCGGATAACAACATGTGAGTTTTTTGGAATTATTTCGACCTGCAGAATACACACCTGAAGTTTGGTCCGTTCCTCCCGACTCACCCTGTATATGGAGACGTCCAGTTTGAATTATTTTTACCATCATTATTAGTGCTGAATAAAGAATTTGTTGGGTTATTTCGATCATAATGTAGTCTGCGATTTCTTCAATAGGTTCTAAGGAAAATTACAGGTCTCGCCATTTTTTCTTGAATATGTCCGAGAAGTTTAGGGTTAAAAAGATAATGATTATACACGATTGTCCGAATTTCTTACGCTAATCGTCAATTATACATATGTTTTTTTCTGTAAGTTTTTTCAGCCAGAATCAAAACGTTTTTATAAAATTTAAATTTTCCTACCTTGATTGTTGAAGCATTTGTAAGGTGAACTTTTGAAGTACTTTGGTAGTAGAAATTGTTTTTGATATTTTAAATTTATTTATTTATTTATTTATTTGAATTAACGTGTCTCGGCAACTAGGCCATTGACACATGGTACAGTATTTAGTTATTCTAGATATAACATTTGTATTGTGGATTATAAATTATTACAATTGAATTGTACTATGGATACATCTATTATATGTTCTCATATAAAATTTGAAACCGGCCTTGTAACTGTTTTACAAAATGAATCAAATTGAGCTAATGAGATGTGGAGTGCTCTATATTCCATGTTGAATTTGAACTTGGTATTTTGTCGATTAAAGCTAATCTTATAGGTTTATTTTTCACCATAGTTTTAATTGATTGTGAAAATTTCGACTTTGAATTCCGTTAATATTTTTTTGTCCGCTTTTTTGGTACACAACGACAACCACTGAAAATATTTTTTATACTACCGTGCGTTTTCACCCACTTTCCCGTACTCCTTTCAGTTCAGAAAGTGTAGACATGTAGAATTCGTGTGTCTTATGGATTTTCATGGAATGTTTTGTGTGTGGAAATGAAATATTTTTATATTTTCAATGTGAAGTCGTAGAAAAAATAATGTTCCCATCTTGTGCAGAAAGTATTTTTCCTGTACTCGATTGCTTTCCTGCAATCGCTCCGCGTCGTTCAGGCAACGGCAATTTCGTACGGAAAAGTAAAACTTTTGTTTTTGGTAACGGATTGATTTTTTTAAATTTAGAATGTTAGCAATCTCTGAATTATTACTGAATATTCAAGAGGAGAACGTTTTATGAACACATATAACATTGTTATCCATTATAGGTCAGAACAATAATCTATACAAAACCAAAAACATTTGTAAATTATCAAGTCATCATCTCTGGCTGAGAGGGGGATTCTCTTCTGAAATATCGACATCAAACTGAAAAGTAGGTGAAGTGTGTTGATGTGTCCGCAATACCAAAAGGAAAATTCAATATTAGATGAAATAAAATAAAATAATAAAATGGAGACCCACTATGGTACAATTGGTGAATGGTTTTTAGTTCCGCCAGCTCTGGACACTTGCATACCATGTGTTCAGCCTTTTCTTTCTCTGATCCACATAGCCTGCAGGTTTCATCTGCTGACTTTCCCATGCGATACAAATGATATTTATATCGACAGTGTCCCGTCAGCAGACCCACCATTACTCGAAGCTCAGCTCGTGGCAGCTTTATGAGCTTCCTGGTGTAGGTCGACGAGAATTCCACAAATCTCTTGGCTTGCGCAAGTCTGGAGTATTTCTCCAAAGCGTTATTTTGTTTGCCGCTTCCCATTGTTGGACCGCTTTCTGGTATTGGTCTTTTACAAGCCCACAGAAAGGTTCACTATTGGTATTACATATCAATTGAATTCATAGGCACACAGTTCTTTCATCATAGGGTTGACGAAATAATATCAGATTATATCACTGAGAGGAGAGATACACTGTTTTCAGCCTCATTTGACATCATCAGTATTTTATATTGCTCACAAACAAAGTCTTATTGAAAAACATTTACTTCTGAAGCCAATAATTTTTGTTTACTATGAAGGCTCGTCTGGATGAATCGAGGGAATTTTTTGTTTTTCTATTATCAGTCAAATTTTCATACGAAATTGGCTCAGATTTACACCAATTGTGATTATGTCGATATGGAATTTGTGTATATTTTTAAAATAGCAATTCCAGAGCAGCAACGAAGAATAAAACAACACCGAATTTCGCAAAATTTACATATAGCATGCATTCATTCTGTTTCTATTCTCTTGTGACAAGTGTACTATGCCTTGAATTCTTCACATTAACTCATGTTATTTGTAATGGCAATTGCAAATTTTGTGTGAGGGATGCAAAAAGTATATAATTTGAGGATTGAAGGAAAAATCAAGATATTCTCATTACTGCCTTGAAATCATGGATAATTCATAAACTATTTGGAAGAGCTTCTTGAAGTGAACGAACCCATGAAATCCATGAAATTAGATCGAAATCGGACTTTGCATTCCTGAGTTATTTCTTGCGCAAATTTTGTCTACTGTTCATGAAACACCCTGTATCTCCAGAACCAATGATCTTAGGATAGGAAACAACCACTTGCATCACTATTTGACTATGGCCAACGACTCGCGAACACTCTGTATAAGCTCCTGCTATAAATTCAGACGCCTTGAATTCATTGCTCATGAGGTCAGTATTTTGTTGGATATTCTGAAGTTATTTCGTTACGATTCGAACTATCACTTTCATTTTTCTACTGCTCTAAATGTTGCTTTCTGATCGAAAGATCAGAAAGTAACAAGCGGAGAAAAAATTCAAAAATTTTCTCGGAGCTCATCATCGCCATATTCTTCTGTTCCATGAGAAAATTCATTGTTTTAACTGAAATTATGGTCATGAGATCATAACCCAATTTTTTGGGGGAGGGTCTGAAATCGCTGCTGGCATAATTCTTCCGCAGCCGCATTTTTCCCCATCTTCCGAATTAACACGCTCCGTGGTTCGAGAGAATTTATATGAGTATATTTTTAGGGTATAAAATTTTGCGAGATTCTTAATGAAATGCCTCCAGTGGGGGAAAATAGTAAGCAGGAGCGGGAAATTTGAAACTGATGGATCAGATTTAGGTCCGCGTAATCGGCACAAGAGAATATCGAATGAAAAACGCGTCATTTTAAATATGATCCATTTTCTAGTTTCATAATCTTGAACAATTTACCGAAAGAATCGTTTTAAAATGATACCAGATTGAAACTGAAATTTTACATTCAGTTATCATTCTTCTCCATTATATATTTTCAGATGTTTTATTTCGTTGTAATTTATTATAACAAATATCCTTTCGTAGTCTTGACTTTCCAGCCATTTTGAAGCTGTATAAATCACAGGCAAAAAAAATGTTATTCTGAACGCAAACAGTTAGTATTCTCTTGTATGTTTTTCCAGTTCTATTTTCAAGCTGCTCAACAAATAATTTGATGACTTCCAAATGAACTGTGATAATCCCCTTTCGTCGCTACATGGTCCCTTCACACAAAAAGGAAGAATTTAAACAATTGATCTGAGAATCGTATTCCATTAACTTCTGTTTCCAGCTCCATGTGAGCTGAAAGGTAAACAAGATATTCTGTACAAACGTATGTGAATAGGAAACAACCCGCTTCACTCTAATAATCTGTGCTGTTGGTCATCAGATAATTATATTAAACTTGGATCAATGTTGCCGCAAGGTGTTTCAACAATGAAATCTGCCGAACTGATATGAACAAAGAGGGATTGAGTTTAGATTCGTGGAAAATAACCAGAACATTCTAATGGAATATGATTCAATGATGTAGGCCTAATTTTTATGGGAAATATTATTCTCGATATTCTCAACAGATGGTAACAGGACAACAGAAGATAAAGTTGGAAAAAAATCATTCAGATATTGATTAAAAAACTCACAATGCAGCAATAATATATAAGTAACTCAAATTGAAATAACAATGGATCAAAATATTCCGTTATCTAAAAAAATAGAAACCATGAACTTAATGCCGCATCAAAAAGTGTCCAAACTAGTCAAGCAGAAATGATTGCAGTGTAAAAGAGTATAAAAGTAAATCCAAACAATACTATCCTTAACCCTTAACAGGTATGGTGCTTCAAATTTACTTTCAGGGCATGGGTTCAGGTTTCCGTATATTGCAGTCAAATATAAAAAACTAAACCAAGAATGAAAAAAAAATTTCTTTGCCTTTACGGAAGCCACATCGAGAACATATTTCTAACCTGGATGAATTCCAAATAGTAATCATCGAAATGAATACCATTTTCAATTCATAGGCTCAGAAATAATGATAAAAGATCTCTAAGCCTGGTAATTAAAAATGGTATTCATGATTACTATTTTGACTTCATCTATGTTTCATAAACCAGGAAAATTTTAAGAAACATGTTTTATCTGGTATTATTTCTTTAATCCTTAACGGGTATGGTGCGTCGAATATACTTCCAGAGTATGGGATCAGGTTCAGGTATATGGCAGTCAAATATGAAAAAACTTAACCAGGAAAATTATAACAAACATGTTTTATTTGGTACTATTTCCTTATTTCTTCATATTGATCGTAATTTTGGCACAGTGTTCTGACCGAATATTGAATGCTACAAAAAAAATTTTCACATTCAGCACATGAATTGAATTGTTCATTATCGTTGCATGGGCATAAATACATCTTGTTTCGTTTTTGAGTCTTATTGGATCTCCGGTCGGTTCCACGGACTTCATGACGTTAATAGCATGGCAGGGTCAAATTTGACTCCAAGCCCGCTGTCACGGTTTTATGCCATACGCCCCAGAAAGATTTACCATCGTTTATTAGTCATATGTCATATCAATCCATCAGAATGATACCGTATCTCCTATCACTCCGTATCTGTCCACCGTACAATTTGATTTGAGTAGGGTTAATTTTGACCCAGCCATACCATCTAAGGGTTAACTAGAATTCAGACAAATAATATGAATACAACCGCCAATTGTTTCAACATCATCGTATCGAAGTATAGAATTAGGTTCCGATTTAGTCAATTCGAAGAAAATTTGGTGGTTTGGATGATGAATGTCATAATATTGAATGGTGTTGGTAATATGACAGTGTCATATAACTTCTAAAGTAAACTGAAAAATATTGAAAATTTTAAACAAAGTTGAGTTGTTCCTACAACTCAATATTGTTGAAAATATTGAGAATTTGTAACAATGTTGAGTTGTTCATACATCTTGAAAATTTTTGATAATGCTTAGTTGTTCCTTCAACTCAACATTGTTAAGAATTCTAAGGTGATCAAAAAATATTGAAATTTTTCAATAATGTTGAGGTGTTCATACAACTTGAAAGTTTTTAACAATGTTGAAATGTTCCTACAACTCAACATGATAAAAATTTTCAATATTTCGGATTACTCTGGATGTTTCATCTATGTTGAGTTGTAGGAACAACTCAACAATATCAAAAATTCTCAAGTTCTATGAACAACTCAATATTGTTGAAAATTTTCAATATTTTTCAGATTACTTCAAAAGTTTAGTGATTCATTAATTTGCGAAACTGGTGAGAAGATTAACAGCCCCCTTGTGAAACTATTCATTTCGGACGTCATTGATGAAGGGAGGTTTCAAATTGCAAAATATGAAGAATAATTTTTCCTTTTATTATTTTTTTTCACTTCGGTACCAGTGTATATGCTACCAATATGAAAATATTTGCAGTGACATGAAGTAGTAATAACAAAAATGGCGGTATTTTTATCTTTCTCCTTGAGATACGAATCTGTTTGTTGCTCACGAATTCCTTTTGAAACTGTGGTATGAAAAGTGTCCATTTCGAACTACTTCGTAATATAGTCATCGAATAAAATCTAGTACTCCATAAAATTGAATCATATGTGCATTGGTTACCGG
This sequence comes from Hippodamia convergens, assembly GCA_038502775.1. Lineage (NCBI taxonomy): Eukaryota > Metazoa > Arthropoda > Insecta > Coleoptera > Coccinellidae > Hippodamia > Hippodamia convergens. The sequence goes on along the minus strand of CM076609.1, from coordinate 21,979,316 downwards.
ATATAATTGGAACTATTTCATCTTTCAATAAAACAATATAACCATACATAATACCTCTGGATGTACTTCTCATCGTCTTTCCAGGATCGTAATTTTTCTGTGAGCTTATCAGAAGCTAAGATTCTCTTGCAAATGGAAGCAGAATACTTTCATGAACCTAGCTCCTCTAAAAACTTAATTGACATTTTTCATTGAACTCTATTAGCGTTTACTACTAGGTTGCCCAAAAGATATCCCTTTTTCGCCCTATCCTCCCATTCCTGCGAGTGAGGACCAACGTCTAATATGTTTTGACATTTATGGACTAGACAGACCACAGATGTAGAATACAAGTGAACAATCCAAACAATCGCTTGTGGGTCCCGAAAATCCATGAGTGATGAACAAGGAGCCATAACACTAGCTGAAGGAGTCATCGGGACGACTCTGGGCCCGTATTCTCGACAAGTGAGCTTTCAAACGTATACGTCTCAAAACGAACGGTTCAAATGTACTTTTCCGGATCGGTATTCTTGACGACCATTCGTTTAATGAAAGGTATACGTTTGAAAACGTGTAATCGAAATAGCCGGCAACACTGACACATTTCACAAATGACATAAATTGTTCGTTGAGGATTATGAATTCTAATTGAAAAACTACCACGGATCTTCAATCTGGTGAAGTTTTCAACCAATTCACAAAAGAAGATGCCCAATAGAAATGTTCAGGAATAAGTAACATACCTAATAGCATGCTAGGTGCAACCAAAGATTGAAAGAATTTGAGAAAGGTAAGAATATGATCCACAAACCCATTCTGTTTGATCATGATATATATTTGTAGCCTTTGCAAGACCTTAAGTCAAGAACGAAAACGAAGTTTAGCAATGCGAAAAGGCCTGCCAGAGGAGCAGGCGATGGGCCTCATGAGGAGTTTTGTTTTGTTTACTGTAAGTGTGGGATGTACTTATTATTTGTTGAAAAAGATATTCTTTTTTTAGAATAAATCCATAATGAGAATGTGTATATGTGAATTGAAAGAAATGAAATATCAATAAATGTATATATTCATCAAGTGTTTTACATAGGTGAGCGGACTCATCAATTAGGTATCTTGGAGATTGGTTATAATAATTGGTGCTTGTAATTTTCTATATTTTACAATATGATCGGTTTTAATACGTTCGCCGACGTCATTGATACACAGTCTCTATTGATCATTATATTTCTAGAGATTCTCCTCCAATAAAAGTTCTCTCAATTCTTTTTCTATTTCCTCCCTCCAGCTTTTTCGAGCCTCTTCTGCTGCCAATTTTCGATAGATTCTCGTAATGTTTTCTTCATTGTCAATGGGGGACCCATATATTTCTAAAACAGCCAGTGCTATGTCCTCACCATCATTATCTGGTTCAGGAACATTATCTCTGATACAAAGATTATGAAGCCCGACAGAAGCATTGATAATTTTATTGCCGTCTCTTGAGCATAGTGAAGAACTCTGTGTGCAAGCAGACAACGCAATCTCATCTTGAGGACCCCATTGTGTGTCCCAATAAAACTTTTGATTGTCTTGCGATATTTATTCTACAAATATTCTGAAGTACCTTCTTGTCAAACGTCTACACAAACACAGAAAAATCAAACTATATCACGAAAACGAATGATAAGAAGCGCTCGCTGTAAACACTCGCTTTAAGAACGTATGCGACCTTATAGTCACGAGTCAAGAATACCAAAACGTGTGATATTCTGAAAATTCGGATACGCATTGAAAGTTCACTTGTCGAGAATACAGGTCCTGGTCAAACGACATAGCCAAGTTAACCGAGTTTCTTCCACAGCACTTGGGCGAAGCAACGGTACACACTGCTCTAGGTTCAACTGATATCCTGATATCACCTTGTAATAATGAAACTCATAATGGAACATTTCCCATAAAATACCTAACAATCATTGTTAGTATGATTCTTCAGTATGTATGTATGGCTAATAATTATCCTAATGTTCCGTGCATCATCAATTACGGCAGATTGTGAATTAATTATTATTATTATTTCATTCTGAATATGGAATTCGTATCAGTATGATTACTTGGTCATATAAGTTGGTTTTACATTATGTACACTACATACCCGCACATTTACATATTATTATAATGCGATCTTTTTTAAATGGGAATAGAGTTGTTAGAATCACCAAAATAATTAATGCAAAATGCCATTTATGATGATGAAACATAAATGCAATTCGTCGAATGTTGAAAAGCTTTATTACTTGTTCGAGTACAACCTCGAGTAGAAATGATAATTATTCAACGGAATAATCAATACTCGGAGATGGCTTCCTGATAATTATTATTCGAAAACGGAAAATAATCAGCATTTTGTCATAATATGGTTCCGGTGGGAACAAAGGAGTGATAACCTGTTTATTTTCACGAACGAAAATTCCTTGGTGGTGAAATTGTTTTTTTTCCTGAATTTTTTCGAATGTCTCCTATGAAATTATAGAAATTTTGTTGAAAAATTGTGACTTTTATTCAAGTCGTGAATATCAATTATTTTTAAAGAATTGGATAGATAATTTCGAGACCTGGATTTTAACACAATTTACGTTTGAGCGTAATTCTTGGATTTTTTCAATATCTTTCAAGATATTCATTTCTATGTTGTTTCGTTACAATCCTGTGGAGGATCTTGGAGTTGCGGTTGGCGCTGAATGAGTGATCCGTAAACTTTAGGTGATGGCTAATGAATGAGGCCTGCTCAGATGTTTTTTTATTCTGACCTCCAACCTCCTTCTGTGAGGCCTTCGTATGAGGCCTCACAATCATTACACTCCAACTTTTATATTCTACTACAAAGTAAACTATTCACACTATCTTTCGAATTTCATAGTAAGTTGTTACTTAAGGGGAAAGGGTCAGCTCAGCAGCGATCATATCAATCGAAATATCTGGGACCATTTTTTTTTAATGTTTACTCTCTAGAAAAATTTTCATCTACTTGTTTAGTTTTTTTCACATATTTGGTAGAAAATTTTTAAGTTTCTTATCAATTTCCCAAAAGCTGAGCTTCAACTCTCCTCTCAGAGATGGGAATACAATGCAAATGGTCAATTACTCCTATGTCGAAAGTCATGAGTTTTGCAATTACGGGACTCCATATTGAACTAACCTGTATTGATATTCGAAGAGAGATTCCTCACAGTATTCGAAAGTATTTTCAATAATACAATCAAAATCTATTTCAAAGACGTCGGCCTCGATCGCATATATTCGTGTTACAAAACAAAACAAGGGCTAAGTGCTAAGCAATCTGTAGAAGTTTTAGGGAGCACTTGAATAGTTACTGAGCGCTAAGTCTTCTGATGAAGTGCTTCAGTTGCTGAGCACTAAGCACTCCAACCAAAAAGGGCTTGGGAGATCCAGAGGGCTCAAGGCACAACACTTTGGCACAGCGAATATGTTTTCTGAACATGAACTGAAGATTTCTATGTTTTCGTGGAGCTCTATTCGAAATTTTTGTACTTTCACGTCGGAAAACAAATTTTAAAAATCCAGTGCAAATATCGGTGGTTTCCATCAAAAAATTTATTTTTTCTCTTTAAGAGTTGGAGTTTAATTGAGATGATTTTGTGTCGTGAGCCTTGTTGTTATTGTGCAGGAGTTATGAACAAATTAAACAGTATTCAGCATTGTCTGTTCCTCGAAAAAAAATGATAAGTGAACTTCTTTCTTAATTCAGGAGTAGTACAAATGAATCATCCCGTATGAGGATCTCCCCTAACAAAAATACCTTAAGCTCATCTGAGAAATCCGGAAATTTCATTTTGAAAATAAATTCAAATGTTTCTGTTTCATCGATGCGGAAACGTTTGACTGGAAAAATGCTTGAAATAATCCGAAGAATTCCCACAATTCGTGGCAAATTGACGTCCGCATCAGATCCTTCAGATCAAATATCTGGTATTCCGCTTAGAAGCTTTATTTTCTTCCGTTCCCATGAATCGGATCGCCTAAATTATCATTTCAATTCAGGGACGCATCCCCTTGACGCGACATCGTTATTCCCGATATTGTATTGCGCAAAATTCGATTCACTCCTACATTTTGTAATGGCAGATTCCCCCGCTTTTTCGACTTCGTGGCTTCTTTGTTGAATGAGTTTTATTACTTTATTAAGCGATGAGTGTTTGTTGAAAAAAAAAACTCGCTTACCAACATATTTTCCTGAAATGTTTGCAAAACTTAGAGATAATTTTTAATTTTAGTTGGCTACGAATATGACGACTCTGTTTTTAATTCTTCTAGGCAATATATGTTTGAGTGGCAACATATAGAGCTCACTGACCAGACATACACATCCTAGTCATTGATTCAGTGTGTGACAAATCATCTTCAACGATCACATAGAAATGCGGTTTCTGATTAACGTTAAGAAAATGTTCGAAAATAATTAGGCGTTTCTGGAGAACTGGATGAGAATATTCGTTATTATGTTTGTCATTCCTAATCTAGATATCTTGAGCAGAAACCGATGTCGCATTTTGGAAGTCGAGGACTGTGGAAATATTGTACAATTTCAAAATTTCGCAAATGTTAGCTGAAAAATTGGGATCAAGATTGGCCCATGAATCTCGTTTTTCAAAGTTAAACCCTATTTTTTTATGATTGCAATGGATAGTGCGCAAAAATATGATGATAATGGTTTCACATGTAAATGCTTTTATAAAAAATAATTTTTGAGTTATTCAGGATTGCTCGATTTCATGTCGTTCATGACGTTGAATTCATAGGACCTATTTCATATCAACAATGGTCATAGGGGTAAAATCATAACAATAGTGATACACCTCTTTTCTGAATTCATTTATCATGTTGGTATGATTTCATAAATCAGAACTATTTTGTGAAACAGAAAGGTTATTAACAGCAAATGAATTTTTGACCTTGAGCTCAAGTCACTTATTTTTACCAAGCCATAGAGTTTGTGAAATAAGATCTGATAACTTTTTGGTGATGTTAGAAATAAGACTTCGTCTTGGCAATATTTTACATTGAAATGTTTTTGCTTGTCTGTTCTTCAGGCAGTGAGTCTGTTGTTTCATTTCGTATAGCGAGCATTCAACCATCCAACCATTGACTGACAGTTGAAGTGAAGACTTATTGGTGAGTGAGAGCCGTGCGACCAATTCGCATTCTCCGCACCTTGTCTCTTCATGTTGCTGGAGGTATTGTAGGTTGGCAAAGAAAAAAAAAATTTATTAGAGAAACGCCACATCACTGATTAGGGAATCAGATTACATTTCATGTATAACCATTCATATGTACACCCCTGATCACTCATTTCAACCAGGGAATAGAGTTTGAGAAATCAGGAGAAGATGAAGAGTGTAGAGTAAGCATCTTGGCTCTAGATGAGATCTGATAACTTTTTGAAAATGTTAGAAATAAGGACTCGACTTAGAAATCTTTCATCTTAAAAATGTTTTGGGTTGGATTTCAATTTTCGTTATACGTTGCTTAGGACAAAATTCTCTAAATTTGTTTATTTTTTCCCAATATTAATCAAAGAAAATATAATTAATTCAAGATCTCTCTCCAGTCAAACTGATCCACAATTCATGTTCAAAAGCAACAATGTACGAAGATAGAAATAAACCTTTACTTTCCTAGGTTCAAGCTGCGATGGCGTCGTAATAGAGAGCTGCCATCACAACAATGAATGAAAAATCCTATCATCATATAATGATCACAACGGAAAATTGCACAATGAAAACTGTTGTTTATGTTATCACAGGAAAACTGTATTTGGAGTAAATACACATGGGGCGCTTTACGAACGCTTCCTTTCATCCCCTTTTTCAAAATGTGGGAACAATTTTCCCTGAAAATTCTTATTTTTTTTAATTCATGATAAGTAGTCCTCTGTTTATATCAATTTTTAGACCACTAGCATGAAAACTTTTGGTAGAAATAAAAAATTGAGAACAATAAATTTAACTTCCGGTTTGACCGGAAGTGAATCGGGCAATGTATGTTTTTCCCAGATGAAGTTCCCTTGAACGAAATGGAGAACAGGAAATTTTGAAATTTTTATCTTCCGAAATATCAGATATCATTATAACAGGTATTCTGGAATACCCTGTATAGTTTTGATTTGTAACCATCAACGTTGGAAACAAAAACTTCACGGTTGAGGTGAAAAGATAGCTACCCAGTTGATCGACATAAATGAAATGAAGATTATATCAACCCCATCTAAGTGTTGTACGCAAATTAGGTACTGCTTATGCATTTCGAATGAGTACTCGAGGCTCCTAATGTGTTGATGAAAAAATTTCATTAGGGTATCCATAAACGAAGTGAATACTTCCGCTTCAAAATACCCGTAATATTCCTCCCGGAGCTTTCACCCACACAACTAACAACCCTAACACCGAGTGGTACAGATGTTTTATCACCCGAAAACATCGATATTCCCAAGAACAGCGTAAATTGTTTCTTTATACGAAACTATTACAGCTATCAAGTTGTAATGTTCTCGTTCGAATGAAAACTTCCAGAACAATAACATTTCTGAAAGAAGTTCTCGCCACCGGAATTGTACATTCTTTTTTGAAGCGGAAACAATTTCGCATGATATAACTTCTGATGAGATTTGAGTCTGGAGGAATTTGTTTTTGATAGGTATGCGATAGTGCATCGTTTTGAAATTATTTTTGTACGATAACCATTTTGCAATGAACGAATTCCAGAGATGAACGCAGTTATTTTAGAGAAATAGATATTATGTGCCATTATGAAAAATCGAATTGTTTGTTATCCAATAGATCAAGTTTACTCCTGAATCGGAAATATTCGAACTGTCGCATTTCAATGTTTTTTATAAGGAGGGTGATATACACGCTTTTTGGTTACTTGATACTTGGAAAGCATTTTACTAGATGTCATTTGCAGCGAATAGAGTCTAGAGGAGCATGGAACGAAAATCTATGGTTAGCGACCATATGGAAAGTAACTTATTGTTACTTACTGCTTCGTGATCGCGTATAATTGATTGCTTGCTAATCTGTATATATAGAAATGAATTGCTGTGCGTTAGGTACGCTGAAACTTGAAAACAACTGGACCAATTGGGCTAATTTTGGTCTTGACTTATTCGTGGAAATTCAGGATAGGTTAAAAAGGTGAGAAAATATGAAAATGCAAGGTATTTGATATGGTTTTTCCTTAGAAATTTAGGTGACCGAATAACATTGACTTTCGATGATGATTGATTTGACAATTAAATTTCGAAATTTTGAAATTGACTTTGCATTATCTATAATATCGTTGCATCTTTTTTCTCGATTTCAATAATTTTTTCAATTGAGGACGACGCAAAAACACTTATGTTTTTAATTCATAATACATAAATAATTAATAAATATTTCGATAAACATCGGTTATCTATGTTAATATCGCCTTCGGTGATCATTTGTGAAAATGATATTTGAAGCATCTAAATGCAAAACCGGACATTATATGTATGAGCGGTTTAGAGCAAAACGAGAAAAACCTGCCAAAATTGAAAATCTCCCAGTTGAATTACGAAAAGAGGCTTTCAAGAGTCTTATACTTGAGGGTATAAGAATAAGATTGCCCCCAACTTTCACTGTTGTAATCCTTCCTTAACTTATTTTTTCGGAAAATGTCAAATGTTTGGTTTCGCATTTATACTCTTCATTTCAAGTTACGTCTCCTCAAAGTGTGCGAGAATTCTTCTGTCAACTTGGATAATTTCAATTTGCGATGCCGAAAATAAGAATACCTGACATAAGAAACCGCGTCACGGGAGAGCCCCTGCATTGGGGTGGTTGACTGATTATTTCATTATAGGAATATAATTAGTTATTTGTGTATAGTAGTAGTTAATTAGGTATAAGAAGAGTTAATGCTATACAATTGGATCTGCTAATTTGTGTGGAAATCAGAATCTAAGCTTTTTAAAAATTTTTCGTGTTTGAAGAGAATATTGCACAAATAATAATAACAATTATTTCAGTAGGCGATTTCGGCAGACGAAGTTGCGCGGGTCAGCTAGTATTCAGTAAATTTTTCTTCAAAGCTGTTTACTGATACTTATCTGAATTTTTGCCATCAGCGCTAAAATATGTTCGGCTTACTCGTAATGCTGTTACATAATTTTTATTCGTTTTCTGATTTCCGAATGTATATTTCAGGAGGAAAGGAACAATTTTTATCAAAAATGTGTACTAGTCCACTGACACTATCGATAAAAATTATGATTTGAATTGCACAACTTTTACTCAGGTTAACGAAAATCTTTTACGATTGTAGTTTTCGCGACTGGGAAATTGGACCAAATAAGATCATTCCGATGTGAAAATCTTATTCTTCTTTATAGGGGATAATATAAAATCATTTTGAACTTGTGTATTGCATCAGCGAACATGGAGGTAAACAATATGAGAGAAGTGGCAACCGAAGATTTTCTTCAAGTTTCATTATCATTTCTCATATTGACACTCATTTGGCCATTAATCTTTGGCACATGAACTCAATCCATCCAAACAAATCTTCAATACTCAGCAACAGAAAGGAATTAACACCGTAAGTTCTCATGTTTTTCTGTTTGTGATCATGAAACAATTGCTAATATTTTTCTATTGGCGGAAGAAATTAATATTTTGTTTTGTCACTTGAATTTTTTCTTCTATTCTAATATACAGTGAAGTTTGAAGAGATAAGAGAGCAACGAGTCTAGCAGAATTCTGCATTCATTCAACCTCATTCGAGACATCAAAAAATTAGATAGTTATTCCGACTCATGAAGCATTAATCCAGAACCGAAAAATTTCCCTCATTAATTATTTCCGAGAGGTCATAATGGTTATGTTTTTCGGCAGTATGGAACGTATTTCACCCGTAGTAGCTTACTGTAATGAAAAACCTCGCCGAAAAAGAGCGTATGACCTGTGAGGCACCGTACATTCGATTCCGCAATGAGAATTCCAGAAAACCGGCCCTTTTACCGCAACGCAATAAAGTAGAGCTTTCGCAGCGGATTTACTATACCTACCATATCTCTTTGAAGCGCTATTTCGTGCACGCTCGTACAACACATTCGCAAATAAACAGGGGCGTGCCCTACTGTAATTCTGCCGTATTCATTTCGGGGAATCCAACGTTCCTGTCCAATGATTTCAATTCCATTATTCCGCTGGGTCGTCCAAAACATTCTCACTTTATTCGAACAACATTAGCTGTTTGTTATTTTCACAGCCGGTTTGAATCTGCGAATGTCAAATTCACTCGAGTGGCTAAGATTGGCATGTTTACAACGGGAAATGGTGTGAGAAAAGCCAGAGGAGGGAGTGCTCTTTCCGTATATTAAAGGTGATGTTTCCTGAACTGGGTTTGTTTCATTATTGGATGAAAAATTTCGTTTCTCTTTCAACCTTCGCTGTATGGGATTAGAAATTGGAATATGGTCTCAGTTGTTGAATCCTAGAATGCAAACTACGATGTTCAAGATTCATTCCATATTCTGCTATGCTCAATTATAGATATTTTATGAGTATTATACTATTTCGTTAATCGCTAGGAAATATTGATATTCCTATCAAAAATCCTCAGAAAAAAGCGGAGATTTAACACCTGTTAGGAAATAGTCATATCACAACTGTAAGGAAATGATATTATTTCACAGCTGTCAATGTTTTATATAAATGATTTTCAAATTGTTGTTTATAAGAAATTGGTTCATATTTCGAAAATACCAATTCATCGCAGGATACATTGTGAAATTAGTTTTTCATATTTACAGCTATCAATGATGCAATATTAATTATATCAATTGATAAGGGGATATTCAGAATAAGCTAATGAGTAATCTGAATAGGAAAGTCCATCGAAATTACGGGAGCAACAAGGGACGAATACCGATTAATTTGAAATTGTTGAATTCTACAGATCAACAAATGATGAGAGATGTGAAGTTTATTTACAATTTTATGAATGGGCGCGTTCACCGAATGTAACAGTTGTGCAACTGTTGAGGAATCGTCGGGTAGCGGTACCGAAATTTCCGATCTTGTCTGTAGGATTTCTTCAACGTTCCAACATATAAGTAATACTCGCAATAAATTTTCATTTCATATACGTGAAAGATCCACCACTATTTACCACCTAAATTCACCTCTGATTTCATTCCTTAGCTAGTTGAATTGCATATCTGTTGCTATTGATGTGGAACCTCTTTCACAATCATTGTAAAATTTTTCAGGCGATTCTTTTTGAATAATGTGTAGTGTATGTAATGAAGTTGGTTTCTTATGGTCCGATTCATATTTCAGATACATTGTGCATTGCGACATTTTTCTCTATTTCCTTGTATTAATAGTTTTCGGGCACCACTGTAACTACCAGTGAGTACACTGTGTCCCAATTTGGGTTAAACTGCTCACTATCTCATCCTTTTTCCGCGACTTTCTGTGAAACATCAAACCCAAAATCAGAAATATTCCAACATCTTTTGTAATAGAAATATAGAACAAAAACGAAAATGTTCCCTTTTTAAGGTGTATTTATTTCTCTGGCACTGTATGAGATAGAAAAACAACGAAAACCAATTTTTGAAAAAGAATTCAACGTAGAAGAATTTTTTCAGTGCACGTCAAAATTTTCATATTAAATACTCCGTATATTTCGAAGTCGAATATTTGCATTTATTCTTCTGAATATATTGATGCATTCCATATTTATGTTTGGTTCTTTTTTAATGTAAGACATATTGCATGCATGAAACTTTATATTATATCAAATTATTTATTCAAATTTTTTTTTTCGATCCAAAATTAGGATAGGTTGTGATATATCATTCATTTTTCATTGATTATATTCATATTTTGAGATCAGTTTTCATTTTTATCTTTCACCTTCATATCCTGAGAAATAATTACCTTCATCTCAAAAAACTGAACATTTTCGTTTTCACCTTGTATTTCAGGGAATTGCAGGGATAAATCATACGGTGCCAGAGATTGTTATGTATCTAAACTTTGCGACAACGAATGTCTTTTGCAATCTATGAATTTACTTCGTGTTGAAATAATTGTTTCAGCAAATGTGTCAGTTCATTTGATTCTGTTGTTTATTCCTCCTAAGACAAATTATGGGAAGGAAGTATGGTGACCTATTTGAATTTTTGGAAAGCTTCGATTGCATTGATAATACTGTTGTGTAACTCAAACAAATGTAGCCAGTGGGTTCCTGAAGGTTCATTTGTACTTTCATCAGTAAGTGGTCACAAATCTCTCTGCCTTCTCTCACTGGATGATCGACGGCAGGTTGATGTGGTTTCGCTGATTTCAGCATGGCGTTCCATAGAGTATCCCATGAACAACTCTTGAGAAAAATGGCTAGGTTCGGTATTTCTATTGACCTTCGGATGCTCTTGAGATCTTATCTTGTGTCATGTCGAATATGAGGAAGTGCAATTTTTTTATTTTATAGCCAGTTCTGGAGTTCCATAGGGTTCCAATCTGGGGCCTCTACTGTTCCTCTTTTTTATCAACGACGTTTGTCGTTGTTTGGTATCTTTGGGGCTTCCTTTCACAGTTCTTCAGGGAGGAGTCAACATAGTTGATCCTACAAGACAATATTTGACGCTTGTCTGAATTGTGTTTTCCTAACAAATTACCCTTGAATATTGAGAAATGTAAAGTTATGAGTTACTTTGAAAAGAGTCATTGAAACTAAGGACTTAGGTGTTTTGTTTTACCGCAAGGTACCGTTCAGTTCTCATATTGAAAACATCATTTGCAGTGCCAATAAGTCTCTTAGTTTCGTTTAGCGTAACTGCAGGGAGTTCTCGAAATTTGAAGCTCTACAATCCGTTTATTTTTGCTTAGAGCGTAGCAAATTTGAGTTTTGTAGTGTGGTATGGAAACCATATCACCATTTATCCATGTAAGCATCAAAGTCTGCTCAGATAAAATTTTTGAAGTTTATGTACTTCAAGAAGTACAACGTTTATCCTATTCGTCCCGACCACCACTCTCTGCTGAACGAGTTCAAGTTCTCCAGTTAGGGGAAAAGAAGGGAAATTGCTGATGCTGTTTTTCGATATCAACTGATTGACTCAAAATAATAACTTTTTTCTTTGAGTTCAACGTGCTTCGATTTGCTTCAAGATCGAACATAACGTGCAGAATTGGTATTCCGAGTTCGCAGCACCATTTCAACAATCCTGTTATGTCGGTGTGTAGAAGCTCAAACAATACTCCATCAGTTGCTGTTTTTTTTTCTGCCTATTGTAGTGTTTAGAAGACATTTGTATTGTCTGATCAAAAATTAATATTATTTTTTTTAGTCGACGGCGATTTTACTTTGTTTATCTTCACTAGATAATTTTTTTTTTTGATTACTTGACCTGTGATTGGGCATGTCGCTGTTGGATGTAATACATTCGAATAAATAAAAAAATACATTTCAGAAACAAAGAAGAAAAGGTCGAATATTCATGTTGGTGGATTTAAGAGTTTCACAAAAAAGTGACAAAGGGTTGCGAAAACTGCATGTCTTTATATTCAATAGTAACTGGGATATAGTGCAATCTCATCCAATTTGGGATACATTGTACATTTTTTTAGGCTAGTTTTGTCTTGTACCCCACCGAAATGAATTAATGAAATCAAATGAAAAGATAACTTCTGTCTTTTAGCGATTTTCATATTTAGACATGTAACATACAGAGCTTAGTTGACTTGTTCACCATTTGACATAATTGAGGAAAGGTTATCCGGAATGTGAGAATTCAAACTAGGAAATAGGGAATGTAAACTCATTGAGGATATCAGTGCAGCGAGTACAATCACAGCGCATCCCGTCCAAGGCCTGGGGCATGCTATAATGACGTCCAGTTTATTCTGAGCATCTCCATTCAAGCAAAAAATGAACTGCTCCATAAGAGTTAGGGATATAAACTCAAATTGCAAAAAAATATAGTTTAAATGAGATTTCGTGATGAAAATTCATATCAATTTGATTTCGAGCTGCAGGAAATGAAATTCATTTTAGCCTATGGGTCTGTAGCTTATACAGGATGGTTAAGAAAAATTTTCATTTCCAGAGAATTCGAGCATTTTGAGACTATCAGTACAATATATGAAGTTTACGGGCTTGACATCAACAGCTCGACATCTTCTTTGCATACGACGCACTTAGGTTGTTGAAAATTTCTGGAGAAATATGGTTCAATAAACTGGTCAGAAATTCTCTGAGATAATTCTAGCTGATTTTGGTTGTCATCGACGAAGACGTTAAGCCGTACTGATGACGAATAACAATCCAGAAAACTGGTCTATTGCTACGTCGGTTCGATGACAGTACATTCCTGCATTTAACTTCGTGATCAAGATTCTCACTAGTCCATGTTATTAGATCATTTGTGGATTCTGAGGTAGGTTGATGATCATCTAATCTATTCTGGGTTATATAACATGCTATTGAACTATTCAGCTGAATAATATTTGTGTTTGAGGGATGTTTAGTCATTACAATTTGTCACATACATTTGTGACATAAAATTTAACAGTTACACCAATAACATACACTGAGCGAGAAAATTAACGCACTTTATGGGAATCTCAAATTTATTCTATAACTGGAGGTGTTCTCAATGATAATTATTTTTATCAGAATTATGCATGCATATGTTATCCACTTTCAATGTGACTCTTCAAAACAGATGTTTTTTCCCAGCAGGATTAAAAAAGATGATATTATCAGATTTTGAATGTATTGGCTCTATTTTAAAATCAGTTCTTCTCGATCAATTCGATAGTTTTTCTCCCGTTCGATTTTCTACACTCGATAGCTATGCAATGCGAAACACGCAATTTGACCCAAGAGGAATGAGCCCATGCGGTAGTTTTGCAAGAAGAAGTGTGAACATCCACAACAATTGCAGAAAAGTTTGGAGTTTCCCATACAAGTGTGTCGAGAATGTTGCAGCGATTCTGGGAAACAGGTATGAATGTCCAAAAACCAGGACAGATTAGACCACGGGTAGCAACTGCCATTCAAGAACGTTACTTGAGAGTTTCTTCGTTGAGACAACGGTTTGCAACCCCTCGCCTTCATCAAAATCATCTTAGAACTCAGACAATAATGAATCGCCTCAGAGCGCAAGAGGACCAGCTCTTACTCCAGCCCATCGAAGGGCGCGTTTAGATTTTCGAGACAGCATATCCATTGGGAAGAGGCCGATTGGGAAAGAGTTCTCTTCACAGATGAGTCTAAGTTCTGCCTCTACCATTGTGATCGACGTTCCCTTGTATACAAACGTTCACATGAATGATATGCTCAGTGCAATTTCCTGAATACTAATGGTTTTGGGGGAGGATCGATTATGGTATGGGATAAACTATCGTTGAGAGCTCTCACACACCTAGATAATGGGGCTATGAATCCTGATAAGTATATAAGGAACATTCTTGAAGAGCATGTAGTGCCATTTGCCCCATACATTGGTGAATATTTCAATTTTATGGACAACAATTCCAGACCCCATCGTGCGCGCCTCGTTCAGGAGTATCTTGAAGAGGTCGAAGTCTCTCGAATTTAATGGCCAGCAAGAAGTCCAGATCTCAATCCGATTGAGCTGGTTTGGGACAACATCAATAGAAGGCTGAGAAGTTCTGAAAATCATCCAGCTACTCTTAATGACTTAGGAATCATCGGATAAATATGGGAAGTATTAAATCAGAACATGTTAAGATCACTCATTTAATAATAATAATAATAATAATAATAACCTTTATTCAACAAAAATCAACATTTACAACAAACCTTGAAATTGAGAAACGTCAATAAAAACTATGAAATTAATGAGTTCGATCACCAAACAAAATGAACTCATTAATAGAATAAGGCTCCCTATGTAGCAGAAGTTTGTGGATCTCTCCTCGGAAAGATTTAAAATCATCTATCCGTCGCATATTTGACGGCATTGAATTGAATAGTCGAATACACATATATGTGGTGGATCTCTCAGTCGATGCTAGATGGTGTTTTGGAAAGATGAAAAAATCATGCCTCGTACAGTACGATCCAGTTTTCTTGAATTTCGAAAAATACTCAGGATGTTTGAATACAAATTGTAGGCATTTGTAAATATACATTGCTGGAAGAGTGAGTATATTATTTTTCCTGAAACATCCACGACAGCTTTCACGGAATTTAAGGTTATAAATACACCTGATGGCAAGTTTCTGAAGCTTGAAAACCGAAATCGCCTGTTGACAATTGCCCCAAATGAGTATTTCATATGTCATTATCGACTGAAAGTTCGAAAAATATACTGTCTTTAGATACTCGACGTTGAACTCGGATTTCAGAACTCTGAGAGTATAGATAACTGTATTCAGTCTCTTGCACAGTTTTTCAATATGATCAGCCCAATCAAGGTGTTGATCTAAAATTACACCGAGAAATTTGGTGGAATCTTTCAAACAAATTTCTTTACCACTGAAATATATCTGACCCAAGTCTGTATTCCGCAACTTATGAGTGAAGTGTAGGAACTCGGTCTTCTCTGCGTTCAACGACAAGTTATGCGACAGACACCAATGATTAATCGCTGGCACTATAGCATCAAGAATATCTTGAACACCTCTCTGATTTCCGGCACGAATGAGAAAATTCGAATCATCCGCGTAATTCACAAAGAATTCCTTGCAATTTGGCAAAATATCTGGCAAGTCATTTACATAAAGTAAAAACAACAAGGGTCCGAGGTGACTCCCCTGAGGAACGCCCTCAAAAATTCTAGACTCGGTAGACATATATTCTCTACCATCAATTGACAACGATACATACTGAGTACGGTTCTTCATGTAACTTTTTACCCACTCTAATTGCATGTCCCTCACACCATATGCGTCTAGCTTCCGAAACAGCAACTCATGGCTGACCGAGTCGAACGCCCTAGAGAAATCGAGGAAGAATCCTAAAAGTAATTCATCCTCCTCGAGACCTTCAGAAATCATCTCAGTCAACCTATACAGCGCCGTCTCAGTGCTTCTTCTCTTCACAAAGCCATGTTGTTGATCGCTAAGGACACCGAATTTATTGAAAAAACTCGTTAGTCGATTGCATATAATTTTTTCGAAAATCTTGCCGAAATTTACTCAATAAACTTATAGGTCTATAATTTTTCATCTGTGATGGATCATTTTTTTTATATACTGGCCTTATTGAAGCAGTCTTCAACATCACTGGGAATATTCCATGATTAAAACTATTAGTGATGATAAATTTAAGTGGTTTTGCAATAATATGTATAGACTGGTTTATTATATTCATTGGAATGCCGTCTGGGCCACAACTTTTTTTATTTGATAATTTTTTCACAACTTGCAATATTTCTCGCTCAGTTACATCGAACATGAAAAATGAATTTTTATTTCGAGTAATGTTACCCAACTCTGAAGGCGATGAAGTAGCGTCAGTTGATTGTGAGCCTCGAAAATGAATGTTGAAATCCTCTACAACTGACTGAGGAGAACCTTTTATACCCACGCTCGTTCCTTTCGATTGCTTCCCAATTTTTTCATTAATTATTGACCAAACTACTTTTGATTTATTGTCTGCCTTATTATATTTTTCTTGATAATAATCTCGTCTAGCTTCTTTGAGACATAAATCGTATTTTATTTTAATTTTTTTATAATATTCCTTATATTCGGGATTATTAAATGATAGTACATAAGCTATCTCAAGCAGTCTACGAAGTTCTATTAATACCGGGTTATTACGACGTGAATATGTATTTTTTGGCTTAACATTAGTAATTTTTTTCAATGGAAAACAAGCTTCGTAATTATTTCTGAATATTTCAATGAATGTGAGCCATTGCAAATCTACACTCTCAGAGGGGACATTGAACAGAGCTTCCCAATCTTCTTCCGATAATTGCAGCGAGAACCGAGTTAAACTAGTTTCGTTCATGGGTCGTATATAGAACGAATGTGTTGAGGGAGAATGATTTTCATATCGAAAAGTGACAATCTGAGCCATGTGATCCGAAATATGCGCCTGCTCGCACCAGCCAGATATATCAACAATATTTGTGATAATGTTGTCGATACAAGCATTATTACGTGTGGGATCGTTTATAACTAATTTAGCTCCAAAGGAAGAAACCAACGACAGCAATGTGAACTTATTAGGATCGTTAGAGGAGAGTTCGGTATGAACATTAAAATCTCCCGCTACAAGATAACTCACGTTCATTTCAGTAAGTTTTTGTAGTACCATCATCAATCTTTCAAAGAAGAGATCCACATCGCTTCTCGAATCCGTCGGCGATCGGTATATCGCAACAACAACAATATGTTTGTTTACAATGTTTACATTCACAGCCGAGCATTCAAAAGAATAAGGAACACTCATGCGCACAAATTCAATTATTTCAGTTGACGCTCCCGCAAAATTGTTCCTGATGTACACCGCGCTACCACCATGTGCTCCAACGTTTCGACAGTGAGATGAAATTAGTTCAAAATTCGTAATTCTGTGAACTGACAGTTCTTCCGCAGACTTCCAATGCTCGGTGACAGCTAGAAACTGACAGTCATGTTTGTTGACATATTCATCCAATCTTATCAAACTTGTTGTTGTTTCTTTTAATTCCACAGGTTGTTGCTTTTTCATCAGATGGAATAAAAAAGGATTGATTTTCGTTCCTTCGGGCCATATTCTTGGATCTTTGACTCTTGTAAAGTCTGATGTTGGAACAGATACTTTGAACGATGAATATTCCTCAGGTCGGTTTGACTTGAGCTTAATGCATTTTACCTCTTTGAAATCATTCTTATTCAAATACTGTACGATTCTGTCGGTACTCAAATCAGGATCTAGATTGCTTATATGAGCATGAGAGTATAACGTAATTGCCTTTATTTCGTTTATCTTCCCAGTTCCTAATATAGTTTTACGCTTGTTTCGTTTTTGCTTCTTATTCTCAACAAGTTGGAAACCGTCCTTTTCAACATCCTTCAGAGGTATTTCTTGAAGAGTCTGATGAGCATTACTGACAGGTGGTTTAGCAGCAACGTCCGACCAGTTTTTGCCAGTATTTTTTGAGTTCTTTTCAGATTTTTTATTTTTCTGTACCTTTGGTGCATCAGTAGGAATAATTGTTGGTACTGAATAACCTGCTGAGTCAAAAGTAGTTGCAGTGTTACGAGATGTGATATCTCCAATTATATTCTTCAGAAGAATGTTTTCTTGCTTGAGTATATTAACTTCCTTCCGCAAATCATCAATCGCCCCAAGAAGCTGCATTCCCAAGCTGTTCTCAATTGTCGATTTGATAGTATCAGAAATCAGAGCTATATACTCATTCATCAATTTATCATTGTCTTTCGAGGTTATGTTGGACGAAGTACACAAACTACACTTCCATACCTTTAAATCTCCAGATTTCTTCAAAATTTCATATTCTGAAGATTCCATTTGGGCACAATTTAAATGAACCATATGAGTGTTACTTTTTGAACACGTTAAATAATCAATATTCCGACTTACCGTATTACCACATACTAAACAAGTCGGCGCCATCTTAGTCGTGAATATTCATTTTGAGTATGAACCGTCGTAGCCGAGCAGTGATCAACGCAAGGGGTGGAAATACCAAGTATTATATTACTTTTCAGCATTTCAGTATTTTGAGAATTGTTCATTTCTCTTCTTTCACATGAGATTCGGTGAAATCCTGAAATTTTTTTTAATGTGTCTTGTTTCGTTCAAAACTTTCATGAAAATTGATATTTTCAGCATATGCACCAATTTTTTTACGCAGTGTATTTAAAAATCAGAAATGTAAAGTTCATTCATTTTTTTGGAGGTTTCGAGGGTCTGACAAGAGATGTGGTCCATGGAAAGCGTCTTACAGTTATGATGCTCTTTTAAAAATAATATTCTGCAGAAAATATATAGAAAACAGAATACAAGAATATCGAATGAAGAAAAAATAAAAAAAAAACAAGAGAACTTTTAAAGATGATTTGCATAAAATGGAATTCAAACTCAACGACAGAACAAATATAAATGGTCTTGACAAAATATATGTGAGAATGAGTTACGTCAGACAGCTGTGGGATCTTTGATTATAACCCAGATTGCATTGAAATACATACAAAAGATACATGAAAGAATGCAGTTGATGGCGCTATCAGTTTCTTCAGCAAAGGACGACCGTAATGTGCCAGTCATTTCCCCTCATGTTCAGTTAAAAAATTGAAGTTTAGGTATCACCAATTCTCCGAATGTCAACTAAACGAAAAATTTGAATCCAAGCACCTCTCATTTGATGCATCCTTTAATTCAGCAAGTTTCCCTGTCGCACGCCCTGAATGCTTTATATTGTCTCGCCGAAATGAAACGCTATATAACTTTGAAAAAAGCTGCTCCGAGATTAACGATGTAACATAATAGCGCACTTTCCACAATAGTCTTCGCGTCCATTTCACACGTTTACGTTGTTGCGAAATGTAATATTTTCCTCGTTGTCCAGCCAATCAGCGCCCGGCCGCTCGGTCGGACCAAGCGTTCTTTTATCGCAGTCTACTATTTCATCGAATTCGCTGCAACGCGGGGACATTTGAGCCTTTGTGGCAGAGTCTATGGACCAGCTACATCACATCAATTTTCCACCAGGCTGCGATCGGCCGATTCTTCGTTGTCGATAGTTTCAATTTTCCTTTATTACTGTTTTTCTTCTAAATTCCCGGTTGGGATTTCGCTCTCTTCAACAGCGGGTACACGTCAATTCAGCTGCATTCGAATGTAGGTACGGGAATTAATGGAATGTCATATAACGGCTCATGAGGCCGGAACTGATAGACATTCCTCATCGAGAATTCCAGATCAATTGAGTTGGAAACTAGAATTACAATTGGAAAGGAAAAACTGGTATTCCCCAAATAGGACTAATTTAAAAAAATTGCTTTGTTTCTCATGTTCGATATTCATTGAAATAAGTGCTTCCTAGGCAAAACTACCACTCCGATCATTCCAATATTCAGAACCGGATTAAACATGTGGGAGGCCCTAACCAGTGCTATATTTGTGGCCATTTTTCAATAATCATCAGAATTTTTCCTGTCTGATTGAGGTAGTTATCCTAAGGAAATGAACGTCTCGAACTCACTCCGAGAATCAAAATGTACAATTTTATGAAATCAGTTCCTGAATAAGATGGTCCAAATGAAATCTGGATGACATCAATTGTCACTCCTGAATACCAAACCGTATGAACTTTGATGTTATTCGAAAAATTATGAAATTTCACGTATTTTCTTGTATAAGATATAAGCATACATTCACAAACATTTAATTCGTATTTCTTAGGCAACAATAATCCAAAACTGCACCAAGATCCGTCCTCAATTCAACGCAATCTCTTATGTTAATTATCACCCTGAAAATGTTTAGGTCGTCTGCTTACAGTAAGATTTCCCTTCCTTGTCTAGTTTTGTGTTTGAAGCTTTTTGTTTTTTAAAGTTCCATAATTATATATGTTTCTTCAAATTTTTTTGTCGATATCTGATACAATTAGAACAATCATCAAAAATTGAGATAGTTTTCCGGGCTTTTTTGCCGTGGTCTATTAGGAATTATTTTACCTAACGTTTCGCCTACAACTGCTGTGGCCATCTCCAGAGGATTCTGAGATTGCAACGCGACAGCTGAATTCCCATGAGGGATGCTGCCTTCGATCTGTTGGCCCAACTTATACCCTGATTAATGACAAATAGATGGTAGTGGGTTTACGCAAGCGATGTTGATTGGTGCAAAGTTGCCACTTCGTATTGGCTTGATTTTGTTCTTTTTCAATATAGCCAAATATACGCTGTGTACCAGAGGAGTTTCTTCCCTTCTATTCATGTTCTTCTCATGTTAATATATCTTCATGCTAGGATAGAAACTCTTGATGTTTGGGATAGTCTGGGTCTTTGAGAAAACAATATTGTGTCCATATGTTGGAGTATGTTCCGCTTGTACGGATTCCTCTGTCTGATTGGGTCGACAGCATAATTCATGCTGTCTCGTATTGATACTCCGTTTCGATGTACCGATGTAGACTTTGCCGCAGTCACAAAGTATCCTGTGAATATCTGGTTGTGAATGTATCCCGGTAGTTCTGATCATTTTTCTCATAGACGATCCAGATATTGTGCCTCTTCAATATTCTACGAATTCTATCAGTGACCTCAGGTATATATGGAAAGACAGCATTTCCATTGGGGTGACGCATTATACATAGTCAACTATTCGTTGACAATATTGTAGAGCATGAATTTAACCAAAAAACGAATTGTATATAATGTTATGAAGTTCTAAAAAACTTCAACAACAACTTCTATTTTCCGAAAAAAAAACATTTTTCAAATGCATGAAATTGAGATACTTTCAGATTGATGAAGAAATGAAACTGTATTTGATGATAAAAATTAGTGATTCCACTGATTATTCGTTCTTTTTGGCGAATTTGAGAAGTAAGGAAAAAATTAGTTCATCTTAATTATTGTTATTTTTGTTTTCATCACCACATATTCCACGAGGATGGGATATTTTCTTATCCTAAAATATATCCCTGGGTGTTAAAAAAATAGGTCTGAAATTCCAAACTACGCAATTTTATTCACAATAAAATTTTGACAGTCTTAATTGAACGGCATTGTATATTGTGAATGCTTAATAGGAGGCTTTGTGAGGGGAATTGATGATGGATATTGGAAATAAAGGAAAGTGTGAAAGGAATCCGAATTTGAAATGCAGCGGGTAAATGCCTTCTATACCTGCTCCGATATTTCTAGACAAGTAATTCGTAATGTATACTTCTGATGAATATTTGTACGTAATCGCTTTGAAGGTTTTACTTTCTTAATAGGTAGGAATATAAGCGCAATGAGAGGGTAAATGAAAAGTACAGGGTGGAAAAAACAGGGTCTGGGAGAGCAATATGAAAGATTTGAAGGAACTTTTTTTCATGGTGAATGTAAGGAAAGTGAATTTTCAAATTCAAAGTTTAAGAACTCTCCTCGGAGTTTATTGAACTGTCAATTTGAGAACTTCACTATCCTCGAATATAAGGAGCAAGAAATTTTGAAAACATTATGCTTGAAGGTACTATGTAACTCTTCGTTATATCTTAACGAGTTTCATCGAATTGTTTTGTTTCCCATTTGTATTTGTTGATGTACATTACAGCAAGTTGTGACTCGATAGACAAAAATACAAAATATCATAATTTCCAACAACTCTTGAAGCTTGCCAAAGTATTGTGAAAGATTTGATGAGTGACTACAACATGTGAATGTTTTTTTTGAGGTCTTCTATAATTCATTAATTCATTGTTGACATAACACTTTTAATATTAATAGAAATAAGATTGATTTTTGTTTCATTACTCTTCTACAATGCAGAAACTTGAAATATAATTCACATATACAGGGTGTTCGAGGAATAACTGTACCAACATACCCTCACAAGAGATAGAGTAGGACTAGGTCATGGACTGAAGAACTGATTTCTGGATATCCTTAGAAAGCAACAGAGTCAATTTTCATCTCATGGAAATACTGAGACCATCATAAAATCCAAACTTATTGACAAATAAAATTGAAACTTGGGAGGTTATTGGCACATGCTGAAGTCGATTCAGAAAAATATCAATTATTTCATTATTTCAGGGCGCGACTCATTAATCTTCATTCAGAATGTTCAGGCTGGAACGAGTAATTTGTCTTTCGAATTACAAATAATTGATTCACATTTCAGAAAAAAGCTTTACTGAGACAGAAGACTGATTTCATGATTCACCTAAGCTTTTGAGCTCATTCATCTGAAACTCGATAACAATAATTAGCAAGTATTATGAAAATTGAATAGTTGAGAAATGAGATGAATCGATTAGGATAATGAGATGCACATGAGAATATAAAAAATCAGTATTTATTACAAAAGAGAATGTTCATTCTTGAAGCAAATAATGATTTTCATGTGAGATATCGTCAAAATCTATGAGTTCAAGGTAATGAAGATCTCATCAGAATGAGGTGAGAGAGGATAGTTTTGTGGATTCTCATGATCTGAAACTTGGACAAGTTCTCAAACTTTATAAAAAGCAGGAAAAGGATTCTGAGTATTCACCCCCTTTTTTGAGAATTAGTTACTTCAAGAAAGTGAACGAGATGATCAGTTATTAAGCGAGGTGACTTTTTGTAAATGAAAACAACGAATAAATCATCATAGTTAACAAACTATAAAATAAAAAAGATACAACGCATACCAATATTTTTAATTTTGATAATAAAAAACTGAATCGTAATATCTAGTCTTAAATATTTCATAAGCAGTTGTTGCACGGTCCGGCTCACTATATTTTTTTGAGGAGTTGATTTCCTATTGAAAAATTTTTCAATAACCATATTTTTCACTTGAATAATCATAGAACTAACCTCCAATAATACAATTTGAGGCAAATACACTCAAAACGAAAAATACTCTCCGAGTTCATTCCCAACGGGTTTAGAATTCGAATAATCTTTCTCTTTCTCTAGAATGGGAATATGAAAGAAAAGATTATATATTTTTTCCCTTCCCAGAAAAAAACTTTATTGCAGAATGGTGAATAATTAGTTGCCCTTAGTAGAAGAACTACGCATCAAAGTTACCGCCTAATAAAAAAACCTTCCATAAAACGATAATCTGGTAACGATTTAGAAGAATGCCAATACGCATAAATGCTTTAGCGGCTCGTTGAGCGCTTTTGGGATGGACAAAAATCATAGAATTCATCGTAAACGAAAACTTTCAATGTTTTTTGTTCAACCAAAAGGTGCACTACGCGCCTCAGGAAGTTATCAATTCATTAATTTGCCGATGTAATCGTAAGTCGCTTGGAAACCAGGAAATTGTTGTGAATCCAACACTTTTTTTCTAGCTCCTACGATTAGATAGATTATATTGAGGGTGTCGTGAGAAGAACGATAGGGAAGATCAAAACCTCAGGGGGGGCACGGCTCCCTTTGCCCCCCCTTGCTCCCCATCTTGCCCCCTCTGCGAGCTCTCATGCGTGACGAAGCATTCTTGTGTACCTACACTGAGATAAAATAATTTCTTGCTGATACTCGTATTTCGTAAATGAATTTCGTTATGATGAATAAAAACCGCAGATAATCCTCACTTTCTTTTTACAAGGATCCGTACTAGCCCCAATACTCTTCAACTTTTACACCAGCGACCTACCTGATACAATCAGTTAGAAGTTTTGCTATGCGGATGATCTGGCATTAGCCACTCAATCCAAAACATTGGAAGAAGGGAAGCTGTCCTTACCAGAGACTTGGAAACACTAAACCAATATTACAAAAAGTGGAGACTTTGCCCGAACCCATCTAAGACAGAAGCATGTGCGTTCCATCTGAATAATCGATTAGCTTACCAACAGCTTAACATCCGCTTTTGCCAAAAAAGTGTTAAACACAATTTCTTCCCTAAATACCTCGGCGTTACTCTGGACCGCTCACTAACGTATAGAAAACATCTGGAAAATACGAGCCAGAAAGTGAAGACTCGTAATAATATTATTAGGAAACTGGCTGGCACCTCATGGGGAGCCTACGCATCGACCTTACGTACTGCTGCTCTGACTTTGATATATCCCGTGGCTGAATATTGTGCCCCGGTATGGCAGCGGAGTGCCCATACCCGGAAAATAGATGTTCACCTAAACGACTGTATGAGAATCGTCACGGGTACCCTGAAATCTACACCGATTCCCTGGCTACATACTATCACTATCATTGCTCCTCCAGAACTAAGACGAAAGGATGCCACTGCGAGGGCATGGGCTAAACTTCAACATCCAAACCACCCGCATGACCTCCCAATTCACGAGACCTTAAACAATCCTCCACCAAACCGCCTCAAATCCCGGGACCCCTTATGGACTGAGGTGGATCATAACCCGCAGATCAAACAAGACTGGCGCCATAAGTGGAACATGGCACCAATAAACAAACATGACATAGTTGACCCCACACTTGCTCTACCAGGATTTGATCTGAAGAGAAACATCTGGAGTAGACTAAATAGAGTTAGGACAGGCCATGCAAAATGTAATGCTATGATGTTCAAGTGGGGACTTTGCCAATCTCCAGCCTGCGACTGCGGAGCTGATCAACAAACTGTAGAGCATATTGTCCGGGAATGCCCTTTAAGGAAGTACCTGGGACCATTCAAAGACATTATTGATGCGACCCCTTCTGCACTGGACTGGCTACGTTCTGTGGATGTGGAGCTTTAATTTGCTGTTTTGATCACATCTTTACCTACCTTTTTACTTATAAGTGTCTTTATTTTTTTTATTTTTATGTTAGATATACTTTGTTTTATATACATGGTGGTATACTTGTTCAGTGCTGTTGCTTTGCCAAACGATAAATAAATAAATAAATAATTTTAAGATGAAGTTATTTCATGTCAGTTGAGTGTTCTTTTCAAATTGGGCATTATTTTCGATTGAATTGGAAAAGTTGAAATTAGTTATCTTGGGTTATCCTAGTTAATTAGACACTCTCTCGTGGTTTACCCAGCGTAGGTAGTAAGCGCCTGAAATCCTGGTTTATTCAGGAATAATTCATGAAGAATAGATATCCTCGAATTGCACTGAATTTCACATGAATAACTACACGAATAAATACTATATGCTATAGAGAAACTTTCTTCAAAATCGGTCATCTGGTTCCTGAGATCTGTGAACACAAACGAACACAAGCACACTGATTAGAAATTATTCGAAGTCAATTTTTATATCTCGCAATGATCTACTGCAGAAGTTGAATTTGCTGAATAACAAAAAACCCTCTAAAACCAGTGTACAAACAGTCGCCTCGTGATTGACCAAGATCACCCATTAATCATCGTAGCATGACCCGGAAGACAGGGACACAATTTTTTCGGCTTTAAATTCATCACCATCAGTCTTTCTTGTCGCCCCTTAAGTACCCGCCAGGGGAAATCCGTAATTGATTGAATACACCGCTTCTTCCTGGGAGGCCCCTTTCCCTCTGATCTCTGGGACACCGACGTCTCAGGGCACACTCTCTTATTAGATGACGCCGGCGACGACGGGCGTCGGACTATTTCCCGATTTTATTCCCAATAAAGAGAGAGTCCGTCCTCAACACAGATTTATCAATCAGAGCTGTCTTTTCTCAACGGGTCGGTTATTGATAGACAATAATAAAAGTTTTGGTTTTACTTTGTTGTTAGACGAAATCCCCGCTGAATCAGGGTGTTCTAACAAGACCCTGACACGTCGAAGCGGTGTGTTTTGTTTATGTGCCTATTTGAAGAAAGCTTATTTTAAATGACGCACTTCTTTCGTCTCATAGATGTAAAAAGTAATATTATCTTAAATATTTCAAAAATTAACGAAAAAAAAATCAGACACGAAAATAAGATTGAACTTAATTAGAAATGATTCAGAACAAGTGTCACGAATGAGATTGACTTCTCTAAACGCTTCAGCGTCCACCATTATTGATAGTTAAGGGAGTTAAGGGTACTACTTTTATGTTTCATTTTCGCACTTCGGTTGTAAATTTCTCTTTCTTGTTAAGACGAACACAAATTAACCATAAATATATGCAATAATCGATACTTACTGTCCAATTTTACGAGGAAATAAATTCTATTCTATTATCTTATTACGATTGACACTTCTGATATTACAGTTACAGGAAAACTTTCAGAATTTCATTATTTACGAATCTGTAAGTCAGCCACATAGATACAGATCAATCGTACGCTACAGATCTGTAGCTTACAGAGAAAAAGCAGAATACCGCCATAAATGACTTATTTTGGTGACACAAATTTATTTTGTATGACTGCTAATGCACGTCGCCTCCACTGGTTTCGTTGAAATATCACCATCTTCAGGAGCAGAGTAACAGGACGACTGCAAAGGAAAAAAAGTTGGAATCAGGTGAAAAAAGTAGGGAAGGAAATATTACTTACGATGCAGCTGCCCTATTATGACTTTTCAACTGAGCAGGAAAACTGACCGGCAGACGTCGTCGTCAACAGATAAAATACAATAAAACATACATAAAAGTCATACACTGAAATATCTGCATACTCTCTTTGAAAACTCTGGTGTCGAACAAATAAAATATAAACAAATAGTGGCGTTAAAAGACTCAGCGCGCAGGTACACTGTTACGTCACCGAAGACAGAATAAGCGGAGGAGGTTTGACCTTGAGTCGATGCATAGGCGGCACTGTGGAAGAATGAAAAATGGGTTCCTTGGAGGTGATCAGCTTATTGAAACAAAGAGCACTCCTGTCAATCTTCTCCTTGCTCAATTAACTCTACGACCTTCTCTCTTCTTAGCACGTCGAATGGGCGGGGGTAGCTGTGCGTGGACAAAGAGTTTAGGTCAACAGCAGTGTTGTCTTTGATATGGGAGAAAATTTCGATCTAATCTAACACGAACTGTCTCAAACCGAAGTTGGACGGGTGTATGATTCTAGCGTCTCCCTCCGGATCGAAAGGATGGTTGTTGAATTTCTGGCTTTGGAGATGTTCATATTCTCTGTTGAAGAGGTCTACCCGTTCTGCCGATTTGAACTACGTTGGAGTTGGGGTCTCTCTGTAGATATCTCAGTGTATGACCTCCTGCTCAGTTGAAAAGAAATAACAGTTGTTAAGTTATATTTCCTTCCCAGTTTTTTCAACCTGTTTCCAACTGTTTTTCCCTTATGTTGCAGTCGTCCTGTTATTCAGTTCCTGAGGATGGTGATATTTCACCGAAACTAGTTGAGCAGACGTGCATTTGCAGTCGTACGAAATGAATAAGTGTCACCAAAATAAGCCATTTCATCTACCCCCAATTACGAATTAGATTTTCTAAACGATCTCTCTAATATATTGCTGAGTATGCAGGGTGAGTCATTGGCTTGTACATATATTTTAACCGTAGATTCCTGAGGTAAAAAAAACATTTTTTTTTCTTCGTTATTTTTCCGATTCAGCCTTGATAAGAAGATATAGCCATTTCAAACTTTCATAATGAGCTATGCCACTCCTGGAAATCATAGATACATATCTGCCTACCATTCAAATCTTGAAAATAATAAGCAATTGTACGTTGAAAACAAGCATCAACTTACGTTTTCAATCATATTCGACGAAATATGAAGTATGAATTTATGAGTTGTGAATAATTACTGAATTCATAAATTGTACCCACACTTTATACTAATACTTCATACAAATTTCGTTAGCTGCCAATGTTGAATATATATATTTTTCAACATCCATAATGAAAAAATCAGCTGTATCCGCTGCGAAATTCATCTTCATTATTCAATATGCAATCATTTTTATTGTTGTTAATAAAATACATAAACAAATATCAATGTTCACTACTGAGCTGAACGTTGCCAGATAGCACTCAGTGTAGAGTGTACATAGACTTACCACAAAATAATCTCAAATGTCATAGTTATTTTCAATTATAACGATGTTCTGAATGATTTGTAATGAGATTTTACTTAACAGTTCAGGAGATTATGTTAAATATACTTCATGAAAGAATGAAAATGAAAAAAATTCAACTTTAAAAACGCAAATTTTTCGCGACTGTTCTTTATTGGTCGTTGTTGCGCATCATCAACAAACAATTGAAATTTGGAATCAATGGTATTCTAATTTTCAATTGAAACGTTATTTCGTTTATTCGACTGTATTAGTGTACAGGGGCGGCTTCACCCTTTGCGCGGCCCCGAGCAGGAGGTCTTCGCGAGGCCCTTTTTCCTTCGTGAATTATGTGATGCGAAAGTTAAACAAGTTTGGTATTGGTTATTGTCAAATTTGACAATAAATGCCAGTTTGAAAAAATATGAATTTGAGTTTTAATTAAAATATAATAATATAATAAAACAAATGAAAATAAACACATAACAATTGTTACGAGGATGGTTGTGCACACCAAGAGATTAAATTGAAGTAATAAATTTGAGTACTTCGGTGTGAAATTATTTGTCGAAAACGGAGCGCTTTCGGCCTAATTAAAAAGCCATCTTCAGGGTTTTCCCGTCCAAGAAACCCTCACAAACATTCAGGCGAAGACGGGCACCACCATTGAACGGACAAGATTCACAAAAAGGTGAATTTAAGGCACTCTAAAATCATGGGTTCTGAATATAAAACAGTGGAAACAACAAAGATTTACAACATCGAGAACCCCAGGAGAACAAGAAATTTCTTGATTCAATAACAAGAAAAATTTGAATTTATTCGAAAAATGTGATCATGACCTCTGAATGTGAATGAAGAACCAAAATAAAAAAATTTTCATCAGCAAAAATAGAATATAACAAAATTGAACCCAGCATTCCCACCTCCAATAACTTAGAAAAAACAGATTTTGCTCTCCTTCTTCTGTGATTCTCTATAATGAAATGAATTCATGCGTAAGACGATAATTGAACTAATATTTCAAAGCGACCACCAAAGAACGGACAACAGGGCTATAAATATTTCATGAGGCTCCAACATCTGGGTTAAGTAATCATGGTACCTAAATACTCAGATAATTTTTAACCCAATTGTGTTATGTGATTCTGCATTCTATTCTACCTACTGATCTGGTGGGTCTGACATCTGGTGCTTACCCATTTGGACGTTCCGAGAAGTCGCAATATTAAAAAACTACAAAATGTTATTTTAAAATTTGCTTTGAATGAATGTATTGGTTAACAAACTTTTTTTAAATTCATCCTCATGTTTCAACCTTCATAAATAATAAGGGGACTAAATCATTATCAAAATTCGCTCGGGTCTTTGGGCGCGAGGCCCCACCAAGAGCGAGGCCTCGGGCGATTGCCCCGTTCGCCACCCCCTGAAGCCGCCACTGTTAGTGTAAATATGCATAATGTTCTCTAACCAGGAAATGGGAGATATGCCAAAATGCTTGTTCACTCATGAAAAAATAGCTTTGAGCTCGTATGCTACCAAGGAAAACAATAGACAAAACTGATACGGAGTAAAGTCAATATGTGAGCAAGCTTGATGAACCATTAACTGATGTGACCACGAAAACGTTAGGGTGACTGCAATTTCGACAACTTAGTGGAGGGCGAGCCATTCATTTTTGTTCCAGATCCCAGAATTGGTATGGAATGACTCAATAAAAATTTCATCAGGAGAAAAAGATATCGGATTGGGCAACACGGCTTTCATGAGCACCGTGTCAAGCGCATGTTTAGATTCAAATGGTGGTGCCAGAAACAACAACATGATTCTCTCTAGGTGAAGCATTCATTTTGGCTTTTAATGAAGCGGGAAGATCCCCTTTGAAAAATTCAACTTGCCTGAAGCATCAAGTATCTCGAAAAAGGTGTGTGAATTTGCTTGAATAAATAAGGATGTAAATCAAAGAACTGGAGACTTGAGCTCATTAATATATCTCAATTGCAAACGTTCGCTGCTTCTCTTTCCATTCATAACCTAATACTTCCAGAACATGAATTATCAGATTTAAACGTGATGATTTTCAACGTGACAACGTAGCAACAATTGAACTCTGTGCATATTTTCAACAGAGTCATATTCAGCCAAGGTACCCAATTTATTGAATTTCTAAGAATTTTTCTTCTATTCAATATGAGATTACTCGAGAACGGCGGGTTTTGAAAGAAAATAACAAGAGAACTTTTATATTCCAAAATGAATGAATATTCATTTAATCATATTAAATTTTCTCTTTACAATTAGACTCATCGAATTTCTGGTGAATATATGAAATGTCATGGTCATAATTAATTGAATGGTGAATGTTGATATAATTTTGTGTTGGGGGTAGATTAATCAAACTTACGAGAAAATATGTTCCGAATATCAATCACTTCATTGGACAAAATCGTTTGAGAAATACAACTGAATATTGAATTTTTTCATGAATTCTCAACAGCCTTTCAAAGAAGACGAATGGAACTAAATGGAAGATGAAAAGAGTGTTTTTTTTGACACAGGGATCTACAGTTAAGATATATGTACAAGTCAAAGACTCTCCCTGTATACCTACTCTCAATGAGAATTATCCAGCAGATATAATTCTGGCATAGCAATAATGAAAAAAATTATAAGCGGAGATCCGTCGTGTCACTCATTTATGTAAACGGTTTAACTTCAATCCTTTTTCCCCATGGCCGCCCGACAAATTTTTTCCATTTAACGACATATAGGTAAATAGTGCATTGTTATATAAATAAATAAACAAATAAAAATAAATTATATTTTTTTTTCTACTACTAATTGAATGATACATGAGGGATCAGTAGAATATTTCATGCTGCCCAGCCATCTATAGATAATTAGAAATCGGTCAGTCATGTGTCACTCGAACACAATATTGATTTGCAGAGACGGACTTGGCAGATGGGGTAACAGGAAATTCCCTGGTGAGTGGGCCCTCTTATGTGGGGGCCTTTGTCCGAGAAGATCCTACTTACTCAAACGAATTTATTCATTTATTGTTCATTTAATAAATAAATTTATTGAATTAATATCATCTCTGAAATATTGTGGATGGCTCCCATAGATCAAATAATGATGAGTAATGGGCTAACGCTAATATCGTAAATAAATTTTCGTGAAAATGTCAATTAACGTGAGGGGTCTCCTGCCTCATTTATCACTTTAAGAGGATATTCTGGTTATTTTCCCTGATAACGATTGCATATTCCTTCGATGCTAAGAATTCTTCACACCCGAATTTCGTTCGTCGACTTGAATGCCACAAGTTTTTAGTTTTTTTCAGATTTGTTTACTCAAAATTGAATAATTGTACAAATGCGGAGAGGGTCATTTTCTTCAAATTGCATTATGCAGTTTTTGTTTCTGTGGTGTTGGAGAGGATAATACTTTTTTGCGTGCTTATTAGAATAACTTCCTCTTCATATGTTGTGCCATACTATATGGATGTTCTAAAATTCTAAAACATCAGATCATTTCATTAAAAGACCTAATTTAACCTATATAATGTTTTCAAACGCATTTTTCAAGAGTGACTATGTTTTTGTTTTGTTTTGTTCCAAATTGATCATTTCTCATTGAATTATGTGTTTTTCTACACGCATATGTTTGCATTCGACTAGGAAACTGATATCTAGGCAAATTTGCTTCTCTACTTCTTGTTGCTGGTCTACCACTACGTCACTCTAACCAAATCTGAATCAGTTCGCGGGTTTTTGCCTTCGGATGTGCCTGCGATACGGCTTTGAGGCCCCCGAAAATGTATTTCATGGTGTTATGATCATGGAGACCCATGACCTCTTAGTTGAAAAGCGTCAACAAATAAACTTGTGTTAGCATTTTCTGGAGCTTACTTCCAGAAATATTGGTCTGTGAGTAACTTTTTCATATGTCACCCTGTATCCCTTTTTCATTCCAATAGCCTAGCACAAGGAGAAACGGTCCAAAGTTGAAATCGCCGAAATTTCAATAGAGGCGTTTTACTCGAAAACAAAAGAAGATGCAGAAATGCAGTTCATTCCATCTTTGATTTCACTAAAAAAGACGATCCTTATGTAGGAATTTCACTGTGTCTAGGAAAATTACCAGGCACCAGGTAGTCAGGTAGTTTGAAGAAATGTTTAATGTGTAGATGAAACAGGTGAAACCACTGACAACGAGGAACTCGGAATTTCAGTCACTGAACGCATTTTAATGAATATTTTCGTCGAATGAATTCGCCTAATGTGTAATTGTTTCTTCTCAATCACGTCCAAGAAAGTTTCGTCTATTTAATTGTTAACGTTCGGGCCATCTCTCGTGACGTTCTCTGATCTTTTTCTCGAAATACTCCTTGAACTCCTCTCCTGCTACACCTAGAAACCTTCAAGTTATTGCATTCCCATGATTCTCGACTTTTTCGGATCAACACCTGCTAACACTCAAGAAATCTAGCGTCCAGTGTCGAGTGCCTCGAAGGGCCTGATGAACCCTCTGATTGGTGCACTTGAAACCAGTGCCATAGGCAAAAATTCGAAAGTACTATAAAGTTAATAATTTTGAATGAATTTTTGAATCCCACATTCATGTGACCTTCATTTTCCTCTATCTTTTCAGTTGAAAACTCGTAGTTTGAGTGTCATAAATTCTGCCAACCTGTAGAGCTCATGAAGATTGTATATTTCACAGATGGCTTGAGTACATCTGTAAGTTTGAAAAATTAGTTCATAGTTGAGAAAATAATGACAAGTCTCAATTCTGAAAACATGAAATGTTGACATGACATTCATATTCATATGTTACCTCATTGATTGTTTCATGTCACTAGAAATTCCGATCAAAAATGTTACCTACTTCTCATACCAAATAAACAACTGCCCCCTCCTGAAGTTTGATATTTTCCTTTCGATTCGAGTTCGGAGTCAATTGATAAAGGCGCCCGTCCCCAGCACAGATTTATCAATCAGTCCTGTCGTCTTCCAGCTGGTCGGTAATTGATCGAGAATAATAAAGGAAAGTTTTGGTTTTCGTTCCCTATTCGCGGAGATCCCTGTTGACTGGAAAACATCTAATAGGATTTTCAAGATGTCCCGAAACTAATTTCGAAGTTCCTCGCGAACTTCTCTGGACGATCCAGATCGAAAATTCATTTCCTATCTATACGGATGGATCGGCAGTGTAGAGCCATCCTCTTATGTTCCAGCTCGCTGAATAATTTATTCGATTTATTCGTGCAAGACATTTTGTCACATACCCATTCAGAGGAACTTGACTGGTTTCATATTTTATCTTCACGCCAGTCAGTCTCATAGAAATCGGCATTTCAAAATAATCACATGACTTTAACTAGTTTCTTTCACACTTAATGAGTATTCTTTCATTTTAAGAGTAGAATATACGATCATGTTTGGTCTAGTGTGAGATGATTTTTTTTGTTTACTGTGTGTTATCAATACATTCGCAGTGCTCTTTTTCTCAAGCAGAATCTGAAATGTAGTGATAATCCTGGTAGATTTGAGTTGTTGTCAATTCTATTGCCCTCCTGATGAGAAATATCAGAGACGGCGTCATGTCTTATTTTATAACTAATCCCTGCATTTTTCTGACATGGGTCTTATCAGAAAATCTAACTTTTTTATGTTTCTGACATATCACTGTTTCTACTATTGAATTGAAAGCTCCGTTCAGCCGAAGTCTCAGCAGACAAACTTTTAGGAAATAATTTCACGGGTTCTCAATGAGACATCTTCAGATTAACTTTCAAGAAACGTTCATTACTTTCGAATGAGAAAATTTTTAGACATTGTTTGAATGTTTTTATATTCTCAGATTTATGTTCGTTAGTGATATTTTCCATCTGAATGAAACAAAATAGGTTAAAGTCACGTGATATTGAAAAAATTTATTTTAATAAATGAACTTATGAAAGAATTAATTGCCTTCTATTGAAAAAACAAAGAAATATGGATTTTCCTAATTTTTGGAGCTAAAATTCATTTTGTGATACAACAATGTACGCAGAATAATAAGAGTAAAAATTTCACGTTCGTGCTCAATCACAAGGACAGTGCTATAAAAATGGTTTTACTTCTTCGTGAATATATAAATTCACAGCAGTTTTTATTTCGCCCTATATTTCAGAAACAAATGAAGTTGAAATATTTCTGTTTGTGGATTCGAAAGTTTTACAAGAAATTTTCATATGAACGCGAAAACCCTATTTTGATCTACTGAAAGAGTAGTTTTTCACGTGATGCCAAAAACTGAAAATTCCACGCCTTCCCATTATCACGTTGAGAAAGTCGATTTGAACGTATTGGGCCAATTTCGAAAAAACCATAATAGTACATACAAGAAGTTAGTTAGTTAGTACATACAATACCGTTAGTCTGCCGAATGGCTAATGGCTAGCTCTCAGTCTACAAGTTGACAATAGAGAATTCTGAAGAAACCAAGTGTCAAAATTTACTTGAAAATGAATTGGCATATCAAATTTAACAAAATCTATCCCAAAGTTAGTGGTTTATTATTGTTTCAACAGTATATGTTTTGTTTTTTTTTCCGAATTTTCTCTTTTCCGGATTATCCTTCGGAAATTGTTCAAAAGCCGAATAGATCGAGGTGAAAGGTGTAACAAGCATCTCAATTTCTATAAATTCAAGTGAAATTTCCAGGTAACTAACTCGCAAATATTTCGTATTATTGTTATGTTTCCTTCAATTCAGTTTTGTTCGGTGCAACATTCTCATTTTTCCAAGATAACATCAAATAAAACGAAGATATAGATGACGGTTTCACAAAACTTTAATGGTGCGATTACAATACCTTACATAAATTTGACCAATCAAATCATTCCTTTAGAAATTTCAACGAATCGCGGTGGCTCCAATTATTTCAACGGTACAAACTACAAACAAAGTTTTGTGAAACCGACCCATAATCTGCAGATTAGCTGTCTATGAGTGACGTTACACAATTGTTAATATTCAAAAACATTGACTTCTGTATCAACTATCTAATATAGTTGCGACGAAATATCAATGAGGACCTCACTTGAAGGGATCAAAGGATAAAAACATCCACATACGTTTGCGACGATGTTTCTCGCAAGTCTACGAAGCAGTTATATCGTCTGGTAATGCAGATCGCATTCAGGAGACAGCTTTATATTACGGTTCTATAATTGAATCATCCCGGCACTGGGAGCTCTAACGATTTTACCCATTGAGATACGTTCTATAGTCGCTACGAAACTAATATCACTTTGTTCCTACAAAGACATTCATACTGTTTAAATGTACTTTATGTAATTGAAATCATTTCAAAAGGTAAAGGATACGCCGTTCGTCGTATGTTGCTAAGACTGGGAACGTCGTCTAAATCCTTTGGGAAAACGCTTTTCATATGGAAATCGAAGATTTGGCTGGGCAAATATTGCTAGCCAGGTTGATTCATTAAGGTCGCAGACAATAATTAAATATGAATTAGCATGAACTTGTTCTAGCTGAACATTTTGGGAAGTAAATGGAGGTTCGGAAATTATCGGTTTGGACAGGATGAAAGTATCTCATAAATAAAATGAATAAATTACACAATGAAGGTAATGTGCACAAAACCACATCAAAATGTATTCACTGAAAAATTGTGATACGATAACGACAAACGAGCACGTCGAGCTTGACTCAATCACTGGATCTATTTTCAGGTTCAGATCAGGATTATTTATTCATGGTTTCATTGTGAATCATTGAAGAAGGTAATTTCACACTGTTATTGATTTCCGTAACATAGAAAATCGTTCTATTGCTTTTGCTCTCAACGGAATAATAACAACAAGATATCTCAAATTCAGAAATATGGGGTACAGAACAGAGTTCAGTTAATTCGAGACAATTTTATTGCCACTTTGAAAGAGACTTTGAATAATATCGCTTTCCGAAAAACGAAATTAAATCATTCGTTGTTTTGTGAATTTGCAGAAATATTTCGGTTCATGTCAAGTAGCATCATCAATCAAACCGAAAAATTAATCAAATGATAGATTGTGAAAAAACACATAAAAAAATCGATCTGTTCCTCTGACAAGTTTCAAGGATTTATTTTTGAATATACTGTTGGACTTGCAGAAGGGTAGCATTTCGCGACAGATTTTGATATTTTTTTTCTCTCAGTTCGATTCATACACATTTCGCTCTAATTTTGAATGCATATTTCCTTAGCATCAGTAATAAATTTTTGCTAATGAGGATACTACGATATCATTTACCATAATGAAAGACAATGAAACGAAGTATCAATCGATTTCAAAGTCTACAACAACATGTCTGAATTTTGTGGGTTCGTGATATCGAAAATGATAATTTTCATTATAATTAGAATGTTCCATGATGATATGACAGAATCTGATTGCAAGACATAGGAGAAAAAAAGATATCGAAGGCTTCTCATATTCAGGGTGTGCCATCCATAACTTTCAATGCCTAATTTTGACCTCTGGGGTGGAAAAACCGAAAAACGCTTCGACAGGTCAAATTTTGTTGGAAGGAAGCAAAATATTGTTGTTCGAATGAGTTTGATATCAACACCCTACTAGCTGCAACCTCTAACAACTCTCATTTTTTGAAGGGACCTTGTAGGGGAGGCAATTCAATTTTCTGCATGGTTGTATATTTTTTTCATCGCTCTATTATTATAAGGAGTGTCACATTATACCATCAAAATCTTTCACACTGCGAATTGGGATCTTTGAGATGAAAGAAGAAGAAAAAACCATACAAATTGAATTGCTCTCCCAACAAGGTGCTGCTTTTTCCAATTTCAAAATGGGAGCTGTTAGTGGTTGCAGCTAGAGGGATAGTGATATCGAACGCATTTGAATACCCTCATTTGTCCCAATCCCAACAAATTTTGACCCCTCCGAGCGTTTTTCGTTATTTCATCCCGAAGCTCAAAATTCGGGGTAGAACGTTATGGATGGTTCACCCTGTATGTTCACGAAAGCTACCTCTTGCTTCTTCATGAATACAATTTTTTTCAGCTATAGTATACGGAATATAAAAAAACTATTGAAGACTTACGAAAAACATGAATACCTTAACTGATACAAAAAAATCACGAACCACATGCTTCTGCATGTGTTAGAATATCCGAAAAAGAATTCTAGTTTTGTCTCCAACTTAATTACACCCTTATAAGAATTGGCCAACGAATGAAAAACAAAAACAATAACAACATAAATGACGAGTTCACTGTTTGTGCGCACAGGACTACGTCAGACAAACTTATTCTGAGGAATATAAATTTATAAATAAGAGCATAAAAAAAACAAAATAACAAAACTTTGTTAGGGATCTTTGAATATACTATGGAACTTCCCTATAACGAATACGCTAAATCCGCGAAAAAATTTCGTTATACAGAAATTTCGTTATGCAGAAATTTTTTTTTATTGTGTCAAGTGTCAAAAAAAACAACGTTCACTTGCATTTTTTTTATTTGCATACATTATACATAATTAACTTAAGCACTTCCTTCTAGACATTTTCGCACTACTTTTTTCATTAACAATCAAAGCAAAACTGAAAACTGAACAATCTGTAAAGCCTCCTGTTTCAGAAGGAACTCTCCGTCGGCAGTGATGGTTTAGTTTATAATCGGGATTTATTACCTACGTCCCACAGAATTACGGAAAAAACCATCATTTAGTATACTCTGGGAAAAACCTTCTTACTAATACGCCTTCAGAGAGTGATTTTCTTGGAATAATTCGTTATAGAGAGAATTCACTTCGTTTTAGAGGGTGTTTTTAACAGGGTATTCGGATTCAAGGTACAATGACAGATACGAAATTCGTTGTAGAGACGTTCGCTGTAGGGAAGTTCCACTGTTATTTAAGGTTCAATTATTTCAAGTTATCTCCTTTAAATTTTTTAATTTTGGAATTATTTGTCGTTATTAGCTCTATCAGTCAGATAAGGTGATATACACGGTTGTTTCAGAAATAGGTGACCATCTCTCTAGCATAGATAGACAACTGAAGAATAAGAGGTTTGTTGAGTAACGAATTTCCCTAAAGCCATCCGTTTTCAAGATACAACGCGAAAAAAAAACAAGCTACACATTTTTTCCCCTATTTCGATACACCCTATGGAACATCTCCCAAAGATACTTTTTTTCATCATTTCGTTCACATTACAGATTCTGAAACCATCAAAATCGATAGCAAACGTTGAGAAAGTTTTTACAGATGGCTGTTTTCTCTTTTTTTTCACATCAGCAATGTGCTGTTTTATTCGATTCTTCAAACATTGATTGGTTCGACCAATATATTTTTTAATGCATTCTGACAACGGAATGCTATATATCAAACTAGATTTGAAATCCAGTTTGATTCACAACTTTCAGATACACGACAAAAGTTAATAGCTCAAAAGGGGTTACAGTCCACTGCGACCTGATGGTCTATTGTGCCCCCTGAAAAAGCTTTACAGCTCGCCTTCAAGTCCCAGAGATCTTATGAAATCCAGTATCTCGAAAGGATTCAGTGAGGCAAATTCCTCTTTCCTACATTGTTTCATTTGGCTTACAATGCCAAAGCATTCTGTGACTAGGTGAATATGAGTTTCTTCCTCCTCTCTACAAAATTTACACTCATCGGTGTACGATACGCCCATTTTTAGCAAGTGCCTTCTGAGGCGACAATGCCCTGTAAGAAAGCCAGAGAATAGGTGTAGTTGGTTCTTACTGAGATCCAAAGTTTTGTGAAACCGACCCATAATCTGCAGATTAGCCGTCTATGAGTGAGGTTACACAATTATTATTATTCAAAAACATTGAGTTCTGTATCAACTATCCAATATTGTTGCGACGAAATATATTTACACTCATCGGTTTACGATACGCCGATTTTCAGCAAGTGCCTTATGAGGCGACAATGCCCTCTAAGAAAGCCAGTGAATATTTGTTGTTGGTTCCTACTGAGATCCAAATTGTTTCTGGATCTTGCAGTTTCGAAATTCCGAAGGAATTTTTGGAGTGATCCAACCCTGTGAGATTCTGCCAGAGTTTTCTTCCTCTTCTTCAAAAATTCTTCTATGCACATTTTCTTTCAGATACAAGAAAGCAAATTTGTTTTTGCGAATGGAATTCTCTCATTCGATTGCAGAATCCTAAAAATATAAACCGAATGAATATGAGCCCTTGAATTCTTTATTTGTTCTTGAAATGAATTTCTAGTCTGCACTTCAGAGCATGGAATGAACGCGTGGTTAGCAAACAGGTTTGTGCTTGTTTACATGAGCAAATAAAAGGTGGACAAAATACTGTAATGAAATACAATTTATTGTCATCTATCCTCCACTGATTCCAGCTATCAATATGCATAACATTTTTTTGGATGATTGTAGTCAGGAGCTGGGATTTATTGATAAGTAGATCCCTCATTGAATCGAATTAAATGCCGCCATACTGGATCTTATTCGTATCGTTAAGTCTTAACACCATTCGCAAACAATTTATCATTCGAACTATCCCAGGAACCAGATATACAAATTACAAGGTTCGACTGAGCCAGAACATTAATTATAGTCGCCATAACAATTTCCCCCCTTAATATAGGTAAAGATAACATGAATATGGGAAGTGGAGTTTTTGCCCCATACACCCCTAGATAATCTACGTCGTCTCTCGAACATTCATCATGGTGAAATGAAAATGTATGTATCAGGTTTTGTGATAGAACAGTTCACACCTATGCAAATCAGGTTTGAACGAGTGGAGACTTGCGTGAGTAACATGCTTAATTCAAATCGTCCGTGTATTGCTATGAATATCATTAAAGGAACTTCTGCGTTCGTGGACAACGTAGATGGCTCATTTCGAAACAATGGGGCATTTATGATGCCAGATAAATGTAATTATGTTTGCCTCTTGGAGCATTCACACTTTTATATTCAGTTCATTACATACGCAGAATACTCGATAATTCACAAGTTTATTAGAATATCAATTGAAATCCTCATCATGTCTGTATCGAACGTTCGTCATCTGGGGTGTTACAATGTTTGGGTCTCATCAAACAATAAACCTGCTTCACTGATGAGATTGGATGAATATAATTAATCATAAGAACGCATCTAGAGGTGAGGTTTTTCTTATAGGTGGTGGAACTTATTTAAATAGTACATTTCAACCTATCTGGCCATACAAAGTATTCAATATGAAACATGTGAAAGAAATATTTGGCATCAATCGCTTGATATTCCTTTGAACTGCATCTCTTTGTTTATCGGATAATAATCACCTGTGATTAATCAACAGCGATGGGCATATTGATTTTGTTCAGACTATCCATCAATAATCATAAAACTTGTTATGTTTCATTCGGGAATATAATATGAATTTATTTAACCCGTAACTGGTGAGGTGAAATTGTACTCACATAACTGGTGAGGTGAAATTTTACTGACATAACTGGTGGGGTGGTGCTTGAAAAACTCCAAAGAGGAAACACTGTAATTCTCGATTTATATGAGAAATAATGAATTGCAAGCCATTTTTATGTAGCTCTTTCATTAATGAATGATAGTTCAATGGAATATGGGTGTCTATTCAACTCCTATTCGAGGTGTTGAAAAAAATGGTGCAAGATATCACGTTCATACATTTTCGTAGGTATTCTTATCTTGCATGGGGTTTGTGAAACGAGTCGTTCATACCATCGATCCACAATATACTGCATTGTTTCATTTCTAACCTCTTGGTTGGTCTTAGGCTGATATTACACTATCATGTGATAGTGTAATAGATAATAATAGTGCTACAGAGCTAATAGGCAATTGTGCTGACCCTAACAGTACCTAGGCAGTTTTTGTTGCGATCTGCTCATCATACCAGAATTTAAATAGTTTTTACTAATACAAGTTGCACGATTAGCTAATATACGAATACGAGATGAGTGGAAAAACTGCCTCCTGCAACGAATATTATACGATAATTCCTCTATTTCAGTCAAGTTTTGTGAAATACGCTCGGAATTCAAATAAAAATTCAGATTAGTCACTTTTGCATCGTCTCCTTATTTACAAATCTCAAGTTATTCAATGAAGTGTAGTTGGGGGAGTTGGCTGAGAGAAGGTGCTCTTGCTTAAAAACAATGCTGCAATGAGTTCATTAGAGCAATACTTCAAGAACTGTAAAGGCACTCATTACGATACCGAAATAGAGAAACATATTCAATAATAATTATTTTTTAACTTTTATTTTACATTTTGTGAAAAAAAAAGATTCCATGAATGTGTTTCATATCAAATAGAAAAGAGAAAGAAAGACACCCTTACTAATATTATTATATTCTCTCACGATCTATCATCATCAGGTCAGCTGAAAGTAGTAGTCAAATTATAAAATATGATTATTTTTTTCATAATTATCTTCATAACAACAATAAAAGTGAACAGGTTTCGAATTTACTTACCGTCAGAGGAAGATGCACTATCAACTTTCATTCATTCTAGTTTTTTCGAAGGTTCATTATTCTAGTTATATTTCGATGGTATAATTTGGTAGTTTTCAGTTTTTGGGGTGGTTAGTGTCGATTTTCATCATTCGAGTTATCTGTTTTGCCTGGAAATATTTGTGTCAACTGTCAGCCATATTAGGAACAATTTACATAAGTACAGGTGTCATCGGAAAGTTAGAATTATGTTGTTGGACGACGAACCGACTTTTATGATTTATATTGTTGAAGAGATGATCATCGTTCTTGCGTTTCAAAATTTCAAGTGGCTCTAATAGTGTCAATTTATAAAAATCATTATTTTTGATCAAATCAAATCAAACTGGCGAGTGAGGTGGAATTTTTAATGTCATTCAAATGATTTCCTATGGCAGAAGCAAGCCTATGTTTGATGTGTTCTTTAAATCTGATTTTAACCCAAATAGACCTGAAATTTTTTTTTTCCATTTCAATGAGAATTGTGTCAGATTATGGTTTAAATGGAGCCTCTTCATATTTTTCATCTTGATGTGTACTTATTTTTCACGAAAAGTTTACATTTGTGGTGTTCTTTTAAAAGAACGGTAGGTTTTTGAGCTACTAAAATTCATTCTATGAAAAATGAACATTGAATTATAATATGTCGTGATTATAGAAGCAATTTTTCGGATGTTATGCTATTTTATATTTAATACTTATAAAATATTGGTTTTTATGCCACACTTCACAATTTTTTCATTTTATTCTGGTAAACAATCAGATGGTCTACTCTGTCCCATCCTGAAGATTGGTGTAAACTCTTTGATTGCTTAGATGGTCCTGTTTTTGTTGTTTTTCTATTAGTTTCCAGCAATCTTGTTGCGATGATAGCTAGTCTAGTTTGTTACTATTTCTGCGTTTTGAACAACCATGTCAAAGCAGTGTGCAAGAAGTGGGATTACCAATTTTTGTCCTTGTCGAAATACGATTCTAACTCATGTTTTTACGGGATCACTTAACGCCCCCCATATATTCTAATGTTGCATGAGTTTTGGTTGGTCTATGATATTTTTTTTCTCATGGTGAATATATTATTACATTGTTTGGTGCATAGAAATACGAATAAGAAATTAGTAGGCGCATAAGCAACATTATTGTTATTTCAGTAACAGAAAACTATTGAATCATGTGCAGAAGAAAATTTCGCTATCATATGGTTCTGAAATCATATCCAGATTATCTGCATGATGTAGTATCTCATGCAGAGTCAGATTGTTATAACAATATATTCAGGTAATATAGTAGGTGATAATCCTACCGTTCCATTAAAAGAACGCCTTCATTTACGTAGCAAAAATCAGGATTTGAAATCATGAAGAAGATGAATTCGCCTCTTCTATTATTCATCCGACCAAAGATATAATTATTTTATTCGCAAACGTGATGAAATAAATACATATGAAAAAATACACCACTTTACAAAATGAGGTATTGCAACAATTGATATATTTATGAAGTTAACATGGCTTTAAAGTGAATTTGAATACTGAAGCACTTTGTAGGTTATATTCAGTGTTGAAGAAATCATTAATTTATGTGTTTATATTGACGCCTTCTTTGTTTCTTTATTTTGAGCATGAATAGACAACTTTTAGATAGGTGTTCTTTAAACGGAACGGTAGGTCTATTTCGGTTAACTGCCCTGATCGTGATATCGACATAGAAGACAAGACAGTTGTCGTAGGTATTCTTATATATTGCGCTTTTTTTATTGTTTTTTCTTTGGATTTGTTGTTAACTAGTATG
Organism: Hippodamia convergens; assembly: GCA_038502775.1. NCBI lineage: Eukaryota > Metazoa > Arthropoda > Insecta > Coleoptera > Coccinellidae > Hippodamia > Hippodamia convergens. The sequence continues at coordinate 21,935,448 of CM076609.1, read as the reverse complement.
ACCTTTAGTTTACCATGAGAAACATTGACAAGGTTGAATGTATACTTCGCTAGAATACATTCTGTTGTTAAGGTTAAAAAGTATAGAACTTTGTTAGGTGTTTTGACTGTAGCTTGGGGGTATATTTTCGTCAAAAGTTTTTTTTATTGTGGAGGTCAGGATATCGTCCATGAACTGTTTTGTATGATGATTAGCTATTGCCATTTTATAGATAAAATTAAATTTTCTATGATATTTCACTTCAGAAAGCAGTATATTATTTAAACGATTGAGAAGAGAAAAAAGTCGGTATTTTTGATTGGATGAAATAAGTATTTCGAAATAATTACTTCACTTTGTGTAAGCTTTCGACAAATATCAATATCGAATGAATCATCAAGATTTAAGAAGATATTTCGAAATTTTTAGAGTGAACTGAATTTTAGAGTATGTATGCATACAGGAATGACTTTAAATGTATCGACTCTATTAGAGTCGTTTAGGCATTTTCCGAGTTAGAGACTCTGCGACTGGAACATTCGTATAATGATTCACAATATCGACTGACACTAAAATATCTGAGTTCAAATTAAAAAAAAAAGAAGAAGAAAAGTCGATTTTGTGTTCTTGACGAGTTAACCTTCCTATCTTATTTGTGTGCCACATGTGTCACATATATCTTGCCCATATCGAAATACGTATTATTTGTTTTTTAAAGATTTTTGAATGATAGAAGATAAAATACGAGATATTATAACAACTAGGAAAATATCAACTAAGCTACTCATTATGAGGTTTGTACTGAAATATCTAGCCAAGAAAATGTTCATCTATCTTTTGGTATTTCAGCCTTGAGAAAGAAACTATACAGAGTTTCGAAACGTCGGCAATGTAATAAATATAGTTTAGAGAAGTACATCTTATCATTGTCCAGATTCCCGATATAAAAGATGGTTAACACTAAAATATATTTGCTGTTTTAATCGAGCTTGACAGAGTTCATACAATCGACTAATTTGAAGGCATGCATGACTTATTATTTTTTTGTCGTGTTATGATCTGATTGATGGATATTTTATGAGCAGATGAATTGAATGAAGAAGTTATAGATCTTATGCTTTTGTCTGTCTTATGTGATTTTATTCGACTATATAAATTAAGTTTTTCTGGGTTTTTTCTATTATATTATGAATAATCAAATGAAGGATGAATTTTTGAAGTTCATTGTTTTCTTTCTATACAGTGATGTTGGAAGAATAAATAATATGCCTGCTTTTTTGTCTGCTTTCGTCATGGTTAGACTAGACTGTTAGTTATAATTTTAGATTTTAAGGATCTTACGGTCTCAACAAATTGTCTGTGAGTGAAGCCTGGAATATGACTCTCAAGTTGTTTAGCTTCTCACATTACTCAGTATGATTGTAAGATCTTTACTCAGAGTGCAATATTCAGGGTGTTTTCGTGATTGCAGTTCCAAATCGATGGCTTGATGTGGATATCCAATTGACGAATTGTTGGTACAAATTTGTGTACAAGATTGAGTAGTGCAGCCTCATCAGTAGTGAACTCTGTTTCTGAAAGGTTTGAGAATCGTCCATGGAAAGTATGTGAGGAATTATCATCCATCACACTTATCATCCACATACATACATATTTTCTATGGGCGATTCAACAACCTTCATGATACAGAGTTCGGAGAAATGTGTTTTCTCAGCCTGGTTTCAAGTCGGTCTTATTTTTTTATAGGATATTGATGATGAATGAATTTAAATTCCACCTCAGAAAAGACTGTCAATTTTTACTGAATTTTATGCAGTTGATTCTATTTAACTTACTATTGGAAAGGGAAAAAAAGTGTTAATTGCAACCAAACTGATACAGCCGTTGGTTCTTCAACTACCCAATGTCCATCGGAATTACCTCGTTGAAACGAGTTGAATATTTTAAATCGAGTACAACATATAGCGGAAACCTTCGTACAACGTCAGTTCACCAGGAGCTTGACGAGTTTTCGGTTGAATATAATGAATTGATTAATTTGTGAAGGCAAACGAGCTTTGTGGAAATTATGCGACAATCTTTGAACTGATCACATTTTCAGCAGTGTGATGAATTATGCGAGTTTTTGATGTCGGGTGGATACTGTCAAAACAGATGATGTGGTAATTTCATGAAGTGTTAATTACCGAGCAGAAGGAAATTACCAACGACAGATCGTATCGTAAGGGAAAAGGGTTTTAATTTCTGTTGGAGATTGTGCGTGTTTTCGTTCCATCCTTCTAATTTTGTTGCATTAAACTCATTGATAATTCAATTCAGAATCACAGGTTTACAAACTTCAAACTACATAGCTCGGAAGAAAAGTGATATTGGAACCAATTCTCCGATTCGTTTTCGTCTCCCTCTGATCCTTCACGGTTCAAACAGACACAGAATGATAGTTTAAATAATCACAACAGAAAGAACAAAGCAGTTCATTATTATCTATTGAATTCTCCATTTTATTTTTCAGATTGACTGTATGATTTCTTTTTCTTCTTCCTCTTGTGATAGGACCAGGTCCTGTTCAATCGTGTACATTTGGCTCTCTTATGAAATTTTCCTGGGATACTGAACTCCAGATCTCGTACCATCTTTCTGGTGGTCTGCCTACAGGTCTGCGTGTATTAGGTTTCTTCCTACCTGGTCTCTCCAGAATCTTTTGCGTGCTCTGACCCACCTCACCACATCCTGTAAGCCCAATTCTTCCCTTATGCCATTACTTCGTATTCTGTCCCTTAGGGTGACACCTTTGATGGTTCTTAATATTTTCATCTCTGTAGTTCTCATTATTCTTTTTTTTTGTTGATGTCCCTACTCTGGATTCTGTGGCATATGTGAGAATAGGTCTTACACACGTTTTGTATATTCTGGTCTTACTCCTTGAGCTCATCGCTATGTTCTTCCACACTATATCTCTCAGGTAGCCGCTGACTCTCGATGCTTTTGTCGCTTGTGTTCGTGCCTCTTCTGTCAGGTTTCTTTCGCTCGATATATTCACTCCCAGATAATTGAATCTTGATACCTGCTGTATTATTCCGCTATCGACTGCCAATTTGCATCTAATGGGATTTTTAGAGATGACCATTGTTTGTGCCTTGTTAATCGCTCATATTAAATTTTTCAGCAGAAGTTTTCATCTTATATAATAGATGTTGTGGGTTATCTTCATCTTCTGCTACGGCAACACCATCTTCTGCGTAAAACAACACCTTTAGGGAGCGGTGATCCATTCTGTAACCTGCGTTGACTCTGTTGACTTCCTCGATAATTTGGTCCATTATGATGTTAAATAAGGTTGGGCTAAGACTGTCCCCCTGTCGAATACCAGCATCTATTTGAACTTCTTCAGAGAGTCCTTCCTTAGTTTTAATTATTGTTCAGGTTCCAGTATGAAGTTCTTTTATGATTTTTTGGTACTTATAATCTATGTTGTTTTTCTCAAGACTCTAATGACTCACTCTGATAAATTCATTGTGTCAAATTCTTTTATCCTGTTTTTTATTCGGTTTTTAACGCTTTTGTAGTTTTGATATTCGTTTCCACGTCGTCCGCCTCTGATATATGATATTCTCTTGTTTTTTCATTAATTCCATTTTCATATAATCCTCTTGTATTGTCATCTCTCGATGATTCTATATTGAATTTAGTGATGTAGATGGGTTCTTTCTTTGGATGTTTTGTGGTTGATTATCCTGAAACAGATGAATATTTTATATTGACGATTCTTGCTAAACGAAGTCATTTTATTACCTGTTCAAAAACAGAGAGTTATTATTCAAATTTTAAAATAGGTCATCTCAACTGCCTGATATCAGCTCAGTAAAATAGAATTCAGTAAATTACGTTCAGGTTGTATCTCACATAGGACTAAATAAACATCTAATCGATAGGAATCTTTGTTGAATTGCATATCGATTTGATGCCAGAGTTGTGTTCACGAATCCTGTTCCGGAATCTACAACATAACCATGTTTACTCGGTTGTTGAATGAGAAATGATGTGCAGATCAGATAAAAGATATTTATTTCCGTTTTCAGGAAAAAATAGAATAAAGTACTATTGATTGAATGAAATCATTTTTATATTACTCCATGGACCTAGATCCATTCAGAACGAAGTATTTGTTAATTATATATGAATTTAAAGTTTTTACATGAAAATATTTTTTTCTTTTCAGAAAATCCAAAATTCACAGCTCCCATATCGAATGTGACAGTTCCAGTTGGAAGAGAAGCAATTCTCACCTGCCTTGTTGAGGATCTTGGACAATATAAGGTCAGTGTGAGGATTCTGTAGAATTATATTAAAAAAAAAAAGTAAATTTTCAAAGACCTCATCAAATATGAGTCTATACATTGGATCAGGTGTTAATAAATAATGAAAACATATTTGTGTTTGTAAATCATTCTTATATTGTGAAATATTATCGGATGGGCATGGTTTTACCTTGTTTTTCAGGGTTTCATTCAGTTTCTGCGACAAAAATGAATAAGAAAAAATTCATTAATGAAAAAAGGCATGCAATTTGTACACTTATTTGTGTATTCAGATGTTTTTCTCCATAGTTCTGCCACAAATCTCCGGGGCTTTTTTTCTGATTTATTTTAATTTTAGACGCTGCTTGAGGAAATACTGAAAAAACTCCTGAAAAAATCACCTTTGATGAATTTTTTAAAATTATTTCATCAAGAAGCAGTAGTCCTTGTGGCAACAAAAATTCAAGTCGAAGATTTAGATTTTTGCACCTGCGCAAATGTTTTCCTTTCGATAATTAGCACTCTGCACTGTGATTCCTTTAAGAAGCTCCGAAGGTATTCGACAAGAGTAAAAGTTTATTCCGAATGCATAATGTGAACGTATCAACTTGAAAATAACTGTCAAGTTTTGCCCTTTTGTTTCTGATTAGTGAATCTTGAGACGAGGGAAATAATCGAATGTAAATACTCGATCTGTTGAATCAACATACGCTGTTATATGCCCTTTTAACTATAGCTCTTCACCTACTATTGCACATCTTTACTGTGAGTGCCTTTATGATAACAGAAGAGTAAACAAAACCTTTTTCTACTTTTTGGAAAGGCACGTGTGTTTCTCTCATGATTGAATTTGCGATAATGCACATGATATTTCAGAAATGGAACTGGAAAATCGTTGGAATAATGTGTTCATTGGGAATATGTGTGAATAAACCCAGAGTGCTATTTGAAAATAAAAAAAAACTAGTTCCTTTCAAATTCAACCGTATATAATCGTGTGAATTTCTCCAGGTCAAATTATGCCTTCCCGAACAACTTCAGCACTGAACATAAAGGAAGTTGATATCTAGAATAATAACCAAATAAAAGCATAATTCCTCATTATGTTGACACCCCGTTAGGGTATAGTATAGTGTGAGTAAATATAGGATAAACACTTTGTTTGCTCAGAAGCATGTGAGGTACCGATGCACAAAGTGTTGAACCGGATCTGGATTACGCTTGAGCAATACCTACAAGTTTTAGATTTTTCAACATCATATCATGAAGCCGTTGACTGAAATAAGTATACAAAGTGATACAAAAAATGGTGATCCTCGCTTTAGAATAGATAGAAAACTGCAAAATAATAGGGGTTCGCTCAGTAAAAAATTTCTCTTTCTCTTTATTCGAGATACAGAAAAACATTAACACAGTTTTCACAATTTTTCCGAAATTACTGGCAATATTTTGCGATGAAATTTTATACATGTTTTTGAAGATGTTAAAGAAGTTTTTTCATGCCAGTATCTTAAAGAGAGTGCTAGTTACACGGTTCAGACCGAGTTGTTTTCAACATAACCTTTTTGATATCACATTTATTAAGCTTTTCCGCCTACGTCTGGTGTTAGCGGGAGTTTAAAGAAATTCCTCGAATTCCATCAGCCAGACTAGTTTCTGAGAAGGTGGCAAAAATAAATGTATTTTATTATTCGAGCTGAAAAACTATTCATTCAATAAAATGAAATGTTCACTCAAAATACATTGACAAATGACCGACAGTTAAACAAAATGTGTTTCTCTGTTCTCTGTCTTCTCTTCCATTTGAAGAAAACTAATTTGGGTTTCGTTCAGAAATATCTCGAATCATTTATTAACGTATTTTTATTATGTCACCTTGATATGTTTGTGGGGTACCTACATTATCGATGTTGAGCACGCCAGCCTGTTGAAAGTAATAAGGATTATGAGCGGATGTTCCTTTTTATGTGAGAATACATCGGCTCGTATTTTATTCGTTCTGTTCCCAGACAAGGAGTCTGAATATTTTATGAAGTTTATTTCCGAAACAAAGGTGGAAAACATATGAATTGATGAATGTATAAGAATGGCTGTCTCAACCATCGTCGAGATAATCAATATGATAAGAGGTTTTAAATGAGAATCCATCGGTCAATAAACTGGCATCATTGGTAGTAAGTCTGACTACTGAAACTAGACGTTTATTAATTTCATGAAAAACCGTTCAAACTGTTCTGTAATCTTCCAGAGAAAAATGTCATTCACAAGAATCTGATATGAATAACTCTGATAATATTGAAATCACTCAATCAAGATAAATCTGAATGGACAATGATATTGAACAGATGATATACTGACATTACGAAAGTCTTCCGAGCTTCTTCGCCGAAGCAACTTCACCGGATTCTTGGTCTGAGGTTGTAACTCGACCGCTAATTTGCGAATATGATGCTGGATTCAATCCAGCAACTTGGCAGCATTAATGGCGGGAGAACATAGTGGTTCCACGCGCGCGATGTTTATTGGTCCATCGCTTCAACATGGTAATGACTTGATATGAGTTTTTTTCAATGGTTCGTCCCAAAGAAATTTTTGCCCATCTCTTCATGTTGTTTTTATGTTCAGATATGTGTCCAATATGTTCCTCTTATGCGGACTTCCCTGCCTGATTGGGTCGACCACATCGTTCATACTCCTTTATTCTCGTATTGATAATCCGCTTCGTTGTACCAATATAGACTTTGCCGTAGTCACAAGGTATCTGTGAATACCCGGTTGAGCAAGTGGGCAAAGTCTACATTGGTTCAACGAAACTCATTATCAATACTCTCGTATTGATAATGAGTTTTCGTATGAATGATGCTATCGACCCAATCAGACAGAGCAGTCGGTCCTAGAGGAACATGCTGTAACAGATGGACACAATATTATTTTTTCAAATGCAGAGGTTATTTGGAACATCAAAAGTTCTCATCCTGGAATGAACACGAAAGATATATAAAAATGAAAACAACATAAACACAACTGGTTGTCGGTATTTTGAGAAAACAAAATGAAGTCAATACAAAGTGGGAGCGATGGACCAATCAACGACGCGTTAACCTACCACCTTCCCCTGCAATTAATCAGTTTATAAAAAAGGCCAACGGATTGAATTCAGCATCATTTTCGGAAATTCAGCGGTGGAGTTACAAACGCAGACCAAGAATCTTCTGAAGATATCTACCGCAGTTGTAGGGGAAAAGTAAGGTGAAATAATCCCTAATAGACTGCGGCCAATAAGCCCGGAAGACACTCCCAATGTCTGAGAAAATATTACCATCGATGGCTAGTTTCGACCGGTTTCGCCTATAAGAGAGTCCTTTATCATCAACAAACCTGAGTGATCCTTGGTGGTAAGAGGACAAATTTGTATTTTTTTCCATGCGCTCCTCAACCTATTTCTTTTGTTCTTCGATATTTGTTCTATGTGTGTTACTCAAGAATTCAGTTTCAGATTTCAGAGTGTCATTTGAGCTATCAATTAATTTTTGGAGTCTTTCTAGAAGAAGGGTTCAGTATTTTTTTGTATTCCTCTTATTTATTCTCTTATATTTCTAACATTTTTCTGTCCTTTCAACACATCATGTGAAACCTTGTTCTTGAGTTTTTTCAAGTTGAGAGAACTAGGAAATTTTTTCTCTACAATCACTCTACGTAATGCCAGATAGCTGCTACATTCGTTAGCTGGTTATGAGTAGAAATTTTCACGGACATTTTGTTTTGTTTGTTGAAAAGTGGGTATGAACATTTTTTGTGTAATGGTCTCGTATTTCTGTTGGGAACATCTTTGAATTAAAAAAAGAGTCCAAAATCCAACTCATACACCTTATAAAAAGAATTTGATATTTCGATTCTGTTTCGAAAAATGTTGAATGGAGTTTTTGTTTTTTCAGACTACGAACATCACTTGCTCCGTATAATTATGAAACATTGAAAGTAATAATGTACCGTGTAAAAAAAAAGTCACATTAGGATAACTGAAAGCAGTTGAGGAATGAAAGTCATATGGAGATATGAAAAAGGTTTTTCCAGTTTCTTGTTAGTATCCAAATTCATGACACTAGGTTATTATGAGGAAAAATTATGAACTGAACTTTCATAACAGATTTCGAGCATCGTTGATACCGGTTGTATGAATAAACCTAATCACATAAATTCTTATTTTCTACCAGCCTCTACTCAACCCAATACGAGTTTATTGAATTTATATTCACAAAATCGAAATTTTCTTCAATTCAATCCACTGTTGATATCTCGAGCGTATTTATTACCAATTAAATCAGCAGCCATAGGACCGAATTCAATGAACCTTGAAATGGTTTGGTTATGTTTTCCTTGGATTTTGCCATATTTGAAAAATATATTGAACAAGCTCCGCTCTTGTTATATTTCAATTTCAAACGGTACTGATAGGTCCGCAACCCCACCCCAGACGGCCCCTATATTCCCAGAATATTCCTCCAATCTGCCATTAAGCCAAAAGATATTGCAATATGCGAGGCATATGCCAGATATATATCAAATATATCTGCTTTCAAAGGAATATTCCAAATATATGCCATCCCAGATATGTCTGGTATATGCTATCTATATGATATGCGTTTAGAATATTATTCAATAGTATTTTTTGGATATATATATACATGAATCTTCATGGAATATTACAAACGTTACAAAACCGTTTTTGAACGATAATTTTTTATAGTGTAGGTACTACCACTACCTCGATTTTGCTTTTGTTCCGAACTCATCAATAATTGATGAGTTTGTTATTTTCCAGTAAACTGTTAAAGAACTACAAACTTTCTATATAGATTATATTTTCGAGGAATCGCAGTTATCATCAAGTTAATTATAGTTGGATTCAAGTTAAAAAATAACACTTTCATTCGCTTAATAATTTGATCTTATTTATTGAACTGAGTAAACAATGGAATCAATGATTTGTAATTTATTTATATCATTGATACAATGAAATGAAAGAGCAGGCAACAAATTAAACGTTTTTATTTGTGAAAAATGGACATGCTATACTATATCGTATATCGACTGAAAGTCGAGTGACTTTTTAAATAATTGAAATGTTCGATGAAACAGAAAAAGAGGTCCATTATGATTTTGATCTTATAGGAAAGAGATCAAATATATATTTTCAATAAATGGAAAAACAATATATGATATTCGAGCAGATATGTGAAAAGGTCGTAGACAAGTTGTCAAAAATCATATATGATAATCAAATATTAGTCAGCAGAGGTGAGAGTAGCTTATTCCACTGGAGGATCGAATCACTTTTGCTCATATTTTTGTTTCCATGAAGCTGCCATGTGGTGACAGAGATGTCTGGAACTTAGAATCTTTCTAGTTCAACTTAATACTTCTTGCTTTTCATTGAACCAAATACATTGCATTTCAAACATTTCAGAGCCATTGTAGGTTGAGGAAGTTATGTGTCCACTTCGAACCATATTTTCGCCCTTTCTAGATATTTCCTTGAATTTTATCAAAATATCTGACAGAAATACCAATGACATTATTTCTTTACAGGAATAAAAATACTCCTTTATAAATAAAAAATTAACTATTTTCTGGCCTCTACCCATTCTTAACTCCTGCAACTTCGTTCCCTGAATTTACCGATAAGAATATCAAATTTCGATTTTACTGGGATTTGACTTTTTCTTATGGATGTAAACATTACGTCACGACGTTTTCAGTCAAAATATTCATATTTTTGTTTTGTGGTCTTGGATTGAGGTTATTTGTGTTCTGTGATTAGCAGTTTCAGTTTGGCGTTCCAAACTTCCAAAATGGTCGTCACGTCACGGTGATGACATGACTTATGGAGCTCCATGAGTTGAAAGAGTCTTATAGAAAAATTATTAAATTGTGTGTGGAGTTGTTTGAGTATTATGTGATAAATAGTTTGTGATGCAGCCGAGCACATGATAAAAGATAAGACAGGCAGACAAGAGCATGACTGTAGGAGCGTGAATATCAAATCAGCGTTGGTAGGTACTCTTATATATTTGGAATGCTTGAAAAAGGTTTTCGTAATATGCCAATCACTTGTCAGTGCTTTATCTTTGGTTATGTGTATTTACGTTTTTTCAGGTCAAAGAATTGAGGACTTTACAGTGAGGAAGTGATAGAAAGGATATTTCCTATATTTTAGTTGGGTGGGGAAAAAGGCAAAAACTAACTTTTCATCCCTAATAAAATTGTGCAATGTTCTCAAAGGTATAATATAAATAATTTCAGTGATCATAAAACCCATTTTATGTTTTATTAATATTTTCAGAGGTTCTTAAACAGAATGAAAATACTAAATTTGTTACTGAAAAATGGCTCCACGTTGTGCAGATAGCTTAACCAAAATTTTGCTTTCAATCCAAACGTAAAAACTACAAGAGCATGAATGGAGGAGCTTCTCAGGTGTAGTAAGTCTCACCCAAGCTGTATATGGTAATTTTGTTCCTGCAAGCAAAAAGGCTGTACAGGTCGAAAATATTAGTGGCATCAATACGGATTTAGGCCCTAAAAATCAAAAAGAGGGATCGTCTTCGAGAAGGAAGGTTGTCTCGATATAAATTGCCAACACTGCCTACTAAAATTCAAAGTAAGTTTATAAATATTAAATAATCAGAACAGATTCCACAATTACTATAGCAGTAGACAGCCTCTTATCTTGAGATTCTTAGAATCACTGGTTTTTTTCAGGGCCAAAATCAAAGAATTCCCAACTTGCTGTGAAATAGAGAAGGAAAAAGGCGAGTAAGACCAAAAGCTACCTGGATGAGCGGCATACAGAAGACGATGTCTGAGAGACCGGGAGAATGGGTGTTGATAGAAGGGGCTGGAGACTGGGAATTGGAAGGCCTGGGATGTTATAAACACGAATATCTATATCAGCACCCCAAAGGTAAAGTGTGTCAAGTCACAATATCAAAATTAGACAAATGAGAGATTTTTCAGTTCGATAATTGTTTCAAGGAATGTGTACTGCCATTACTTGGCGTCTTCATAAACCTAGGGAGTCAAAAATGTGTTCCACTAGCTAGAATTTACTAATGTGAATCCAATATTCTAGATAGGTCGTGTCTGAAAAAATGTGACTCAACACACTTTACCTCTGAGGTGCTGATATATAGATATAAGGTTGGTTTCACAAAACTTTGTTAGTACCATTTAATTAACTGGAGCCACCACGATTCGTAGAAATTTCAAAACGAGTAATTCGATTTGTGAAACCGACCCATAATCTGATGAGTCGATTTCGAATGGCTGTTTTGGTTGGTTAACAGTTGACCGCTCGGTTCATAAATGACAACGTCAAACGAACTGCGCTTTCGAATTCTGTTCAAATTTTGGAGAAACATCTGATTTGAGACGTCACCAGAATGTCATTCGAATGCGGTTAGTCCAAAACTGACGGACCAATCTATGAAACAACCAAGAACCAGTCAATCGAAATCGCCTCTAGTTCACAAACCAAATAATTGAAGTTCACAGTTCAATATTTATATCATTTAAAATATTACCTCATTGTGTTCTCCCTATTTTTTAGTTTAATTCATCAAATGTTAATTTTTACTTATTCTTAGTTCATATGCCTTGTATTGTTTTGTAAAATACCTAGTTGATTTATATTTTTACTTTATGTTCATTATTATAATTTAATGTGATAATTTTGTTAATTATTGTTATTGTACAGAATATTCCTAAAACTGTAATAAATTTTTTTGAAACAATCTAATCAATGCATTATTATTTAGTACCGCTACAAAAATTTACATATATTTAAATATATATAAAGATATTACCAGCATATGGCATGGAGAAATCAGGAGATAAAAAGATATTGCCAGCATATATGTAAGGGAGATATTCATAGATGAATCTGTATGGCAATTGCCATGGATATATTTTTGAAGATTATGGGATATTCCTGGCAGATGTTTCATGGTGACCTTGGATATTCCTGCTATCTGCCAGGCTTATGCCCTGGGAGATTTGGAATATCTCAATATGCCAGCGGTATATTCATTGAATATGCATGGAATATTTCTGTGCCGTCTGGGACATTCCTAACCTCGTATCGAAGGAGAGACAGTACGTTTGTTTATACATGTCGCGTGTATTCAATAATTTGTTGCTCAAATTAACAATCGTTCTACCTACAGTAACTTCTAATGTATCCATCAGAAAACTATACTGTAAGGAGCTTTTTTCATCAGGAAAAAATGCCGCAGAACAGTCTCATTTATTTTTGATTCATTTCATGCCATTCAAAAGCCCCCTTCAAATTGACTATTATTTTGGATTCAATTGAAAATGTTAGAAATACCTATCGTGAATTGTCCTCGGCAGTGAGACACAGATAATTCAATAAGTCTTTTTAAGTTCATTGTAGAGTACATCAATATACACTGATTATACCCAAATTCATTATTCTTTCTTACTTTGTGCCAAAAAAACATGCAGGATGATGTTGGATTGATTTATTTTTCACAGCATCAAGACTCGTGCATGTTCTGAATTGAAATTCGAAGATCATTTTTAGTGATGCTCTGATCTTAAGCTATTTTATTTGGATGATATTTTCGAATCTCTGATATTTCCGCGATTTTCGCATATGGTTAGGCCTCAGATTATCGGTGAAAAAAATGGTTTTCTTAGCGGAAGATCGGTTGAAATAAATCTCATCACAATGGTTGAATACTTGCATGAGAGTTTGGACTGCGATTTGCAGGTAGATGTAGTATTTACCGATTTTGCGAAAGCGTTCGATAAGGTTCATACAAAAATACTCTTGAGCGGATAGTATTGATGGGAATCATGTTGGCATGGTTCAGGTCATATTTATCGGAAAGGCGGCAATATGTAGAGGTTGGGGGTTATAAATCCAATTTCTCTTTGGTTTCATCTGGTGTTCCTTAAGGCTCACATTTAGGTCCGTTATTGTTTTCAATTTATATCAATGATATTTCGAAATGTTTTAGTAAATGTAAATTTTTGGTGTTTGCGGATGATTTGAAGATTTGCAGGTGTTCCTTGACACATTTTCATGAAACGCAGGATGAGATGAAGTTTTTTTAGTACTGTTTTGAAAACGGCTTATATATTAATATACCCAAATGCTCTATTATGACGGTTCAAAAATATCTCATAGGTATAGTTCTGTAGCCTCGAGAGGTGTTAAGAAACCTTGGTTTAAATACTTCTCGCAACAATTAAAAGAGCAAAAAAATTTTCCAAATTTTTTGGCGTGTTTCTATAGGTTGTATCTAGGAGAAAAATGGACATGAAGGGAGTCTTCCGGGCTAACAACTGCAGTGAACAACTTCGGATATTTGGTCTGAGGTTGTAACTCGACCGCAGAATTTCAGAAAGTGAAACTTTCGTGAATGAAATTTTTCTCTGGAAGATTACAGAACAGTCTGAACGTTTTTTTTTTCATGAAATGAATAAACGTCTAGTTTAAGTCGTTCAGTAGTTCATTGAGATGCCTACCGCAGTTGTGGGCGAAACGTTGGGTGAAATAATTCTTAATAGACCACGGCCAATAAGCCCCGAAGACTCTCTTATAATTGTTAGTATATCCGGTCGTGAACACATGAAAATGTTTATTATGTGAAAAATATTATTATGAAAAATAAAAGAATCAGCTTTTCTCTCTCTGGTTGTTGCGAAAAGTTTATGTTGATGTCAGACTATAATTTTCAAACCATGTATCTTTATTTGTACAGAGAGCATATATGTGACGGAGATTTTAAAATAATGGTCGTCATATTTTGAACAGGGATTTGAGAAGAAAATGATGCAACTTGTTTTGTGGTGTTTTGACTATTATGATGTACTGTATTGTTCTCTTTTCGATAAATGTGATATACATTCGACTATTCTGAAAAACATTTGACGCCTTCTGAAATGAATTTGACGCTTTCCGGAATATGGTGAGAAAAGGCGTAGTCCTTGATTTGAGAAGGTCTGTTTCTACTTTAAGCCATAAAAATAATTTGAGATAGCTCAATATGAATAACCTTGCCTTGCTCATAAAATAATATCATTCAAACAACCCTCACTTTTACAGCAGAAAAATTTCAGATATAATTCACACTAGGTGAATAATTGGGAACAGTCAAATATCAATATTATTCCTCGTCATCGAACAACAAAGTTTAAGAGTTCATTTTTCTACTAAGCATCCCTCATTTATAACCATCAAAGTTAGATCAATGAATTGCTTTGAGATTCATGTGAAAGACACGATTTTGCTCAGCCATGTTTTTAAATCCTCGTAGAACTTGTTCTAAGTAGTAATTTATTTGCTGATTATTTGCTGCGTCATATGATGATCATGAATTGAATTTGAGACATGAAGCGGGAAGTTTTCTTGACAATGACAAAAAAATTCAGGGAGTTGATCTGACATTAGTCTAAATATCACGCCCTTATGTGACCTGACAATTGAGGTTTCATTTTCTTCTTCGTGTTATTGATAATTTTATATTCTACCTATCGGTGTACTTTCTAAACCATCCTCGTCTAACAAAAATAACAAACAATTGGCTCAAAGTGAAAAAGCATTTCCTCAACCACCATAGTTTCCTGCCAACTCTTGTTTTCTCATTCGGGATTGATTATCAGCTCAAAAGAAATCCTAAAAAGACCTAGCGCTGCAGCTCCCCAGCTTTCGATGCAATCTAATAATCCCGACTCTTGGTGAATTTGACTTTTATTCATTTACCGATTTCTCCCCTCGTGCTACATCAAGTTCTCTGTGTTTCCTGTTGATGACTCCGATCGACTGATAGAGAAGTTTAATTGCCACAACTACATGAGGCATCTAATGATAGGGTTCTGATCGCGGAAATTAAATTTTATTGAAGGTGGCTGGATTATTGGTGAAAGTGCTGTTAGTCAATTACAAGACAGATCTCGAAACTCCATTAATTAGCTATTGAGTTTTTCACCTCATTGAACAGATGACTAGTCATAAAGTCGAGACTTTTGTTAACACTGGATCCTCTCCTTGCTAAGTCTCCTACTCCTATCAAATTTGAATTCTACCTCCGGCGATTACAACCAAATCGATCTATTGTTTCTATTTCCTCTTTTTCATTAAATCCAGAGGTAAAATTCGATCTGACAGCAATCTTGGGAGCGTTTGACCTTCTCACACAATTAAAACATGGTTAAAAACAGTGAGCTTCAATTAAAGAATATGTTAGATTTGAATATCCCCAAGGAGTTATCTATTCCAACGAAAATTATTAAATTCTCATTGCCTCATTTTCAGAATATTCGAAAGCATATTTCAAAAATAATATTCACTTATTCCATAAAAAAATAGTTTCAAATTGAAATAATTGATTACTTAATCGTAGTATATGATTGATAGAATGAGGAATTCAATCTGGTTCTGTTGAACATTCGTTATGATCATTAGGGCATATAATTTCTTGAAATAATCAAGCACTATTTCACCGTCTCACCAAAACGGAAAAACGAAAACCACTATCAGGCACTATTTCACCCTCTTACCAAAACTGAATTCAAAATAGTAATCATCGAAATGAATACCATTTTCCATTCCGAGGCTCAGAAATCTTTAATCATGAGGTTGGAGAAATGATATTAGATTTTGTCACTGAAATGAGAGATATACCGGTGTCGGCCCTGTTGGGCCTCATCAGTATCCCGTACATCTCAGGACAAAATCTTCATGAAAACTTGCGTGGTTTAGAAGTTGGGCTAAATATTTACTGAAATTATATAGGAGGCTTCCGATATATGAGACAATTGGTCCTGATGGGTTATTTATTTTATGGATGTTCGGCAAGAAATATGTCCCAGGACATAGACCATCAAAGCTTCTCAAGAATTTGTAAATATTTTCGTCTATCTTCTTTTCTTTGTACAATTTTGTTAATCTAGATTGAATATTTTTTGTTGGATCCTCATTTATTCAGCAGTAAGTTGTGTTATCTTTCAAAATATTTGATGCTCTTTGGTTGTAGTCTTCCTTAAAAATGGCAACTGTTGTCTTACTTTTATCAGCTTCAGTAATGATAATATTGTCGTTGGTTTTGAGAAACTGCTTTGTTTCCTTAACTGAAAAAAACTTTGATTTTGAGAATTCAAAATTGACTCAAAAACCTGTCAAAATAACCCGAATTCGCATTCATAGGTCTCATCAACATTCATTGTGAGTTTCATTCGAGTTCGACAGTCTCGAATGATGAGGCAAAATGAACCTCAGCTCTGGCCTACCTGATCCTCAGGCTCGAATCGCTGGGATTATACTTTTTGAGGCTATTTGGAAATATTGGTTTACAAGACAACTAACTGTCCTAAATTCTGCAGAAAGCGAATTGTGCTTTCATCAACTCTCTCTGCCAAATGTTTTTCTGAAGAGACTAAGCGTGAACTCACCATTATTTTAAGTTCTTCAGGCATGATGTTTTTCGACGCAGGGGTCCTCTTCTCACCTAATTTTACGTTCCTTCATGAACTTGAGAAATCTGAAGTCAAGTGTTTGCTCAACGCTGTACACAATTTGATCCGTTTGAAAATAATGATTTCTACTCGGATTTCTATGAGAGGATTCACAATATTGTTAAGCAACTAGACTTCATGAAAATAATGTTTGATGCTATCTGTAAGAAAGTTCTTGATGTGTGTCATTTAATTCTGAAAAGTTTTAGTTCTTGCTTCGAAAGGAAAACGATTTAGTCTCGAAGCGTTGGCGTCGTTTCAAGAACAATGAAAAGAAGTTCAAAAATTACGAAACATTTTACCTGAAAAGATATTATTTCTGCATTTGGAGTTGCTTTATTTTCAAATATGCTACCGTTTTTGCCAGTAGGGAGCACTCACATGTTTGGTTTTCTACTCTCAACCCTGAGCTAAATGTGAATTTGAGTTCGAACACCTCCTATAGTTCTACAGGTGTTACACACAAAAATATTCACTGAATCCATATCTATACTTATACTATAAATATGAATGTCTGTGTGCTTGTTTGTCCTCTATGTACTCAGAAACCAAATAACTGCTTTTGATAAAAGTTTAACCTAATATAACGAAGAAATGAGAAAAAAGATGGATTTTTCATGAACAATTCAAAATTCCGAATGCAGCCAAACGTTGGTGTAAGCTGATGCAGACTTTTCATTCAATTCATTCTTCGTTAGAAAAGATATAAAACTCGAATCAAATAACTATAATATGTTTGAACTTCCTCTTATACTCTCAAGTTCGAATGAAATGATTTTTTGAGTATTCTATCAAGTAATCAGAAATAAAGGACATCAGGAACTGTGCTAAATGCTAGAACTATTTCATGTCTACGAAAATGAGAAGAAAAATAATGTTATTAAAAACGTCAATTACATAATATAAGTCACATTGATACATTGAGAAAAATGCCTTGAATAAATTCTCAAAACTCTGGTTATGGATTTTAGCAAGTGTATTCTCAGTAAAGAGTTTCTGACTTCATATATGCGCGTTTTTAGGAATGAATAATGGCTGAGTTAGCAAATGTTGGAATCATAATCATGAAAAATACTGTCTGGAATGAAAACTCGTTTCCAGATTATGCTTGAATAGGCAACACTGAGATTGAACATAATCTTTTCAATGAAAAAATCATTAATTCAAGTATCAAAGCATTCACCCATATGTAGAGAATAATTTTTTTTTCTGAAACGTTGTACTAAGAGAAAATTGATCATTTTCAGGTAGCCTGGTTGAGAGTCGATACTCAAACAATATTGACAATACATAGCCATGTGATCACGAAAAATCAGAGGATAGGAATCACCCACAGTGAACACAAAACATGGTATCTTCACATCAAGGAGGTGAAGGAGTCAGACAGAGGTTGGTACATGTGTCAAATAAATACCGACCCTATGAAGAGTCAGGTTGGATATCTGGATGTAGTTGGTGAGTCTTATTTTATTAATTTTCGTTGATAACTTTGCTAGAATTTTGCTCGGGCCAGTGAAACCATTCCTTTCGGTTGAGTCATTTCTGATGTTTATGCTCTTTCTGAAGGCGATCTCCTTTATACCAATGCAAGTGATAACTCATCCGATTCGTCTACATCAGATTCATGAAGTTCTTCGACATTGCATTACTTTTCCTAAGAATATTCAATCCGTGATCGTCATAGTCGTCATAGTGTCATAGTCCCTCAATAGTAATTAATTATAATGAAAATAGTTGGAATTCATTTCGAAAACCCATTTTTACAATCATAATATACAATGATTTGAATGAAATTCAAAATAAGTCAAATAATACATCAATACCGAAATCAGTGCATACAAAAAAAAACGAAACTAAAAAAATCAATCCCTTCATCTCAAATATTCTGACACATTAGATGGCTCCCATTCCAGTAATAAATTTATTTTTTTGTAATCTTTGAAACATATTGTTCGTTTCATATCATTAGCAGAAAATTCAAATAGTTTGATTACCAACCTATGTCCATACTTTCTCAGTTGACAAAAATTTATGCTAAGGATACATATACAAGTTGTGACTAGTATCATAGGTTTGTGAGCTTTTGAATTTCAAAAACTCATCTGGATTATTGAAGAAAATTAATGATCATTCACAAATGTAAAGACCTATCAAATTCCTCTACATGATTGCACAGAACTTAATTCGAATATACAGCTTATCGCCATCTTCTGAACTCTGAATATTGAATTAATGAACAAAATATTAGGAAATTGGACAATTTATTAACCTTATTTTTCTCAAGAAGCCGACGTTTCGAGGTTGGTTTTCCTCTTTTTCAAGGGTAAAATGAAAACAATCAACAATAATATGGTTTCACAAAAGTGTGCATCTTTTACCTAATCAGTAAATAAAGATTTTCGTCAATATATATGAAATCAATTCAGAGTAAGGTATTCTAGAGCAACAATTGATAACCTTCCACTCTGAAAATTGATTTAGAGTACACACAATTCCCCCAGACAATTCAACCATAAGAGTCATAAGAGATGGAAAATAAGACTGACGAACATTCATCAGAAATGGCAAAAATCGAAGAGCGTAACCAGCGGACTTCAATCTGCCTATCACACTTTCCGCATCAAGCTGTCAACCAAATCGCTGGTCGATTGACAATCCCGAAAAACGGGTGTTTTCTACATAATTGGTAACGTTCATCGGGAAAATATATCCGTTGAGATCTCACACTGCTGTACTTTGTATTGCTCTCAATCACCGCTAAATTATGACGTGAGCACCAATCCTGTGGGGCATGAAATAATTTTTGCTTGAAAATACGTAGCTCAGTAGAAGAAATCGGTAGGATTAGGTGTTATATCAGGGAGATCATTAACATATATGATAAGTAGAACGGGTCCAGGTAAACTACCCTGTGGAATACCCTAGGTCACAGAAGCCCCCCGAGAAGAGTATCACGCCATAGACTTCCAACTTCTTCAGTTGAATCTCATGTCCAACACCTTCGAAATAGAATCCTATTCGAAAGAATTCATGGCCTCTACCAGAGGATCATACATAGCTGTTTCTAAACTTCGTCCTCTTACATATCCCTGCTGGCTGATATTGATGACTCTGAATTTTTTTAGAAATTTCAGAAGTCTTTTACATAAAAATTTCTCAAAAAGTTTGGAGAAACTTGTGAGAAGACTAATCGTCCTATAATTTTCCAAATCACTTGGATTATTTTTCTCTTTTACAGGTTTTATTATTGCGTTTTTTAGTAGGCCAGGAAATACTCCTTCTCTGAAACTAATTCCAAAATAAATTTCAGTGCCTTAACGATGAGTTCAATCGACTTCTTTATCACATCAATTTGTACTTCATTATAATCACAAATTTTTTTGGCAAAGATCTCACGGTTTTAAATATTCTTCTTTCATCGATATCGAGAAAAAAAAACTTTATTTATTTCTTATGATCCGAGATGTACTGATTCATATAGATACATTTGAGGCTATATTATGTTGAGAAAAATATTGACTGAAGTTTTCTGCTATATCTGGAGATAGAGATATCTTCAGGTAAGATGTTTTCATTGCTTTTCCCCAACTTTTTATCAACAATCTCACATATAATTTTAGATTCATTAACTGAATTATTGTACAACTTCAAATCTAATTCCTGAATTTCCTCCTTCAGCTTGAAATCGTATGATTTCTTGAGATTTCCGTAGATGTTACATGATATGACATTATACATAGAAAGAATATTTACTAAATCAAGCGTCCTTTTCAGAGAGACAAGATCTTCATACCCTCGATACTTTTTTTTTTAATTTTATATTATTTTTTATGGAAAATAACATCGATCATGAAAGCCTTTGAAATTATTAAAAAAACGGGGACCACTGACAATTAACTTGCTGAGGAGAAACTTCGTATAGAGTATTCCATTCCTGCCCAGAAAGTGGATCCATAAATTCATTTATATTATGATCATTCATCAAGTGAACCTCCAAGACTTCAGGCGCTTCTTTATTGACATAACACTGAAACTCAATGACTTGAGCTCCGTGATCTGAGAGATGTGGCTGTTCATTATAATATAATATATAATATAAACATGAGTTCGATGGATCCGTGTGACGTCACTTTACATCTAACGACTTGCGAGGTTCAGTACGTAGCCGGGTCCAATATAAGGGCCTTTCGTCACACGGAGTGCGATTTGCGAAGGTAGTATGACGTCACATCGCCACGAGGAATTAAATAATCACAGGGTTGTAAAATCCGAAGTACTGGGTCTTTTCGACTGAAACAAAAACTAGTGATTTCATATATCCATAGGTTATACTGTGACGAAGTTTCGATCGATTTTGCATACCTGTGAACATTCCTCATTGGTTATCATATTGTCTAAACAAGAGTCGTATACTGAACGTCATCTGGTGGGTTCAGTAATACTTGTTTCTAAGTGAATATTTGAATCACCTGCGAAGTTCATCAATCACTAGAAATAGTATATTCTGAAACAAATTTCAGAATGAGCTCCTTTTCCAACACGAATGCGAAGTTCGAAAACGAGCAACGAAGGAGCGAGTTTTAGATAGCATGAGTGCCTTCTGCCAGGAGTATTAGACGATATTTCCTCTTTTTCAGTCAAGTTTTGTTGAATACTCTCGAAATTTAAATAAAAATTCAGGTTTGTGACTTCTATATTTCATCTTGAAAGTTGGTGTGACTTTGGAAATTTTGACAAATTACGGAATTTGAATTGATTGGATTCGATCGGAGGTCAGTACTGACAAATACAAAACGAGAAATATAAATGAAACAATGCTGTGATGAGTGTCATTACAGCACTACTTTTAGTACTGTGATGAACTCATTACGATACCGAAATAGAGAAAATTAATTTTTGATACTTTCATTGATTGCTTCCTTGACAGTTACCAAAATCGCAAGAGTATCACAACCAGGAGCAGAAAAAGGTTCACACTGGGGAATATCTGCCTTTGTTTTCTTGGAAGTGAGGTTAGACATGACGCAAATGTCACATTTCCAAATGTTTAATTCACTTTTTTTCTTCGGGTAATCTAAAGACCCTGCACAAGATGGGAGAAATTAGTACAACAAATTACTTGAATCACTTGATCTAGCGATCGTTCTAGGGCATAAACCACAAGTCAGTGCCATTTTGCGACTCAAAATGTTACTTGCAATAAACTTTAAAAATTATACAATTTTAGAATGTATTATAATGGCCAGTATAAAGAACATAAAATGTACCGTTTGTTAGTGGAAAAATATTCATTGTTATGAAATATACTATTGAATGCGTATAATGAAAGGAAATTGTTCGAATCGAAGCATCATCTAAGAAACAAAATCATCAAAATCAAAATATATCTCCAAATGAAATCAACCTGTTACAATAAAAAAAATTATGGATGGATTAGAAAATATTTTTCGAGAAGAGATGAATAATGAAACAAAATTTCCTGCTTCTTCAAATCACGTCATAAAAAACCAAAACCAAAAGGTATAGAGTCATTATTGCCTGTCGGGGGCCTCAAATCAGCATCTAGCCTAGGGCCTCCAGTTCAGTCAGACCAGGACTGCAAGAAATTCATTGAATAATCACTTCCAGGGTTGTCTGGAAAAATCCTATGAGGAAGCAAATTTTGAGCTTGACCAGTGGGCAGATTTCGATATTTTAGCACTACAACTTTCGAACCAGAGAAGATAGACAAAATCTGATACCCCATTCTCGATCTCTTTTTCGGAGAAACTAACAAGAGTAGTATTAATTTTTGGCTACCTTCTTTTGTTTTCGAGTTATAAGCTCGAATTGAAAAAATGGCGATATAGGAAATAATTCATATCTCCGCTAATACTGATGATAGAGCTCTGACATTAAAACAAAAGACACTTTTTCACGTAGAATTCAGTGGCATGCTCTTCTTTTTTGCACCATTTTTGATTAGGCAACTTTGACCCAGAGTTGTGTTTTTTTTGAATGGGAACACTAGATTTCTGTGCCATTTTCTGAAAGTTCAATTTTTGCTGATTTCAAAAATATATAACATCGTATATTTCGTATCAATATGAGTGAAGAAATTGGTCAAGAACCTATATCCATCTGCGTCTCGATACTTTCTATGTATCTCTTTCTAGTAGTCTTTTCATTTCCATGCTTTTTACTCAATATCTCCAAGATCGATGAATAATAGCCTTAAAATAATGAAATTTACGGAAGGAGAGTTTGAAACGCAAATCGCCATTCGTAAAAATGCGTATGCGTGGAGTTGCGAATGATTTAGAGAATAGGTCGCCTGGTCTTGTTATAGGAAGCTCCATTTTTCTGTGCTCATCAACATTTGAAACCATAAAAAGTGTTGAGACTCACATGAAAAAAGGTTTTTTGACCAATTTCTATACTCATATTGATACAAACCTTACGATGTTATATATTTTTGAAATCAGAACAAATTAATCTTTCAGGAAATGGCACAGAATTATATTGTTTCCATTTCAAAAAACATAACTTTGGGTCATAGCTTCGTAATTAATGCTGCAAAAAAGACGAAAATGCCTCTGGATTCTACGTAAAAAAAAGCCCATTTAATGTTTTCATTTCAGAGTTCTATCATCAGTATTAGCGGAGATATAAATTTTTACCGATATCGCCATTTTTCCAATTTTCGCTCATAACTCGAAAACAAAAGAAGGTAGCCAGAAATAAATACAACTCTTGTTAGTTTCTCCGAAAAACAAATCGAGAATGGGGTAACAGATTTTGTCTATCTCCTCTGGTTCGAAAGTTGTGGTGCTAAAACATCGAAATATGCCCACCCTGTACAATTTCATGTCCATACCAGATTCGTTCATCCAAACGAGGATTGTCTCTGAAGTTACAGCAGCCCGACACAACACAATCCAATGATCTTCTATCGGTGTTAAATAGTCGAATTTGCTGCAAATCACATCAAAACCATTCCGAAGGATCTCCTTTATTCATTAAGCTTAAACAACATAATCTTCTGAAGGCACCATAAACCATTCCTAACTCAAGGACCCTATCAGGTAGAGACACTTCGCCATACCGCTTAATTAGTCGACTAATAGATGGTGCGACCGTCCAGGACGCATCAGGACCTGTAAGATAACTCCAGCCAGAATTCCACTCCATCCAATAATATGCAAATGTATGTAAAATAGCCATCAAATTACATGAACGGTGGGCAATAATGAAGGCAAAACCTTGTAAACCGTACGCTTAGTCTAGTTGTCATCATACCCCGTAGTTTTGACATCATAAAGCTCCGATCACCGGCCAGTGGCGGGTGTTAATTGATTTATAGGGCACATACCCTAGGTCCCTGACGTAACTTGAAGCGACGCTTGTCGCTGTTTGTCGACGTAATCCTGCGGAGGCAGCTGAGTTTTCGTTATCGGAAAGGGGGTTAACGCCATTCCCAAATTTCATGCATTTCATCGTTGCCCGGCTATGTGGCATATTAATTTCGACGGTGGACGGGAATAATGGTAGTTTGAAAATTCAGGTCTTTACACAGGGCTTACGCAAGGCTATTTTCATATCTAAACTTTCACCATAAAGGGTGGATGAAATTCTTTAATCTTTTCAACAAATAATTCAGAATGAAGTAGGCGATGGTACTAGCCCATTTCAAATATCTGAAGAGGAAAGAAGTTCTTGACAAAAACAATAATTTTTTTTTGCTTGGTTCACATCAAAAATTATTTTTTGTTCAATTCTAAAATTTCTTTAACGTTCAAAAAAATGCATCGTCTCGTTCACGTTGAAGAGAAAACCAATTGTTTTTATCACCTCCTCATAGGATTCATCGAAAATTTTCCAACTTCACATTGAATTAACAGGAAACCGTTATGAATATAATGTTTCGGAAGAAAAAATAAAAATGATAGATTTCAACATCATTCAACATTCAATCTAGTAGATTTTATGGATTTTGTTTTTTTTTCTGCAGGGTTTCTTGATATTGCTTGAAACTTTGACAAACCCTACTTATTTGTTTTTCCTGTTTCATAGCTTTTTTTTATTTCATGGAATCTGGGAGCGAAGGCACGGCTCAATTTCATCAGAGAAAATATTTTTTCTGAAAAATTAATTCCTTTTATTTTGTGAAAGGAGTATATAATGGGAATCGAAGTGATGGGAAGTAAATGTTGATTTTCTAATTACCTCTCATTCAATAATGTGAGTTTTTTCATTTCATGAATTTTTTTTTTGTGAGGAGAACCTTGAAGCATGTTTAAAAATTTTTGACACACTTTTTGTTTCATTCATCAATTACGTTCAGTTTTAATCTTTGATGTATCTAAAAATCATTGAACATGATATTTTCTACAAAAAAAGCAAATTACCGAGCAAATTCCATAGAATAAAGAAATAAACATGAATGTTGGATACTTCGGAAATGAAAAATAATATTGCTTACCACTCTGATGAGATTTACAAAATAATAGGAAAAAAAATTCCAGATAATAAATTTTGTTTGAAGAAAAATGAGCTTTAATAAATTGTCCAATTTCCCATTTGATGAGCCTTACTTTTTCTTACAGATTCCATGAAACATAAAAAAAGCAACATAACTAAGGAATGAAAGAAATATATTTCAACAGTTTTGCCCTAAATCAGTCAAATCAAATAAAAATTTCTGAAAATAATTTTTTAATTCGAGTTAGCGACTCAGAACTCTTTGCAGCGTTTATTGCAATTAGTGTTTGAAATTGAGGATATATTTCGTGTTTTGAATGATTTTTGTTGTGTTTGACTTTTGTTTCATGGCTAATTTCAGGTTTTATTGTCGAAAAATATAAAGCAAATTGCCATCTGACATTCTGTGGTCACTGCCCTTAGTCTTCTTTCACATACATTTTTTTCGTAAGTTTTAATATGGCACCACTTGACTCAAACTTCATTTTCGATCTTTGTTGGTTCATTATTTGAATTCATTTTCACATATTGTGTATTCGCAATAGCGTACCTTATGATGATGCGTAGCCGAGGCAGACTTCCCTTTCGATGGACGAACTAGAACTAGAGACGTTTGGGGGAGGCCTATATTCAACAATGTAAGTGAAAGGGCTGCATGATGATGATGATGAACCTAATGATGATAGTAGCAGCTCAAATGTATCATACTGGATGATTTTTCATGATACAATCCTTGCGAATCAACCAAAAACTTCACAATTGCCTGTAGTCTATCTAACGAGACCGCACAACCGACGCATGCAACTGAGAATTTCAGATGAATCACTCTATTGTCGTAATACAAATCTGAAGAAGACGGAGAAAGCACTAAGCGGCAGCCAATGAATCTATTCATAACCCTGTAGGCGTACATCTGCTATTTACTGGCGCTTTCGCTTCTCGTTGGATAGACTATACTTCTATACTTCGTAAGGCCGCATTTTTTCGAATACTTGATGGTGAAAATTTCGGGTAAATACCATTCATTGCCGGCTACACATTATTGTTAAAATCTGATTGCAGATTTGTTATTTCTAATTCAGATTCCTTCGTATTACATACTTCCTTCGGAATTATGTATTTCAACTGCTTTGAAGTTTTACCAACTACTTCGAAGTTTTCCGACTGCTTAGGAATTTTTTCAATTACTTTGAAATTTTTTCAACCGCTTCAAAATTTTCCCAACTCTTTTGAAAATCTTATGACTGATCAATATTGGGGGTGTTAGATCTTCCTCCCCACGGATTTCTAGAAAGAATTTGAAATTTTGCGAGTCGTTTGTGAAAAATCTGTTCATCTGAGTTCATAGACGGATAACATAAAAATGTTCTCTTAGATCACGCTGATATTTAATAATTATAATTTCTTTGATATTTAATATTTTTAGTAATTTTTTTTTTACGCACGACGTAAGAGTTTTTTTCAGCTGTGGTTTTCCCCTTCCTCATTTAATCATACTGCAGACCTGTATGGTTTTCCCATGTTGCACCAACCTCAGCTAGGTACCCTTCTATCTCAATATGTAATGTCTTAAGGGAGTGTTTTTACTTATGTCCCATAAGTGTTTGCACAAATTTCTTGGACCCCTTTAGTGGTGAAAAGAATAATATAACAAGTTGGTATGACAAATGGGTTGAATATTTTCAAATGTTTCGTGACACACTCTGTATTCAACAGAAGTATGTCGTTGCAGACCTCTCTATCGTCAAATACAAAACGTATTTATAGCATTCCGCAAATATCTCCAACTTTGAAAGTAAACTTATTATCAGATGCATTTTCGTAGAATGAACCTAGAGGAAATATCAAATTGATCGAATTGCATCGTTTGATGTTTGTACATCCCTGATTGTTCGAAATATGTTTTGTGTTCGACAAAATCGGCCTTCCCGCTTCGATAAATTCCATCATTCAAAGGATCCGAGTTGAACATCGATGAGAATTTTGTTTCAACCTCATGTTCAATCAATTCGGCTCAAAGACAATAATCCTCTACATATTCGCTACTAATTCCGCGGCTTTTCAACTTATGCGTATTTTCAGCTGGAAACTAGCGAATCACGTTTCAACCCCACATGAGTCCGGATCTTCATTGAAATCCCGAATAACCAGAGGGAGATGTATCGAATCAGTTGGAATGCACTGCAATTACACGAAGTTCCACAGGTTTGTTGTACGAACTAATGGCTAACAAGCTCGGGAGTTCGTGTTGTCGAATTAGCAGGAACATCAGGTCTATTTTAGACGTACAGCGCGGTTTTGAAGTTCGGGAGTTCGCCAGTTCCAGAGTGGAGTGAAAACGGAAGAGCATACCGATATCGGTCTGCATCTACAAAAATAATTAGCCTGCGTTCATATCATTGAACTGCTATGTTTTTCGTGGACTTGATGAAGGAATTTTAAGAAAAATATGCGAGAACCACAAGATCTGTTCAATTTGAGATT
This sequence comes from Hippodamia convergens, assembly GCA_038502775.1. Taxonomy (NCBI): domain Eukaryota; kingdom Metazoa; phylum Arthropoda; class Insecta; order Coleoptera; family Coccinellidae; genus Hippodamia; species Hippodamia convergens. The sequence continues at coordinate 21,907,684 of CM076609.1, read as the reverse complement.
CACTGAGGTACGGGCTCAATGAGCCGACTCTTTGGAAAATGACTCAAGACCCTAATCGAAGAAGAATATGACCCACATGAACTTGAGGATAAGGCTGGTTTCAGAGCAGGGCGCTTCTGCATAGATCACGTCTATAATTTGACACAGCTCAATGGAAAGATAGTAGCTCGTTGATTTGACACAAGCGTACGATAATGTGTTAGTAAGTAATCTCTGGAATGTGCTAGAACAAACATCTATGAACAGCACACTGATAAAAGCCGTACAGCAATTATAAAAAAACTCAAGATGATAAATCAAACTTGAAAATGAAATTTCTGATGACTTCCCTGTGACAAAAGGACAACGTCAGGGCGGTAGTCTGTCCTGAACACTCTTTAAAATATATCTGGACCGTGTACTTAAAGACTGGCGAAGATCATTCGATGATATGGGTGTTCCTATCGCCGACAGCAATACCTTATATACACTGCATTTTGCAGGTGGCCAGTTCATATTCGCCCAAGACAAAGACGACATAGAATTCATGACCCCAAGGCTCATTAGAGTATGAAAAGTGGGGATTGTCGTAAACATGTCAAAGACCCGATACATGTATGTTCGGCTAAAAAATGATAATTTTGTGTAAGAAAGCGGACTTACCATATTGGAACCCCTATAAGCAAAAACGGCAGAACTGAAAAAGAAATTCAAGAGAGAATGAACTGGGAAAAAAAAACTTCGGGGCCTTGAATGCAGTGATTTCGTGCAGAGAAATCTCTAAATTTTGATCATGTCTGGCAGGATGTTCGGCCCTTGGCATTGGTCTGCCTGTCCACAGAAGGTATTAAAATAATCCCCCAAGGATTATATTAAAAATTGAAGACTTCGAATATAGGAATAGTTCATTTCTTGTTTAATGAGATTCAAAGCTTCAGGGAAGAATTATGACCCATGGAAACGGTCTGACAATATATATATATATATATATATATATATATATATATATATATAAGCGAGGATCCTACAGCTTCTGCCGCATCTCGCATTTCGATCTCCATACTTGTCGATTTCTCCAATCATCCTCATGAATTGCTCTATCCCTCATAATTTCAAAAACATTCTTCAACCAAGTTGTAGCAGGTCTTCCTCGTTTTTGTTTTCTGTTTATATTGTACTGGAATGCTCGTTTCGGCCATCTATTATCATCCATTCGTTGCACGTGACCATACCATATCAACAATATAAAATATTAATTTTTTACAATATGTTGCACGACATTATGAAAAACAGTGCTTCGAACTCAACAAAAAAGCTGAACCTGGCCATTTCGCCACAATGTTTTTATTGTGATTCAAGGAGTCTGGGAGGAATTACAACACACGAAAACAGTCTGGCAATAGGAAATATTGATTTTTCATAATATTCTGCATGTTATATATAAAAATCAATGCTTCGAATTTGAGGAAAGTTTGGTATGTTTTGTCCATCTTTTCTGCCTGCTACCTGTGAAGCTATGTTTAGTCTGTGGTCGAACTTCGTATGTCATGATTGAAGTTTGGCAACTGGACTAGATCTGGGAAGAATCATGTCAAATTCCTCTGATTTTATTTCCTTTTTCAATGATTCTTCTGGATAAAGTACACTTTTTCCTTTTATGGTTGGGACTGCACTGTATCTCAGCTATTATTAATAACAGAGACATTCTGTTTTCGCGACCCTTTTTCACTTCTTTGCAAAATTTTATAAACATGAATAGAAACATTCCACCTACTTTTTGTACGGTAATAAAGGGCAAAAAATGTTCACTTTTTATGTTTTATGAGTTTCAGATCGTGTTTGAATATGATTCTTGCCATTTTGATTCGATAAAGTAAAAAATGTTGGCTTCATATGCCAACTTAATAATATTTCCCATAATGGTGCCTGATTTCGTGTATATAATTGTCGAAAAATGATTCGAAATGCCATTTCGAAATGAGTGAGAAAGGCAAAACACTAACCAGGAGCACATTGATATACTCACAAACCTTTCACAGAACAATGTAGGTACTTAGGAACGACACATAACTGCTACAAGAGAAATACCTTTGCTGAAAATTTCCTGATGAGTCCGAAACAACAAATATTAAAAAAATCTTAAAAAGAATATGATTCATCTATTCACAATACGTCTAGGAAAAAATGATTAGTGCACAGTCTATGAAGAAGAATGAGACAACGAAGAAGAGCCCTGCCATTTTTAGCAAATGCAATGATTCTCATACAACTCTTGCTAGAACTAGCAATTCACATAAGACACATTTACCGTATTTTAATTTTGGAAATTCTCAACTTTTTGAAATAGCCTGACATCGTCAGATATCGAATCAATCATTTCAATTCTGAAAATATCGAGAGGTTATAACGAAAACTCCAATGAACTCTCATCTATACCGTATCGTGACGTGTTTATTCATCGTAAACGTTTGAATGTCCCATAAAAGTCAGTTTTATGATGCAGTTTTTCGTATAGGAGCCTAATTATAACTATTTCCAGAAGGGCAGGGTTCATGATGCGATTACATAGGTCTCCTGTTGAAGAGGTTTCACGTTAATAAAGGCGAAGCAAGAATAATTCACTTTTCCAAGTATGATGAGATTTCTTGAACAATATGTCAAGCTTGACTACTTGAATGAAGACTTATTATTTTCTTCGTTAAGAAGTCTTATCTGCTGTGGAATATTTCACATTTTGACAAATTGGAATATTTTGCTGATATATGGCAATTCATGCCGATTATATTTTTCACTAAATTGCGATCCATATTTGATGATTTTTTTGTGTTGAAAGCCTGTAACATGTTGAAGTTCATGCGGTATATGAGATTCATAAAATGCATACAAACCTATTCAGAAGGTACAAAGTATTGATCTCGAAGCGAAAAATTTGTGGTTTGTTCAGACATTTTGAGGGTGAGAACAATAAGAAAAAAGCTTCGTTTCTATTTACCTTGGAGAATACATATATAATTATTGATGCGGTGCATTTTCACAGTTGCTTTTCAACGTTCAAATGAAAATGGTGATGCCAGAACTTTTTGAAAAGGTGGAATGTTTAATATGGACCTCTTTTAATTGGAATAGATCATGGGCACTACCTTATTCATTCATCGTTTGGCAAAGCAACAGCACTGAAAAAGTAGAAATGATAATGACCGTAAATATGAAACAAAGTATATCTAACATGAAAATAAAAAGGAAAGACAGTCATATAGACATAAGTAAAAAGATAGGGGAATATGTGATTGAATTGAAACTGCAAGTTAGAGCTGCACATTCAGAGTACGTAGCCAATATAGTTGTTATATGGGGACTTCACAGAATATAATGATAATAATTTTTAATGGAGTGTACTTGAATATTCTCCACCTCATGAAACATGAGATGAGTTTCAATCAAAACAGGAAACATTTCTTTTAAAAGCAGATACGTCAAACAACTCAATTTATTTTAGTCAACATCCATATCAGATTTATCATTCGAATAGTCCAGTTCGTGTGTGTGTGAGTTTTTGTTTTTGTTGCAATTTTGACATTTTGCTATTCCTTAGAATCTCAGCGAACTTCTCATGCAGTGGATTCGTTTTTCTATAAATATGGACCAATGAATCTCTCAAACGTTCTACCCCGAATCGTTAAGACGTAAAGAGTGAGAGGAACTTTTAACAAACTTTCAAATTATATTAATTATAACGTTCAATTGATAAAGCCCATCTGATGATTCTAGGCACTCAAGCTATGGTTTATTGGATGGGGACGCAAGGAGTCGAGGACTGAAAAAAGACATAAACCGAGTTGGATTGGGTAAATCGACAGCTTGTCACCAGGATATATGCTCAAATGCTATTTCACTATTGGAAAAAAAAATTCGAGCTCATATGCTACCAACAACAGTCAACACAGATTCAGATTAAATCTGTGGACAGACAAAGTGAACCATCACTTGATATGAACAAAAAAATTGTAGGGTGAATGTAAATAAAAATCTGAAGTTCCTGCCACAGGTAGATGTGCATAATATGGGGCTACAGCAAGATGAAGCTTCTTGACATAGTTCCAGATTCCAGAGTTGGTATTGAATAGCTCAGAAGAAGTTTCAACAATTTTTTTTGCGTGGTTTCATAACTTGTTAACAGCAGTGTTGTGAATAATGTGGTTGAATTTTGAGGTCGTTTTTCAAGTGTATGAATAATTCGAATGGTGGAGCCAGGGACAACAAAAATTAGAAGTTGCGGCTTTGAAAAAAAAACTTCACTCATAAAATATGTAACGTGTCTGAATTAGTAGAAGTTAGTTACCTCCAAGAAGGAGTGAGCCTATTAATTAATCTTCATTTCCGAAGTCAGTTATTTCCTAAGTCCTCTAGAAAATCGATGTTGTGGCATATTATGTTAAAAGTAGCTCCTTAACCTCAGAACGTGTGTTGTAATGACGATCAACTTATCTCAGTTCCGTTTTTTTCCGAAAAGATCAACCAACAATTCGAAAAAGTACAGTTATCTTATATCGAATATTTTTTGCAAAATTCATCAGACGGTGAAGATTCGCTTCTCCTGTCATGATTCTCATAATTCGATTTTCATTTTGAATATCTTAGAAAAGCTCAATCTCGATTTGAATTTCCTCAGGTTGGCTTAAAGTACTTGAGATGCATTTTTTTGGATTATTTCGATATATTTCACATGCTCTGCTCAGGGTTTCAGTTTTATCATAATTATCACTCATAGTTTACCAATCATAAGGAAATAATCACCTACCAATTAAATAAATACATTTTTCCTCGCTCTATCAGATAGAGTTCATTTGGCGAACCGGTAACTTCGTAGCTCATTCTCGGATATTCTTCAGAGGGCAACTTGTCGCTCAAGTGAGAAAAATTAGCAAGCAACCTTTTCGAAGACCTAGTCATTCTGTGTCGTGGGAAACAAAACCTTCGAGGCCTAGGGCGAACAATTCTAGCCCTGAAGCAATGCTCGTGGTTTATGCCATTCATTAGAAGCGTCGATAGGCGCTCATACAACTCTCCTTTACCCACACTTTTCAGTTTTTATGTTAGGGAAATTTTCACTTTAACAATTCCCACCCTTGTTGTTGCCATTGTTCTATTTCCTGTCTCGAATATTCGAGCACACATGGTATGCCGTGTTCCACACAAACAAAGGGTTCAAAACTCTCGAAATCCAGTTCTTATTCTAACGAAAAGGAATAATTTTTCGTTCTGGAATAATTATGTTATGCGAATGAGGGAAACAGGAAGGTAGCTGGTTAATTCAGTTCCGATACGTGAATTCGAAACGAGGCTGAATTTGAATTGCACGTCGTTATGAGGAGCAGGATAATATTAACACTCATCTATATAAATGAAAATGATTTCCTATATTGCATTTTTATCGCCTCACTCTGAAACAATTTCGTCAATTTCTTTCTTGTTGCTTTCTTTGTACAGAAAATGATGGTCTGGCGCATTCGCCAATTCGTGTTAATGATGAAGTTTTTTTTCCCATATCACTGTGAAAATCACATACTTTTTTACTCGCGATTCCGCTTTGCATTGGGATTGAGAAATCAAGAAATGAGGGAAATCAAGAAATCAGGGAGAATGCATTTTTTCTACTCGTTGCTCAATTTGTCGGTTTCTTATGATCAAATTGAACTTAATCTCTATAAATTGTATCTATGTGCTATGGCGATAGAATACCCGTCTTGATATGAAGTTTCATAAAATGAATCTGTTTGGTACCTCTACGTCACAGAGTAACAAATATCCTCACAAACTTTCACATTTAGGTAAAGTATTGATAGGATTGTTAGAATAAGATCAAATTTTCTAGAAATTTCATGATGGGTTCTCGAAAAGAAAAATATTCAAAACTACAGGGGAAAACTTGTTTCTTCCATTCACATTATTATAAACTTCCAATTTCTATTACTCAGTGTTTGACGACGAACTTCTATGAATTGTACGAAAGCTCAACATTAGGTTGATAAAAAACGAACAGCTATTATTCGCCCCCAACTCTGAATTCGCCCCTTTTTGCCCTGGGGTTAATACGGCCCTGGTGTTTGGGTGTATTTCGAATTGCGGATTACTGATAACATCTCTAAGTGCTCGCAAAGAGTATATAGAATATTTATAGTGACAGTGATTCAGGGCCACTGCTAAAATCTCATTGAGTGAAAGAGGATGTACAGAGTAGTTTTTGCGCATGTCATTGAAGATGTGAAACTTCATTATGACACAATTGGATGTCTACTTTGTAATTTCTGCTCAGTACATCATACTAAATTGCTCCAAATATTGCAGTTTTTCATGAAAATTTTGTCCCTGAGGTGTACGGGATACGGATGATGCCAAACAATTCCGAAACCGCTGTATCTCTCATCTGACAAAAAACAAAATATTTTTTCTACCCCATTATACAAGATCCCTGAGCTTGGGAATTGAAAATGGTATTCATTTCGATGAATCTCATTTTGAGTTCATCTATATTTCAAAAATTTTTTCGGTGTGGCATTAGTAAAACCAAAAAATTTTATTGTTTACCGTTTCATTCTTATTCTTGAAATTATGTTGTCTCAAACACCAGTCTTTTTATATATAAATCATGCTGACACTTCAGAAGTAGAATTGATTAGAAAAACGTATATTGCAATCAATGACAGTTTTCACTGCAATATTATATCAATCACGGTTCTATTCTGGGTGTATGGGACGGCCCATAACCTGAGGAAATTAGATGATACACCAAGAAGTAGAATTGATTAGAAAAACGTATATTGCAATCAATGACAATCGTTCGACTTTTCAATACATAGCTAACTGGAAAATATCGCAATTATATGGTTACTATCAAAGATATATAAAGTATACTCTATAATCTTTGGTTACTATGTAACTATACGACCAAAGAATATTATATTCATTAACTATGAACATTGGGTTGTGTTTAATATATTTCCAACAGAATTCTAGTGATTGGATGCGTGTTCAAAAATTACAATACTCCTGTTTGTGGTTGATATTCGGGTTAAGGAAATTCGGGTAAGCCACAAGCTCCGGTATGTGAATTGACTCAATATGGAGGGAAGTAGGCCATAAAATGCAACAGTTTTATTTTGAAAAATCATTAATCGAAGGGCTCCTCCTTTTCCTTATGTAACTCGATCACTTGCCGTTCTGATATATATAATATTAATATTCGTTGTGAAGGAAAACTTACTATTCATTCAGTTCACTTCAACTTTGTCGTTCATTTCCATATAACATTACAGTTTATATGAATATGATACCTGTTAATATCAGGAGGGTGAAGGTTATTAGTCGTTTCAGAAGTTTGGTATTTAGAATGCTGATGACTGCAGAACAGCTCATTACCAGGGTAGTCATATTCATATTTGCAATTCCAAATGTTTTTTTTTTCCCTATATACAAAATGATTCAGAATTAGGTTCCGTATATTCGGGATCTTAAACCCCAGATGATTTCATAATGAAAAGTATCCATGACCGATGATGCACTCTTTCTGATGTACACAATGTTGAAATTAAATAAAGAATTTGGTTTTATGAAATTATTTTCAACACCGCAAAGATCACTTTATGCGTTTTGGCACCTTATGAGTACGTATTAACACACTTTTTTTCCGATACGAAACGATGTTTAATTTTTACATTCGCGTCCGTACAGACTTCTGTCACAACAAATTCTGTGAAAAAATTTGTACGCCTGTGATTATTTTCAAATTTTAAATTATTCTCGGGATTACCATATCATCCTTAAGAATGGTCTCTTGAGTTTTTCAACTGCGAGAAATATTTTCTCAGAAAAAAAAAATTATATGCAAATTCAGCATGTGCTTCAATCCTGACATGATTTTATGATATAAACTTCTCATGGACTATCAGTCTCTGACGCATTGTTGCTGAGAAACGGTATGTTGGAATAAAAAACAAATCGAAATTATTTTCGGCAGGGTTCACATTCAATTTCGTGAAGTAATCAAAAGGTTTCGTAACTTATCTAGATGAAATTATTCGTCGCAGGTAGAAAACTCAAGAGACCATTCTTACTGTTGATAATGTAGTGATTACGAAAATATTTTAAAACTTTAAGAAAATCATTGGCTTACCAATTTTTCCACCCAATTCGTACGGACAAGAGTTCATCCATAATGACGACACTGGTGAAAATGAAACATCGTTTCGTATCAAAAAAATGTAATTTAATGCTTACACATAACGTGCCCAAACGCAGAAAGTGATCGTTTACGTTGTAGGAGATAATTTCATAAAACTATTTTTTTTATTTCAACACCCTGTATTTCAGTTACAGTGCGTCAGAGACCGATAGTTCATAGAAACTTTTGTATAGTAAAATCATCAGAAGATTAAGATTCTGAATTCACGGAACCTCATTCTGATACACCCTGTACATATTAACACTCATATTTATTATTATTATTATTCAGTCAGGTCTCGTGAAACAAATCGATACTTCCATATTTAATTCTAGAATAATTTTTATTATGATATGAATTGAATTTATGACAGAAAAAACAATTTTTCCAATGAAAAAAAAACAATCTCCAAAACTCGCCACTTCTTGACTTGGTATTGAATTTTGAACTCATGTTGGAATATCAATCCCGAGTGACATTAGAATATTTCATTGAGCAGATTTCTCATAATCTAATGTATTTTGATGACGTATTGGCTTCCTGCCACGAATTCATTTATTATCTGTCAACTTCATGATGGAGAAAACAGTTCTGCCAATCATGCCATAAAAATTCTAAGAATTAGAGGAGAAGAATATACAGGGTGGCCATTTGAAAACGAAACAGACGAGATTACAGACGAAATGAATTTTTTCGATAGAAATGCTCGGACAGGTCGATTTCTGTTTCGAGGGGGACAACTTAAGATGTAGGTTACGGACGCATAGCGCTTCAACCCTTGCTACTACAACCGTCACCCCCAATTTTTGAATAGGTAAGATGGGGTGAGTGATACCTCATTTGAAAGGTATTTTCATACTGATTTCAGCACAGTTATTGTTTTTTCATTTCATGCATTAGTTCTCGAAATATTCTTGACTAAGCATTTGAAAAGGAAGTGGTGTTTTCATGGCACTTGTAGTGTTTTTTTCGTGAAAAACCTTTCAAATGAGGTATCACTCACCCCATCTTCCCTATTCAAAAATTGGGGATGAAGGTTGTAGTAGCAAGGGTTGAAGCGCTATGCGTCCGTAACCTACATCTTAAGTTGTCCCCCTCGAAACAGAAATCGACCTGTCCGAGCATTTCTATCAAAAAAATTCATTTCGTCTGTAATCTCGTCTGTTTCGTTTTCAAATGGTCACCCTGTATGTATGTACAGCAGGCTCATTCTGAAACTCGTTCGTTCAAACTCGTCACTCCGTAGCTCTTTTTTGAATTTCGAATCCGTGTAAGAATTTCATTGTCTTCTGTACTTGTATCATAATAGTTATTTCTGATACAGCTGCAGAAGACATTGATAATCTTACACGAGTGCAAAATTCAAAAACGAGCCACGAAGTGGTGAGTGTTTGAATGAACGAGTGTTAGAATGAGCCTTCTGTACGAGTATCATCCACCATTTTATCTAAGTATTATAGAAATCGATGAAATTGACTTAAATGTCGTTTGATGATTTTTGCATTGAAAAATACTGATTGGCAGAACTGTTTTTCATCTCTTAAATTTGACAGATATTAACCCAAATAGACTCAAAATTTTTTTTCTCTCATTTCAATGAGAATTGTGTCAGATTATGGTTCAAATGAGGCCTTCAAATTTTAAATCTGTATTTGGTTTTCAAGAAAAGTTGAAATTTGTGGTGTTTTTTCAAAGGACCGGTAGGTTTTCGAGCGACTAAAATTCATTTCATGAAAAATGAACATTGAATTATAATGTGTCGTAATTATATGTAGAAGCGATTTTTCTGATGTAATGCTATTTTATATTCAATACTTATGAAATATTAGTTTTTATGCCACACTTTACAATTTTTTCATTTTATTCTGGTAAACAATCAGGTGGTCTACTCTGACCTATCATGAAAATTGGTGTAAACTCTTTGATTGCTTAGATGGTCCTGTTTTTGTTGTTTTTCTATTAATTTCCAGCGATCTTGTTGCGATGATATCTGGTCTAGTTTGTTGCCATTTCTGCGTTTTAGACAACCATGTTAATAGGCATATGAGCAACATTATTGTTATTTCACTTACAGAAAACTATTGAATTTTGTGCAGAAAAAAATTTTGCTTTCAGGTGGTTCTGAAATCATATCCAGATTATCTGCATGATGTAGTATCTCATGCAGAGACAGATTATTTTTCCAATAGTTATAACAATGTAGTCAGGTAATATAGTAAGTGATAATCCTACCGTTTTGTTGAAAAATCACCTTCATTTACGTAGCAAAGATCAGGATAATGTATAAGATGAATTCGCCTCTAATATCATTCATCCAGGCATTGATACAATTATTTTATACGAAAAAGCGATGAAATGAATACATATGAGAAAAATTGATATATTTATAAAGTAAACATGGTTTTGAAGTGCATTCGAATACTGAATGACTTTGTATGTTTTATTCAGTGTACGCTAAAGTCAGCATTAATTTATGTGTTTATATTGGCGCCTTCTTTGTTTCTTTATTTTGAGCATGAATACGAAACTTCAAGATAGGTGTTCTTTATATGGAACGGTAGGTCCATTTATGTTAAATAAATCTGCAGAAGGTAGCCAACATGTCATCAATAAAAATAACTGTTGAGTTGACACAAATCAAGAGAAATAACTATTCCCAGGTGATTTTGTTCAAAGAAATATAACAGAATGAACGTAGTCGACACAGAACCCGAACTCGACCGGTCGGTAAGATTTCCCCATCGATCTACCATCGAGCTCGGGAAAGTATAAATTTCTGCATCAGTTTGGAGCATAACAACTTCCGAATTGAAGTCATTTCTCCCTATTTGTGTCTCACTGAAACCGTCGTTTTTCCGTTCAGCCGATAAAATATTCATTCACGTCCTGTTTTCCGCTCCAGTGCCGCCTGACATCCTCGACTATCCAACCAGCACGGATATGGTTGTGAGAGAGGGCTCCAACGTCAATCTGCGATGCGTGGCTCGTGGCTCGCCGGAACCCACAATCACTTGGCGCAGGGAAACCGGGGAGACGATACGTACAGAGAAGGAGGAAGAAGGTAGGTCAACAGTGCTTTCGTTTCATCCCATTTTTCATTCAGATTCGATTCGAAATAGTTATTTGTGCAACCAGTTGGGAAAAGCAGTATTTTTTGTAATGAGCGGATTTTGCGAGTTGCGAAAATAAGGGTTTCACACAATATTTTTTGTAATTTTGAATAGGATCATGGGCGTACCGAGGTAGGTTCAGGGGGGGCAGCTGCCCCCTCCTAGAAGATAAAATAATCGTAAATTTTTCTGGCAAGTGGGAATTAAAAACGTGTTACCTACTCTACGCAAAGTGTTGGAAACGCAATATATTTTCAGTCAAATATTTTGATTTGAAATTTTTCTATCTATAATTGAATATTCTACAACATTCGATATAGTATACGGCACAGACTACTAATAATAATATTACTACTACTACTAATAGTAATATTAATAGTCTATGGTATACTGTTAGTGACGCAATATAATTTAAATCTCCGCGAAACCGTCCCATCTCGTTGTTTCCGCTCCCGACGAGACAATCAGAGCCTTAGATGGCTCTGATTATCCTAGGTCCTAGAGGATTAGAGCTGAATATGAAAACAACATCTAGCGCTATCAAGATACGGAGGACAGTACTTTTTCTATGTTTAAATTCTTAGGGTAATGGAAAAGTTAAAGTTACCGGCCAGCATGAATTCGGCCTCTCATAGTTTAGTATCTCTTTCCGGTACGGGAATTCCAGCGCAAAAAAGACCCTATCGGTACACACTGACAACTATCGAGCGCGCGCTGTCCCTAACATAATGTTGAAAACACTACATTTCTTGAGTAAAAAACCGATAACAGTCGAAAGGAATGTTTTCACGTGACTCTATATAACCCAATAAAGGGCCTGCAATGGCGATGTATAATTTAAACCTGTGTCCCTATTTCTTATTAGGCGTAATATAGGGTGGTTCAAATTTTAAACCGGCGTCCCGCACGATACTAAAAAAGTGTGGTTCAAAATTTGAACCGCCGTACTTGAAAGAGGTATCGGCGATACGAAATTCTCGAAAAACCAAGTGACATACAAGACGTGGTTTTGTTGTAATTGTAGCTATGTTCTATGCTGTTTCATTTATCAAACATGAAAGAATATAGATGTGTCATTTCAATAATTGTAGGTATACGTATATTTTTTTGCTGGGAAGAAAACATTCAACATCATCCTACGTTCTAGGATATCATTTATCCAGATTGTAAATTTAATCAAATCTCGTCCAACCGATACAGCGTGATAGAGAAATGAACGTCCAAACACACAAAAAAAATGTTTATATTTTACAGTCTACAAATGTGACGTTCGGGAAAAGGGGCTTATGGTCGGTTTTAGTTTCCGAGATGTTCAAAGACAGCTTTATGAGCACGTCTCTAAAAAACTTGGATTTACTAAATCAAATCAAATTTATTATGCAAATTATTACAAACAAATAACACATCCATACCGAGAACAAGTCCCTTTTCTCTGGTACCGTCACAACAAATGTATTATTTCAAATTACCCAGTTTTACTTAATTGGCGTTCAAACTACAAAATAACGAATTTTGAATATCGCAATTTCACTTTCACTGATAGGAAGTAGATGATATTTGAATGTGATTTTTTCATAGCTATCTTGATCTTTCTTTTCGTCCTATGCCTAAACATCGTAAAAGTAATTTTGTGTATCTATTTTTTAGCGACAACACGCGAAAAAAGAAAAAAAGGTCGGGAAAGTAGTAGTGGAATCTAAAATGACAACCATGATAAAACTACTCATTACATGCTAACATTGGACAAGCGTCACATTCTCTATCTGTTGCTAACTTTTCTTCACCATCGACATCCCAACAAACTTATGACGTCAACGTAGATCGTAAAATTATAGTGGACAATGACTATCATGAAAATTATCTTTGATAATGAGGAATGTTCACAGGTATGCAAAATCGATCGAAACTTCGTCACAGTATAATCTATATGTATATGAAATCACTAGTTTTTGTTTCAGTCTTAAAAACCTAGTAGTTCGGATTTTACAACCCCGTGAATATTCAATTCCTCGCGGCGATGTGACGTCATACTACATACGCAAATCGCACTCCGTGAGACGAGAGGCCCTTATATTGGACCCGGCTACGTACTGAACCTCGCAAGTCGTTGGATGTAAAGTGACGTCACACGGATCCATCGAACTCATGTTTATAACTCGATATCTCGGGCGCTATTTGAAGTATTCAAATAATTTTTGGACACAATATTTTCATTTTCTACGGAGAATAGGAATATGTAGAAATTGAAAAATGTGAACATTCCTCATTGGTTTGGCTACCCAGCTATCGACGGGGGTGAAGAAAGGCTTACAGGTTTATGTCCGATGAGCATACATCGAAATTATTTAAAAGAAAACATTGAGTTTATTAAAAAGACTGTCATGGACAAATTTTCGGCAAATCCGAGAAAATTACTGTTAAATCAATATATTTAAGTATTATGACTATTTTATATTTAATATTTTGTTTTGTATCATAATCAAACTAATTGAAAACAGTGAATTTTCATGATTTTTTGTTTCAATATACCCGACCGACCATCTTCTCGAAACAGGTATGAGCTGCCCCCCCTAGCTTAAATTCTGGGTATGCCCTTGAATAGGATGTGACTATTTGAATTCAAATTGAAAGTATCAAAACGTCCCTACAAGCGTCAAGTGAATTCGGAGATACATATTCATTTTTCACTTCGTTGCTATGGAAGTATCGTTAGTGACAGTGCCGTATTTCGTAATGTTGATTGTCAAAAAGTGGAATATCATAATCGCTTCTTCATCCGCAAATAATTCCTTGAAATTGTTTCAAAGTAGAAGAAAATATACAGCAATGTCTGATTCAGAGAACGACGTACCGAGCGATATCGGGGAAGCAGCGCAATCTGCGTTATCTACAATTATTCCTAAGAAGTCGAGGAGCAAGTATGATTTATCCTATGCCAAATTCTGTTCATGGTGTGAACAAAAACGGATTATTCATTTGAACGAAAAAGTTTTGCAAGCGTATTTTCAAGATAAAAAGGAATGAAGAGTTCGACCTTATGGAGCTTATATTCGATGTTAAGAACCGAATTGTGCTTGAAAAGAAATATTGATATCAAGAAATATACAAATTTAGTGGCTTTTTCAAAATGTCATTCTGAAGGTTACCAACCTAAAAAAAACGAGAGTTTTCAGTAAAGAAAACATTGCCCATTTTCTGAAAGAAGCTTCCAATGGGCAACATTTAATGAATAAGGTAGCATTGATTGTTGGAGTTGCTGGAGCTTGCCGAAAAGGTGAATGAACTTTTCTTCGCGTAGAAAATGTAGTGTTTCAGGAGGAATTTGTTAAAGTTACCATTCCGAACACAAAGACGAAAGTATGTCGATAATTTGCTATAACCGCTGGAGCTTTTGACGGTATGAACTGCATCGAAATGGTTAAAAAATACGTTAATCTAAGGCCATCAAATTTTTTGTGAAATATTTGAATGGAAGATGTGAAGTGCAACCTGTAGGTATAAACACATTTGGAAATATTCCGAAAATTATCGCCCAGTTTTTAAAGTTGCCAAATCCTTCTTTGTATACCGGTCACTCTTTTCGGCGGTCATCCACTACTCTGCTTGCGGATTCTGGAGCTGATTTGCTGAGAATCAAACAGCATGGAGGATAGAAGTCCAATAGAGTTGCTGAAGGTTAAGTGGAGAATTCCATAATTTATAAACAGAAGATTGCGACAAACATTCTTATAGAAAATCACAAAGAAGATACCCAAATTAATGCTATTCAAAAAACTTCGTTGTCCGCTGGGGTCAATATCAATAATTGTTCAAATTGTGTAATTAATATTTATAATTAATTTTCCCATTCACGTGTTACAGTTACCTGAATATTAAATGTATTGATCTTCATAATATGTAATACATGAAGGAAGTAAGGAAGTACATAGTTCAAGTCTCACATCTCTACTATTTTTCAACACACAGATTTCCTGCTTTATGCTGATGACCTGAAACTAAACCGTAAAATCAGTAGTTTTGAAGATTGCTTGAAAATACAGAGCGACCTCGATCGTCTGCTTGAATACTCGGAGTCGAATTCTCTTTTTTTGAATTTGAAGAAGTGTAATGTTTTGACATTTACTAAAAACACCAATGTAACACATTTTCCTTATGTCATTCGCAGCCATACCCTTCAACGCTTAACCAGCATTAAAGATCTTGGAGTCACATTTGGCTCGAAGTTATTGTTTCATCAGCATGTGGACGAGACTGTTCGGGGTTGTTACAGGATGCTTGGTTACATTTTTCGACATGGGCGCTCATTTAAGGAAGATGCTACTTTCATAACCTTATATTACTCTTTTATTTTCAGCAGGATAAATTTCGCGTCGGTAGTATGGAATCCTCAATATATTACATACATAAAAAGACTTGAAAGTGTGCAAAATAAATTTTTGAGGTATATCGCATATAAAAACAACCTGAGAATTGAAAATCACGACTATTCTGAAGCCCGTAAGAGGTTTAACATTATAAGCCTGGCTGACAGACGTAAATTAGCGGACATTTTGTTCTTGCACAAAATTATAAACAATCACTTTCAAGTGCCAGATATACTGGGAATTATACCGTTTGGAGTCCCGGACCTGAGACTTAGGCGCCAGAATGTTTTCTACGTTCCTCTCAAGAGAACAAATTTTTCTAAAAATTCACCAATAACTAGAATGCTAGCCACCGGTAATGCGGTTTGTCGCTCGTATGATATTGATCTTTTTACTGCATCATTCAATCAATTGAAAAGACAACTCAAGGAAAATTTCTTGCAAACAGATTAATTCTTTGCAAGTTTATTCTTTATTTTTTAATTTATACACCCTCATATGGTTGCCTCTTGATCTGTGATATCTTTTTGATCATTATATTTTTTGTGTTTAGTTTTTAGCTCTTAAGTTAATTGCACTTTGATTATCACTTATGTAGGTACAGTATATTAATGTTTATATTGTGAACGCTGTTTTTGGGCTTAAAGCCTGTTTGTGTTCTTTCTAAATAAATAAATAAATAAATAAAAGTAGTTTAGTCCCACAACGATTTGTGTTTTTCACAATCAATGGCGAAATTTACTTTTCATCACCAGTTGCGAAAAGTTCTACTTTTCGTAACTAGTTACGAAAAGTAAGACGTTTCATAACGTCGATGAGTTTTGAAAAGTGTCACCTTATATGTCAAAATTAGAAAAACATATTTGATGTTGTCTTTGGGCCTCGTGACGATTCGGGATACGAGTTAGTGCAACGGGAGAAATTGTTGGAGTAGTTGGCAGCGCCAGGTATAGATGGCTGTAGTGAAGCGTATTCTGAATTTCCCTTTCATAGAGGGAGGCAACTTATGCATTTGAATTTGCTGTGATATCATGATCCCTCCTCAATTTCAACCGCTATTTCAGTATAAAAAGATATCTAGGACTTATCGAATTGAGGAAAATGTATTTAGAAGAGATCTCCAACTATTGTCTACTAAGTCTGAATGTATCCAAGACCCAATTCATCACGTTCTCAGCGATAGCAGCCGATGAACCAGACATTGAACTCATTTGGGTACTATTCAGGGTGAAGACTGTGGTATATCTGGGTATCGTACTGGATCAAAATTTATATTGGAAATAACATGTTCATAACATGGTAAGAAAACTAAGGGTGGTGGTTCACACATTTTACAGGTTGAAATTTATATTAGACAAAACATAGTTAATTTATCACTACTGTCCTCTTGTCGAGTCTATCCTCATTTATTGCGTGCTTACGTCGGGGAGTTGTTATAAAAATGCCTTAGATCCAATGAAGAAATTACAAAATAATATTTTGAGTGTTATCTTGAGAAAGAAGTGTTTATATCCGAAGTATTTGCTCTATGAGGAAGCGAATGTTTTATCGGTTGGAAAATTATACAGGGTGGCCATTTGGAAACGAAACAGACGAGAGAAAAGACGAAATGAATTTTTTCGATAGAAATGCTCGGACAGGTCAATTTCTGTTTCGAGGGGGACAACTTAAGCGAATAGCGCTTTAACCTTTTCTACTACAACCCTCACCCCCAATTCTTGAATAGGAAAGATTAGGTGAGTGATACCTCATTTGAAAGGTATTTTTATACTTATTTCAGCACAGTAATTGTTTTTTCATTTAATGCATTAGTTCTCGAAATATTCATGCGTTAGTTAGTTTTATCACTCTAATTAATTTTTTGCGAATAATTGACATTTCGTACTTCCGAAACACCAAATTCTCCGTACTTGTATTCGAAATTGCAAAACATCTACCACTGGGCAATTGAAGTCATACCCTACGTGTTAATGCTATACTAGGGTCAGATGTTCGACTAGCTGTTTTATTCACTGAAATAATTCTCCAGCTGTACGGTATCAGAACGATTTGAAGTATTGATCTAAGAAATAAGACTTTTCAAAGTAAAGTAAATAATTTATCAAAAACTCACATCAATTATTTAAATATTCAAATTGTTCACCATTAGCTTCCATACAATGAAATAAGTTTTGTTCGAAACGATGGCGCACATTTTGCAGCATTTCTGGAGTGATTTGACGACATTCGTTCACTATACGTTTTCTTAAATCTTCAATGGAATCGGGCTGTCTAGAGTAAATTTTACTCTTCAAGTGGCCCCAAAGAAAGAAATCTAGTGGTGACAGATCTGGCGATCTGGCTGGCCATTCAGTGGGACCCCTTCTTCCAATCCACCGATTTGAAATTCTTTGATCCAGATATTCTAGAACTGGTAAGGCGTAGTGTGGAGGAGCTTCATCCTGCTGAAACACAATTTGATCTTCCACATAATTTCCAGCCTTGTTTTCAATAATTTCCGTGAAAATTGGATCAAAGTGATTTTCCAATAAGTCGAAATACATACCTCCAGTAAGATTACCAGGTAAAAGGAACGGGCCGACAGTGTTGTCACCAAATATTTCAACCCAAACATTGAGTTTTTGTGGTTCTTGAGTACAAACTTCGTGGAACAATCTCGGATTAGCATCGGCCCAGTAACGACAATTGTGTAGATTTATTGTGCCGTTTAGAAAGAACGAACACTCATCGGGGACACAAACATTGTACAGATAATTGGGATTAGCAGTTACTCGTTCACTCATTTTATCACAAAATTCAACACGACGGTCAAAATCATCTTCGTTTAGTGCGTGTGAAAGATGGATTTTGTAAGGATGGAATTTATGATGCTTCAAAATATTTGCAATTCGAGTTCGTGTAAAACCAGATTCATGTGCTAGCTGCCTCGTACTCGTCATTGATTTCAGAGCAATCTGTCCAAGAACAGCTACTTCAGCTGCTTCATTTCTTTCCATGTTTCGTTTTTTATTAGCCACGGACCCGGTTTCTTGAAACTTTGACACTAATTCCAAAAGATACTTCCTATACATGTTTATCTAAATATCGTTGATTGAAGAATTTTGCGGTTCTATTCGCACATTGATTGTTTGCAAAAAAAAGTGAAATTATTTCCACCCGCTCTGCAATTGAATAAACCATGTCGAACAATGAATTAGAACACATACAAGTCTCGATTCAAAACTAAGAATATTTCACATGTCAAAGAACCAGTCAGCCAACTTAATGATCTGTTCGTAACAAATAAAAAATTATCGATTTTCATTTTTTTGAAAAAGATATGAATTCAATAATCAACGAAATGAAAACATTATTGGAGCCAACTAAGAAAACACTTCATAATTAAGTTGGAAATCGTTTCACGAATTGGGACTGGAATAAATCTGTGGCATCAGTAATGATTTGATTTTCTTACCTGGTAATCTGATCAGAGGTATGTCCGTATTTGGACTTTTTGGAGATTTCTATCGATCAAGAGTTACCGCATGTTATTGGAAATACTGCAAATTATATCGAAGATAATTTAGATTGAGTTTCAGCAAGATTGAGCTCCTTCGCAATACGCTTTGTTTGTTCGACACCTTGATTGAAGATTTCTATGTCAGTGGATTGGAGGAAAGAAGCCACAGTCATGGTTGTTTTGAAGCCCAAAATGTCGATTTTTTACAAAAAAACACTACAAGTGCCATGAAAACACCACTTCATTTTCGAATGCTTAGTTCAGAATATTTCGAGAACTAATGCATAAAATGAAAAAAGAATTACTGTGCTGAAATCAGTATAAAAATACCTTTCAAATGAAGTATCACTCACCCCATCTTCCCAATTCAAAATTTGGGGGTGAGGGTTGTAGTAGCAAGGGTTGAAGCGCTATGCGTCCGTAACCTACATCTTAAGTTGTCCCCCTCGAAACAGAAATCGACCTGTGAAATGAAAACACACCTCCTCCGTACTAGACTAGACAAGCGAATCTTCTAGAGTTAACCTTATATGAAAAAAACTTTACCCAAAGAAGTGTATTTTATTACGGTCCAAAATTATATAGGCCTTTCCCCAGAGAATTAACACAATTGAAGAGTTTGACATCTTTCGAAAAATTATTAAGGGATCATATAAGATCGCAGGGCAACACTTTGTTGAAGGTGTTCGATTAAATTTTTTTTTCACATGAATTGGTTATATTTGTATTAGCGGTAATCTCACTATAGTTGATTTGTAGCTTTAGAATCAAATAAAAGATCATATTTTGAAAGTTCAAAAAGTTCAAAGGTCTTGCGGAGAATTGAAGCAGTGATTGCTTCAATTAATAACGAAAATCAAATACCTGCAATGTCCCTTTTGGTTGAGACTGCACTGTATCCCAGCTATTAGGGAATGCTGTTTTCGCGATAATGTATCACTTTTTGGAAAATAGAAATATTCCTAACTACTTCTGTTTTTTCGATACTGGGCTAAAAAGGAAATATTCACTTTTGGAGATGTTATTATTTCTGATGTCCTGTTAAAATATAATAATAAAAGAACTTGAATTCAATAATTAGAAACACCATAATTACAAATACAAAAAACTCAACTTCAACCTCATGGCAAAGTTCAGCTGGCATTCGATGATGACTCTGTTCTGCCACTCGAATCCTGATTGACAAATTGAATTACAAAATTAATACACTCAAAAAGCTTTATAATGTGAAGGCTGAACAACAAGCGAATTTATGCAAAGCATTAACAATTTAGCACTTTTAATGATAGAATAAAAATGAAATTGCTTATAATAAATACACTCTAACAGGGTCTATGCCTCCCGCGTCAGGTTAAGACTTTGCTTTTTTTACGATGTACGAATAGGGGCCAGAATGTAAAAAAATTTATTTCTAGGAGGGGTTCAAAAACTTGAGAAAAGTATCAACACTATGAACTCGTCAGTATCATCACTTTATTAAACTGAATTACCTCATTTAAGGTAAGGTCTATAAAACTAAAATTTTTCAATTTCAACCGAGGAATTTAACATTCACACGAAGATCTGTATATTGCTCACTTCGTAAATTGATAGAAAAGTATAAAATTTTTTTCTGATTTCATTCGAACGTCTCAAGTAGGCATATTGATGATTAAGCGTTTAAACAATTCGAAAACGCTCCTATGAATGAGTTAAAAGGATGTCTGAATGAAATCTGATAATAATAACTATTATAGGGTGGTTCAAAAGTCTGAAAACGGTGAATTCTTTCCGCGGACAGGTAGAAAATAATTCAGATCAGGATACAAATATTGATATTCTTATACTGGGGTAGTTAATAATTTTCCTCGATGAATCGATAAAACTCAGGAGATTTTGGGTCAAGAAAGGCTTTTACAAGATGAGGAGATCCTGATAGGTTGAAACAAAATTTTTCATCCATTTATGAGCCCTATTTGCACCGTTTTTTTTTAAAATTCGAAGTTGGTCCTCATATAATATAAAATCTGATTTCTCGAGATAAATTATCGAGCTCTTCAGTATGAGACTATGAAATTTCGCATCCTGGTGATTCTTCAACAAAAAACGCTGTATGGGGTCCAAATATGGTCGAGAAAATGTATGGTTTTAACCAATTCCATTAGAAAATTTGACCATATATGAAAAACGCGTTTGCATATGAAATATCAAATCAAAAAACAAAACAGTACAAAAAATTACATGTTATCTGAACGATTTGAATTTTTTCACACACGAGAGCAGGATTTAGCAATAATAAAAGAAACATCCTGCATTTTTGACGTAAAATTCTTGGAATTATTTTTTTCATACATCAATTTATCATAAGCTGATGAATTCAAGCTTCAGAATTTCTTTAAAATTATATAAATCTTTTTTTCATAGAATGCCATACTTTTTTTCACGCATTCATCTTATCAATACTTTCAATACTTTCATGAAACATTATGTAACTCAAACCTATATATTGAACTCGAAATATGACTCTTCAACATGAACACAAGAATAATGAAAATAAAAAAAAAATTCATATTCATATTTTATGCAAATCAAAATTGAATAAATGACCTACTTTTTAATTTTTTTTCCCGATTTTTTCTGACTTTTGAAGCGAATTTATCGAAGAACATGTTGTCATTCATTTGAGAAATATCAAGTTTGTCTCAGAACATCAAGATGGTGCTTTAAAAACGAAAATGTTCAATTACTGCACTTGACCTTTATGTAGAAATATCTAATATTTTCGATCAGAATCAGCTCATTGCTAGGTTTTCATCGAAATTGTATTCAATGTTCCTCCGTCCTCGAATTCCTTGCGGCTGTTTTCACGATCGCTCGTTACGCATACTAAGCGGTCAATTCATAAGAAGCCTCTTAGAATAATGTATTTTTGTGCTTGTATATATTATTGGTTCTACCTTAGATACGGTTGCTATAAAGAGCCCAAGGGACTTATGAGAGAGCGTTATGCTTTATAACGCCTGCTTCTTGTACGAGAGGGAATGAAGAAAAAGCTAGAAAGAAATTATTCATGTGGAAACATTTTCGGACTAGCCAAACAAACATCAACAAAATCTCACCCAATCAAAATTGAAGTGCAATTGCGGAATTTTCCTGGAATATTTCAACTTTTTTGTAAAATTTGATGAAAATTGTTGAAAAAAATGTTGGAACTCATAAACCTCGCATGATCGCCCGATTCGAAGAGAAGCGTGTGACTTGAAGCTGTATATTAGGTTTTTAATAGTTTTCATAACATTGGGATATTCGAATATAGGGGAGAGTAGAGCAAGAAGGCATAGCTCACGTTATATAACCAGAAACTCCCCAGCCAAACTATTGAAAACTGCTATTTCTGCATGGCAGTTCAATGTCTTTGGATTGCTAATGATTCTTGAATAGATCAATGATTATTCAATAAAAAGTGATATTTTATATAGGGGTTTGGTTATTTTTTCTCCCTCCTAGGTGGTTTATAAGTAAGCGTGAAAATGATAATGGGAGTCAAATATATTTTCATTGAAGATTGAAACAATATTCATTGGAATTAAACGATTTAATGATTTCAAATTTCGAAGTTTTGTTACTCTTTATCATCCCTCTCCTTTGAAATTTCTGAAACCGAAGAAATTAGAGTTGGAAAATGTTGATTCCTTTTTTTCGTGAAAATTGGATCACCCTGTACGTAGACGAAATGGTTTTTTCGTTTCCAATGCTACAAAAAAACAATTCATAATATAAATCCTAGATTTTTGCTTGGCAGCATCATACAGGGTAATGTATACACATTTCCTTCGATAAATCCGGAACTTATTGATGAAATTATTTAAAATTTCTTCAGTTTTTCGCCCTTCACAACTGCCATGAATTTTTTTCATATTATGGAGTAGAAGCAGACTGGAAAAATTTAACGTTCATGATATCGGATCAGCGTGTTTGTTAACGTTATGATAGAATATAATGTAATACTTCTTGTGTTTGACTTGAGCATTCAGATAAATATATCAAATCATGAAAATGTGTTAATAAACTGAACGAATTCACTTCAAAAATATTTCATTCAACGAACGGGATAATGAGTAAAATAAAAAAGGCAGCAAATAAATCGAAAGTTTTCGAAATCGAACCCACATTAAATGGACAAATTTCCAGTTCAGGAAAAAGGATCTATTCAATACAATACATTTCTGAGTACGTTTTTCCACAGCTTTGTCAGTGAATCACAGATAATAGAACTACGATAAAACGTTATTCAATAGCGATCCAATCAACAATTCCTGTTATTTCTGAACTACTAGATATGAAACATCTGGGTGACGAAATTGCATAATTCGGAACAATTCTACCGATATGCACGAGTTTTTGAACTATATCAGCATCCCAAAGGTAAAGTACGTTAAGTCACAATTTCAAAATTAGACAAAACAGAAATTTTTCAGTTCCATCATTGTTTCGAAGAATGTTTACTGCCATTATTTGGTGACTTGATATTCCCAGGGAATCAAAAATGTGTTCCACCAACTAGAATCCACAAATGTGAATCCAATATTGTAGAAAGTCCGTGACTGAAAAAATGTGACTTAACACACTCTACCTCTGAGGTGCTGATATGGTTTCACCCATGTTTATTTATCACCCTGTATGACGGTGTCTAGAAAAGATTTCAAATTTTTAATATGAATTATTTCTCTGCGGTTATGAAAAATAAATTTTATTGTTTACGTACAGGGTGATCCAATATTCATGAAAATGGAAATGGATTCACGACGTTCATAAGCTGTCGAAGGAAACGGCTGATGTCAAAAACTAGTGAAGATCTACATCATAAAGTACACTGCAGGAAAGTGCTGTCATCGATTGAACGCAGCAATAGAAATTAGTCTATTGTTCAGTTGGTTCCATGACAGCACGTTCCTGCAATACTTTTCATGATGTAGTTTTCCACTTGTCCTTGTTATTATTCATGAAAATATGAAAAGTTCAAATTTTTCCAAGTCCTGATCTGATTCATTCCGCTCCAGAAATATTGAAGATAGGCGATACTAGAGGGTAACGAAAATTCGAAATTTAAAATCATCCAATCAATAAGTTCGAGAGTCATTGAACTGTGAAATTTCACTCATGAAAGGAATATCAACCTGTTTACCCCAAACGAAGGAACGCAGGCGATTGAAACCTCCAGATATGACTCCAGCCTGAAAACATTAATTCACTGTAGGTATCCGTTAGTCGCATTTCTCCTGCTACACCCTGTAAATCCCATTTTGTCCAACCCTCCCATATAATGTTTTTGAATAGTTATTTTTGATACAAGTGTATTCTTACCTACACGAGTTTAAAATTTCAAAAGGAGCCACGAAGTGAAGGGTTTTGGAATGAACGAGAGTTAGAATGAGCCTAATATTTTTTTTTTCTAATTTGCTGAATTATTATCGAAATTAATGAAATATTGCTGTAAATATCATTTAGTGATTTTTATATCGAAAAATATTGTTTGGCAAAACTTTTTTTGATCTCATGAAATCTGACAGATGTTGAATAAATCCGTGACAGGAGGCCAACATGTCACCAATAAATATTACTGATAACAGTGTGAGAATGAAATTAGAATGAAATATTCTAACATTGTTTTGTTCTTCGAGATGTGGCGTTATGATAGAATATAATGGAATACTTCTTGTGTTGACTTGAGTATTCAGATAAATATATCAAATCATGAAAATGTGTTGATGAATTGAACGAATTTACTTCAGAAATATTTCATTCAACGATCGGGATAATGAGTAAAATAAAAAAACAGCAAATAAATCGACAGTTTTCGAAATCAAACCCACATTAAATGGACAAATTTCCACTTTAGAAATGGGATCCCTCCAATACAATATATTTCAGAGTACGTTTTTTCACAGCTTTGTCAGTGAATCACAGATAATAGAACTACGATGAAACGTTATTCACTAGCGATCCAATCAACAATTCCTGTTATTTCTGAAATACGAGATGTGAAACATCTGGGTGACAAAATTGCATAATTCATAACAATTCTACCGATAAGTGCACGAGTTTTTGAACTATATCGTTTCACCCATGTTTATTCATCACCCTGTATGACGGTGTCTAGCACAATTCCAAATTTTCAATATGAATTATTTCTCTGCCGTTATGAAAAATAAATTTTAGTGTCCACGTACAGGGTGATTCATGAAAATGGAAATGGATTAACGACGTTCATAAGCCGTCGAAGGAAACGGCTGATGTTAAAAACTAGTGAAGATCTACATCATGAAGAACACTGCAGGAAAGTGCTGTCATCGATTGAACGCAGCAATAGAAATTAGTCTACTGTTCAGTTGGTTCCATGACAGCACGTTCCTGCAATACTTTTCCTGATATAGTTTTCCATTTGTCCTTGTTATTATTCATAGAAATATGAAAAGTTTAAATTTTTCCGAGTCCTGATCTGATTCATTCCGTTCCAGAAATATTGAAGAAAAGCGATACTAAAGGGTACCGAAAATTCGAAATTTAAAATCATCCAATCAGTTAGTTCGAGAGTCATTAAACTGTGAAATTTCACTCATGAAATGAATATCAACCTGTATACCCCAAACGAAGGCACGCAGGCGATTGAAACCTCCAGATATGACTCCAGCCTGAAGACATTTATTCACTGTAGGTATCCGTTCGTCGCATTTCTACTGCGACACCCTGTAAATCCCATTTTGTCCAACCCTCCCATAAAATGTTTTTGAATAGTTATTTTTGATATGAGTGTATTCTTACACGAGTTCAAAATTCCAAAAGGAGCCACGAAGTGACGAGTTTTGGAATGAACGAGAGTAAGAATGAGCCTTATATTTTTTTTTTTCCAATTTGCTGACTTATTATCGAAATTAATGAAATATTGCTGTAAATATCGTTCAGTGATTTTTAAATCGAAAAATATTGTTTGGCAAAACTTTTTTTGATCTCATGAATTCTGATAGATGTTGAATAAATCCGTGACAGGAGGCCAACATGTCACCAATAAATATTACTGATAACAGTGTGAGAATGAAATTAGAATGAAATATTCTAACATTGTTTTGTTCTTCGAGATGTGGCGGAATGAACGGATTTGACACATGATTAGAGAAACACTTTTTTATACTCTAGATAAAAAATTCATTGCATTTGGCTATCTAAGAACTGCCTAAGCCACTCCGCTGAGTCATGCCTATTTCATCAATTTCTGCAGATCCAGGACCTACTGAAGTCACTATATCAGCGTCACATTCTACGATTGAATATCCATTAATCGATATACTGGCCACAAAGCACAACGGTGATTACTGAAAAAGAGTTAATTAACGTATATAAATGATAAATTCATAATGGGCGATGCTTGATTAACCATAAATTATTTCTGATTCAATATTGACAACCGAACAATGGCCGACGCAATGGAAATCGACATTGATGCAGGATTTATATGCACCTGGTGTTATTGTTCAACATAATTGACTGATTGCAATTATTAATACGAGGTATACGGGGATATAGTAACAACATTTTGCGCTACTGGTGAATAATTACGGCATCAATTTTTGGAAAATTCTTATGTTCGTATTGCCGTGACCTGAATTCATTCATTTGCATTACATTCCGAGATCGATCCGTTTGTTACTGAATAGGTTAATTGTTTTCCGAAGTGTTCGCCTATACATAGGAAGCATTTCGAATCTAGGCTTTTTTTTACGTTTTTGAAAGTCATGAAAGTTGTTGATTTCACCATAGGTTGCTCATACGAAATCAATATAAAGGGAAGATAATGAAAAATTCTCTTGAATCAATACCCTTATACTACTCTGAACTACATCGAGATTGAATCTGTCTGTTCACTATCATATCATGTTGTGTTAGGTTCATCACGCGAACTGACTTTCAGGTTCTCTTCGAAAGTTTAGGAGCAAGTAAACACACAAAAAACACTGTTAGTAGAAACAATGGGATAACCATTGAATCAATTATATACTGTGTTCCCTATTTCTGAATGATTAGTATATTTAATTCAATATTTATCTTGTTCTTCCATTGCCAAAGCTTCCTATTTTCGATTCAATTATAGGACTTATTGATTTTATTTAAACAGTGAAAGTATTCAATAAAATGCTATAATTGAGCCAAGATAAGCTCAACTTAGTTTCAATGAAAGATTATAATTGAAACAAACCCACCTTTTTTTCTATCGAAAGGTAATTTATCATGACAGGAATAAATGCTTGATTTTGATTTAAATAAACTTCATATTGAAAAAAAAACAGCAACAGTTGATTGAATATGAAGCAGTTGTTATGAATATTTCACTTTACTATTGATTTAATTCTTTAATTTATTTATTGATTGAATGATAAGATGTATAAAATGAAACAACTTTGAATGTCTTGAATTTTTTATTATTGTTCCAACAAAATCAAATATGCTATAAATTCAAGAACACAATGAGTAGCAGCAATAAGTAAACAGAAACATACTGAGGTAAAAAACAAAACAAAAACTTATTTTCTCTAATTTGAACATATTGTAGCACTGTAATAAGCCACAATGATGAATACACTCCATATCTTAAGGGATATTTCTCTTCTCAATCCACGATTTTTCTAAACCCCAAAAAACTACATAAGCAAAAGCTTCTTATTAGTATATGTCAATCGTTTATACTACTAAGATGGGTGTGTTTGAAAGTACAGTTCCTGGCCAAATTATTAGACGCACCATGGATTTGATGCAAAATCTGAAACATGAATGTCGTTGGCTAAAAATGAAATATAATGGTGATCGATATATTCAGTCGAAGATTCAACAATTATTTATAAGTTAAACCAAAAAAAAAGAGGAGAAATTGAAATTATTTAGTGGGAATACAAATAGCTTTTATTATATAGATTGTTATTCTAATACCCTTTCAATACGTATACTTAATAGGATTAAATAGGGACATACCTAAAATACTACCTTTATCGGTAAAAAAAGTATCATTATTAGATGTTTACATTCTTATATGAATCTGAAAGTACTTACCCTGAAAATGTTGAATTAGGGATTGAATTCCTCACCTAGTTAAGAAGTCTTCCATATTTTAAATATTTTTTTTTCATCGACAGTGGTTCACTGACGCAAATCACATGCAACTGAATCAAAACCTGTTGGGACTTGAGGGCTGAGACAGTTGTCTCTCTTGTTTTTCGCTCGCAACGCTGGTTGCAAACTTTTACTACTATATTTGTTCCAAAGATAGACTTCATTGGATTAAATCTAGTTGTTATTCCGTTGAAATGTATAGCTATTGAATGAAATGAATCAATGCATTCAAATATAGGTTGTATTCAAAGCAAATATATTTCTTTTCTATTTCAATATTATTCTGATCAATTCATTCAAATACAAGTCACATCAAACGAATATGTAGTTCTTCCTTATTTCAATATTAGTCGGACTAGAATTGAAGGACTACCGTATCATTCAATGAATTATCTGAATTTAATTACTTCAAAAATAATTTATTGAAATAAGAAGGAGTTTTATTGGGCCGATTGAAACGATATCAATTAAATAAATACTATTGAAGTTCGCATAGTATTTTTTGTGTGAAGTAGTCGAATCTTTGCAAATTCGTTTTATAAAGAACCTTTTATTTTATATCTGGAAATTCTTCCTCGAATGATTCTCCAGTTCAAAGTTAGAGAAGAAACATTACCGATCTGAAATGTGCAATTACGAAATTTGAGCACTGCCCAAACCCTAAAATACTTAAGCGTTACACTCGACGGAGCCCTACATTCATGCTTCGCTACCTCAACACCAAAGTGATAGTCAGCGAAAGGAACAATATATTAGATTACGAAGCACCTAATACCAGAGCAGAACTTCCTAAGAAAAGTCAACATTAGACGAAGCCTGATGAAAAACTGACATCTTGGGTCCATAACACAAATCAAACAAGTGTAACTGAAAGTTACAAGAGCTGTTGAATCGTTCAAAACTCAATAACAACTCGAATCGATCCTACAAATATCAGTAGGATGAGATATTTCGTCAATCTGGTCTCCTTTTTTCTGATGATAAGTTCTTTGCATATACTTTATGAATGTTCTTATTTTGAGTTTTCTGAAAATACCAAGACTTAAATTAACAAACGCTCAGACTAATGGGCCTTTCGGAATGCTACAGGGTGGCCTTATTCAATTTATTTGGGGAAAAAGATTCCATGTCAGCCAAAGTGTGGTATCTCGATTTTGGAATGGGTGCAAGGAGTCTGGTTCCGTATTGGGAAGACCAAGGCTTAGTGAGCGACGAAAAACAACACCTGCCGAAGATAGTTTCATCACCTTCTCTGAGAAAAGAAAGCCTACATCTACGTGTACAATGCTACGGAATACTTTTCAAAATGCACAAGACATGGGGTCCATGTTTCCATCGAATCCATCAGACGACTTTTGAGAGAGGTTAATTCAGGTTCTAGACGACCAATAAGAGGAGTCATTAACACGTGACCATGAGCGTCAAGCACAGTAACGGGCAACATCAATTTGAACAATCAATGGCGTAGTGTCCTTTTAACTGATGAATCCAGATATGGACGATTTTCAGATTCTCGAAAAAAAATGGTAATGGTAATCCCACTCATACCCTGTAATTGTCGCTATGTCCAAGAAGTCCATTCATTCCGAAGCGGTAGTGTTATGGTATAAGCCGTGATATGTTTCAACTGACGCATAGATTTATAGATTGGTCCTGGGAATATGACCGACTTACACTATACGGAGCATGTCATTGACAATGTTTCGAAAAATTTAACACTGCAGTTGGTAAAACTTTTCAGTTTCTAGATGATAACGCCAGACCACACCGCGCAGCTATAGTTGAGAATTCGTGCAAAGAGCTTGAAAATACACATAGCTCCGCACTCACCAGATTTTAATTGCATGAAACATGCATGGGATATGCTCCATATTCTTCTTTTAAATAATTACCTCTTTTTGTTTTTTATTATCAATATCTCACTTTTATTGTGTACGCATACCAAACTCTGTATATTCCTTTTGAGTTTACAGGTATCTTAACCTCAACTCTTGTACTAATGTATGATAATAATAATAGAAATAATAATATAAAAATGTTCAACAACCTCCTGTGTATGTTGCAAAGAAGATGTCAAGCTGTTATTGATGCCCGTGGAGGCCACACATTGCATTGAAAGTCTTTGAATGCTCGAATTATCTAGGAATGAAATTTTCTTATTTCACTTGATTTTTCAAGACCATTCTTTATACGCTGCACACCTATGGGGAAGAATTAATTTTTTTTCCTGCCATTTGAAATCATATTCATGAGAATTTTCATGACAATATCTGCCTTAAACTAAAGTTTTTTGCAATTTGAGTCAATATCCCTTATTCATGTGAAGCAGTTCATATGCAACACTTCTTCTTAAGTCAATTTTAATCCATGTATGAAAAATCGTGTGAAATTTTGATGAAGAAAAAGAGTCCCATAATATCGAAATTTTTATATAGTACGTTCGTATTTCAGAAAAGTTCTCCTCTGAAATATTCGACGTGAGGATTCTGCTTTCCACATTCCGAAACGTTCCACGCGAGTTCTAAAAAATTCAGACGCAAAGAGGGGCCTGGACAACCCCCATTTATAAAATACGGCGTTCTTGCGGCTCGCAACTGAAATATCATTTCGCCTTTACCTGAATTATTCGCTACCGTTTTGGCGTGTGATATAATTTACTGGTGAAATTCAGCTGAAATATTACCTCACGATTGGAAAAAATGCACGCACTTCACTTCTCATCGTAATTAGACCATCGATCTTGTCCACTCGTTTGGTGTTGGTCTATCAGAACCTCAGTGAAAATTTATTTTTTGCCAGCGACATAAATAAGATGAAGTCTGATTCATAAGTTACGGAAAAGTATCTGCTGACTTTGCTTTTCAGCTTGGACCAATGAAACCTTGAAGTAACAAAGTTAGTGGAGCTCTACCTAGAGTTCGGAGTAAATTCTAATACACGAGTTCAATATGCTTCAAATATTCATGAAGAACTAATCGAAATCTAAGAGTAAGCTTCTCAATCACAACTGTACAACTCTCAATCAAAGGAGTGTCAAAATGGGTTTTTGCCACATAGATGATTTCAAAATTGTTATCATCGATATGAATTTCAAAGCTCACAGGAATCAAAGAATTTATTGTCCGTTTTATTTTATTCAATAAAATCTTCTGGCCTCAAGTTCTCGAAAAAAATTGTGCGCTTCCATCACTTGAAGAAACTTACAAGAGGATTCTGATTTAGGGCCACTGCTAAAATCACATTGAATGAAAGAGGATGAATAGAGTTTTTGTGTGCATGTGATTGGTGATGTGAAACTTCATTTTGACGCTATTGAATGTCAGAGCTCCATAACTTCAACTTTGTACATCACATCCAATTGCTTTGAATATCGAAGTTTCATACAGATTTTGTCCCTGTGGTATATTCGAAACTGATGATACTAAATGTATAGCTGTTATCTCAGTATCAAAACCTAATTTAATTTTTCAAACCTCTGCAAAAAAGATCTGTGAACCTTGGAAATAAATATGGTATTCATTCTCATGAATACTATTTTGAATTTATCCGTGTTTCAGAAATGTTTTGATATTTTTCTTCTTGTAATAAGTTTGTTGTACGCAACTGACAGATTTGCATTTGTCAAGCACGCGATTACACATCAAGTGTTTAGTTTGATAGTTCGTTTAAATGAAATTTCTCAATTTTCATTATACAGGAATGCTTAAAAGTAACAGTTTACAAGGATACTTTTTTATTGGGGGATTGTACAAAATCGGGGTTGTTCTGATTTTGGAAAATAAAGTTTAGGACTGTATCCAGATAATTGAGTTTGAGATGGTATTGTAGAAACATTTATTGACATCATTCACAATCATAAAATGAATAAGTCACCCGCATAAAATTAATACAGTAAAATATACAATATTAAAGTCATCTTTAAAATTCAGAGTGATTTATCCAACTAAAAACAGAGGTAATCTAGAGAGGTTCAAAATGAGAGGTCAGATGAAGTCAGACTTAGACTTTGAGAGAGTTCCATTAATTCAAAATTAAACACAGAGTTTACAGTGATGATGCAAATGAAATTTATTGCGGGAGCCTCTTTATCTCATCAGAAAAACAAAAGGTTCAATAATGAATTGTTAGAGTAGACTGAGTTGTAATAAAAGTGAGATTAGGCCTGAGAGGAGTACGTGTATTGAAAACTTAATAGTCTAAGTCTGGTCTTCATTGGGATCAGTACAATATGAGAATATCAAGGTTGAGAAATCAATAATTATGATCTATAAGTTCTGTAAAGAGAGGGCTAATTAATCAATTGAGACAAAATTTACAGTGACAAACTACTTTTAGCAAGCAGGGTAAGTGTTCATCAGAATTATGAGAATGACAATATGAGAGTACATTGTATGAGTGCACAAATCACCAACCCTATTGATTCGTCTGAAGCTGAAGGCTTGAGGTTCCACTTGCTAAGTGTTTCCGATTAATGAACTCGAGAATTTCTTAGTTATAATGAGGAGATCATACCAATTTAATCATGTGACCAATATTTGAGGACACCGCTCAGGGTGAAGCAGGGATTGAGACTGTCAATCAGGTTCAATGTGTGAATTACTTGATCGTTCAAATACTTCAGAGAAGTTCACTTGATTTTATTGAGAGAGAAGACTGATTCCATGATTCACCCTTACGCTTGAGATCGTTCATTCATCTGAAACTCGAGAACAATGATTAGCAAGTGTAATGAGAAGTGCATAATTGAGAAATGAGATGACTACATAATGAGGTGCACATGAGAATATAATGAGTCAAAATTCATTACCACAAATAATGTTCATTTTTGGGGCAATCAATTATTCCCAATGTGAAAAGTCTAGAAAAATCTGAAAAATCATGAGAACAGCAAAATATATCAAAATATATATCTTAGAGGAGTCAATTCCATTAGTTAAATGCAATAGAGATTTTCTGAGAGTAAAGTGAGAGAGGATTACCAGTATTTTTATAGATTTTTATGTTCTAAAACGTGGACACATTTTCAAACTTCATAAGAAGCAGGAAAATGACATTAAATATGCATTAATGAGAGATGACTTCGAGAAATACTGACTTACTTAATTGATTGCTTCCAAAAATGAACGAGATGTACAATTAATTTGCGAGGTGACTTTTTTCTGAAAATTCTAATTTCACAAGAGAAGCACAAGAGAGGTCTGATCTTCAGAGAGATTCGATACAGAAAGGAATTGATTAATTGATACAATTAATAATGAGCAGGAGTTGATCTGTCAACTGATTGGCACATAGAATTAGATTAACTTGACTGCCCATAGAGATGAGAGATCGTTTTGACGTTTGGGTGCGCTCGAACCATAGGCGTAGTTGAGGATGACGTCTGAGGGGCTCAATTTTTAACAGGGATCAATGTTTTTATATTCTTAAAGGCGATCCCAAAAATACTGTGATTGGTGTACAGCTTTGCTCACGCTGTTTCTTCCCGAAATTCAAGGACTCATAGTAAAAATTGTTCATATATTTATGATTAGAAGTTTTGTCCATGGCTTCCCATGGACAATTTGTTGAAGCGATCCGAGAATGGATTTTTTTCCTCGGAAGAGCGGGTAGTGATAGTCTGAGAGAGCATATTCTGCATATTCAAAAACCTTATCTCATTCATAGCCATGCTGGTCTTCGACATCAAAATCACCGTTCTTGAAGCGTTGAAATCACTCTCGGCACGTTTTTTCACTTAAAGCAACCATTCGATGAGCCTCAGCCGCAGATTTCTTCATATTGAAGCAGAAAATCAAAACTTCTCATAAATTATGGAAATTCAGACATGGTCTATCCGGAAAAACTTTTTGATGCATTATGGTAAAAAATATGCGAGCATTTTGTATGACATAAAAGTTTCATTTATTTCATTTACCAGTTACCACTACAGCCAGCTTCTGCGAAACAGCGGAAGCAAAGTTGTACACCATATACAATAAAAATAAAAATAATTAATTTTTATTGATTCTCTAATAGATAATCTGCCAATAAGCAAATGTGATATGAGAAGAAAAACATTCGATCATGAAAAAAGATCCAGTTTTGTATGACTAACAACGTTAATAAAATATACATAGCAAAGGAGGTACATGCATGATAACAATAGGTCAAATATCAATTCATACCTATATTCCAGTTCACCTGTTCCATTGAATTATCGCAGCCATTTCACAGAATCGGAATTTAAGTATAACCTTTTGATGATCCTAGGATGAACATGGAAGCCATTGAGATATATAAACATAAGAAAAATATGAACAGCAGGGATGAAATTCCTTCGGTACATAGCGATGTTTGCCGGTGTTGGAAAAGACCAAAATCAAGCCAATACGAAGTGTTAGCGTGCGTAAACCCATTACCATCTCCCGCCAATGATCAGGGTATAAGTTGAACCAACGGATCGAATCCAGCATCACTTTCGGAAATTCAGCGGTAGAGTTACAACCTCAGACCAAGAATCCTCTAAAGACGCCTACCGCAGTTGTGGGCGAAACGTTAGGTGAAATAATTCCTAATAGACCACGTCCAATAAGCCCGGTAGACTATCTTGATGTCAATATATCCGGTCGTGGAAGCCTGAAACTATTTAAAAAACAAAAACTTTCGTAAAATCTGAAACCAGAATATTATGACAGGAACAGATTTTCTTTCAGCATTCGATTGGAAATGTGAAACTGCATTTTGACGCAATTGGATGTCAACACCTCAGTACTTTGTGATATTTCACCCATTACTTCACAACTAATTGCTTCAAATATCGAAGTTTTTCATGAAGATTTTGTCCCTTAAATGAATAGGATACTAATGAGGCCAAACAAGGCCCAAACCGGTATATCTCTCATCTCAGAGACAAAATCTTAAATCATTTCTCCATCCTCATGATGAAAGATCTCTGAGCCTGGGAATTGAAAGAGGTATTCATTTCGATGATAACTATTTTGAATTCATCTATGTTTGAAATATAGTGTTATATAGCTTGTAAAAAACACCAATTTCCAACTGAGGATTTCATATAAACAGTAGGTTCGAACTAATCACCTCACCAACTTTTGAGTACTTACAACTATTCATCACCGAATATCAAATTTATCGCCCTTTCAGGACTATTCTTCTCCATGCATTTACATTAGGCACATGGCACTGAGTGAACCGAAGTCGCTAATTATCAAATGAGTTGTCCCTTCCGCCGCGTTATGTCTCCCAGTTTCACCCTACAATAATCAAATAAAAACGGAATAGTGGGGACTAAGTTTGCAAATTCATCCAATTTGAGAAAATGTCGGCGCAGAGCAATGACAGACCAGTTTCGCCACTGTTATGGCTCATTATTGGCACTAAGCCCGCCACAACGACACAATGAAGGCAATTTCAGGAATGTTCGTTTAAAAATAAATCCCCTGTGTTAATATTCTCATATCATTTCTTTTTTCGGGCCATGGAATGCTGAAGAAAGTAGTTTTAATCTTATTTTACTCCCTGTTTTTTTTTTCTGAACGGACTCTACGAACGACTAGCTTGAGCATGACATTCGGCAATATATCGAAACTAGGCTTCCCCGTGTTGAAGTGTTTCGTGGCATTTAAACGTGTAGAATGTTGGTGCGTTCATAAAAATTCATTACCCCAAATAACCGATACACAACACACTCTTCTGATGTTAACCTCTACTTGGCACGACGGCTGTTTATTCAAAAAGCGTTATTCAGAATTTATTCGAGAACGTGCTCAATAGCCATTTCACGTTGCAATCAACAAAATGCTGGCCATATATTCGCACCCTCCGTCCAACGTTGCAATCGAATGCCATTCGAAAAACTTGAGAATGCAATTCTAACGGGACTATGAATATCGAATTAAATGCGATCCACTATTTTCGCTTTCGAACCTGATCAAAGGAGTAGTATCATCCTTTGAATTGGATTTATCAAAATAAACTGTGGTTGAATTTCATAAGAGTTGGGAAAATGAAACATACCCAATTGAGCATGGAATTTTCACTACGTAGTGAAGATGATCGTTAATACAATTTCTTGATAATTTATCATATGTAGGTACCTATCCACGAAAAAATTATTGCCAAATGAAATATATTTAGCTTTTCCATGAACTTGATTGCAAAACCTTCGAAATGATATGTCAGGAGTTGGATTCCCTATTAGGGGTATTTTCAATGCATTCATTCCAGAAAACAGACAGAATATATTTCAATTTTTGTTTGTTTCAGAATACAATAAACTAAATCTAGATATTAGTTCTGTCTATAGCAGCGATATACTCGAAGTGAAAAGGGAGATTATCGAAATCATCGAAGTTACTCTAATTACTTATCTTCTTCAATTTCATTTTCGAAAAAACGGTTCGAGCATAATCTTACTATATCCAAGAACAGAAAGAGGTTTTTCAAATATGTGCGTAGCAATCTTGACAGCAAGATTTCAGTTCCGGTAGTTCGTGATGGTTCCGGCAATCTCTGTTCGGATACACTTGAATCGGCGAATGTTCTCGCTGATACATTTGCTTCCCACTTCTCGAGTGAGACAATCTACAATGTACCTCAAGTAAACTCCCCTCGGTGTCCTCTCGATTTAGATCATGTAGTTTTTTCTGAAGAACTTGTGGAAAATCATCTGAAGGCTCTGAATGTTTCTTCTGCTCCAGGTGCTGATGGGATCACGCCGCTCTTACTTTCTCGTTGTTCCAGGAGTTTCGCGAAGCCACTATACCTCCTATTTGATCGCTCTTTTCTAACATCTTCTTTACCGTCTGATTGGCGATCTGCAATTGTAACTCCGATTCACAAGGGTGGAGATATGACCTTGCCCACCAATTATCGACCTATGAGTTTGGTATCAACAGTGGCTAAAGTATTTGAGCGTATTTTAGCAGATCCTAGACTTTGCTGATTCTAACCACTTAATCCCAAAAGAGCCTTCGACCGTGTTCCTCACAAACGTTTGCTCAAAAAGTTAGAACATCTTGGGATTCGTGGTCGTTTGTTGATGTGGATAGAGTCGTTTTTGAGCCATAGAACTTTTAAAGTTAGGGTCGGTGGAGATTTCTCGTCGAGAGGAACAGATGTACTGAGTGGTGTGCCACAGGAATCGGTGCTTGGGCCGATTCTTTTTCTTTTTTATACCGCCGATTTCCCTGATATTATTGGGTCCAAGTGCCTGTTGTATGCTGATGACACTAAAATATACGGAGAACCATCATTACAAACCAATCAGCTACAACTTGATCTCGATACTATCGTTCGGTGGGCGAGGGACTGGTTGCTGCCACTCAACAGTGACAAGTGTTGTGTTGTGTGAATTACATACATGCTCCAGAGGTCATTCAGTTTTTGCAGCGTCCAGACGATGAGATTGCTATACGAGAGCTACGTTAGGCCAATTCTAGAGTATGCCGGTCCTGCTTGGTGGGTGGCTCTACAGAGTGATAGAAACCTGCTGGAGTCGGTCCAGAGGTGGTGCACGAGGAAACCGTTTTCTGCTTATGATCGACCCGACTATGCTGCCAGGTTGCAAATTTTTGGCTTGAGAACATTTGAGGAGCGCCATGCGAGAGGTGACTTGATAGTGACGTACCGAGTTATAAACAATAAATTTGGTGTAGACCTGCGTCATCTGTTTGAGTTCAACAGTAATAATCTCCGAGGACACCGTCATAAACTGGCCAAGGAGCCTTTCCGGACTAGGGCGCGTCAGAACTTTTTAACCAACAGGGTCTTCGATCAGTGGAACCGTTTGCCCAGCTCGCAGTGTAAACATGTTCAACAACCGCTACGACCGATGGAAACTTTATGAGAGTGCTTCGTGAAGTTCTTTTTCACTATTTCTGCTATTTTCATGATAATTTTGGGGATTTTTTATGTGTTCTTTTTCATACATTCATATGTGGAATACTTATTTTTTTTTTTTTTTGTAATTCATATTGAGTTTATAGGTTATACCTCACCTCTTATACAATGGATAATAATAATAATAATAATAATAATTTCAAGTTGAGTAATGTATGATGTACTTAAACAAGAACAGATGCTCTATCTTTCTAAAATATTCTCAGTGTCATGGTGTGGCCGCTTATGTTGAAAAGTAGTAACTACTTTGTTGTTTCAGAAGGCTCACCCTGTATATAATTTCATTTTTCCATTCATCGTAGTGACACAATTAACATGGATTCGGTTAAAATATCCATAACATATATCTTTCATTCTATGAATGTCAGGAAGCAGAACTACACGATCCTATGTATCATGCACGTCTTCATTCTAAATTCGCTTGTTGTTCCAGACATAGAAAAACGTGCATGTTTTCAAATAGAATGCCATGTTCGTCTCGAGAATAACTGAAAGAGAATTGAATTTCCTCTCAAATGATATACATTTCCTATACCTAAATTGTAAAATTCAGAGAGGATGCCACTGTGAGGAAATGGGCTTAACTTCAACATCCAAACCACTCGTATGACCTCCCAATTCACGAGACCTTAAACAATCCTCCACCAAACCGACTCGAATCCCGGAACCCCTTATCGGCTGAGGTGGATCATAACCCGCAGATCAAACAAGACTGGCGTCATAAGTGGAACATGGCACCAATACACAAACATGACAGTTGACCCCACACTTGCTCTACCAGGATTTGATCTGAAGAGAAACATCTGGAGTAGACTCAATAGAGTTAGGACAGGCCATGCAAAATGTAATGCTATGATGTTCAAGTGGGGACTTTGCCAATCTCCAGCCTGCGACTGTGGAGCTGATCAACAAACTGTAGAGCGTATTGTCCGGGAATGCCCTTTAAGGAAGTACCTGGGACCATTCAGAGACATTATTGATGCGACACCTTCTGCACTGGACTGGCTACGTTCTCTGGAGGTGGAGCTTTAATTTGAAGTTTCGATCACATCTTTACCTACCTTTTTATTTATGATTGTCTTTATTTTTTTATTTTTATGTTAGATATATGTACTTTGTTTTATATTCATGGTGACTGTCATTTATACTTGTTCAGTGCTGTTGCTTTGCCAAACGATAAATAAATAAATAAATGAAGATTCAGAGTTGAATCGAAATTTCATAGTTGCCCACGTTTTATAGGTGGGATCCTCCTGAAACAAGTAACCAAAACAGCTCAAAATGACCAATTCATACATACTAACTTAAACGAATTGCTATGATTTGCTGATAATAATTATGAGCTTAAAACTATACCACCTTATAAACCGCAGTACTGAAAATATCTCATAATTTGGAAATTTTAAATGTTGTTTCTTAATTGATGTCATTTACCGAGTGCTCAATACTCTTTCCTGAATAAAACATGCTTTCGTATTTCCATTAAATTTTGTGATACCCTTATAAGCTCTATACCCTGGCATTTCAATTATATTTGAACTTATGAATTTCCAAACTCAAGAGAAAATCGAGATGATTCGTCGTGATTTACTCGAAAATTATTGTCTTACTCTTTATATTTTTCCTGTCACACGCTAGAACCATTCATCATCTAATGAAGAAATAAGCAATGAAGATTCGGATATATACATATATGAAATACATAGAAAAATTAACTAAAATAGAGAAAAGGACCGACCGAAGAAGAATTTATGATTTATTTATGATATGAACAGGAAAGAATTTTCAGATTTTCCATACACGCATTGAAGATGGAAAACTGTTTTCGTATATTTTCAAATGTAAAATTTTTTGTAATCAAGTGCTTGTCCAAATCCCACCAACTATTTTCTGAAGTTGAATATTTCATCCATCTTCTTGTGGTTGAATGACTTCGATTATATACTTCATGGCCAAAGATTTAAAGGTTCCAAATATAGGAATAAGCTTCTCAAACTTTTTTCTTACTCCGTTTTCGTTTGAGTTTGTTTTTCAACAACATCAATTTCAAATTTTTGAACCGTTTCAATTAGCTTCAATGCATACATTTTCGTTGATTTTTCACACGAACATTTGCTCTTTCATCAAAATTCTTTCTGTTAACACACACTATTATGTTTCTTGAACTTGAATATATGTATACGGCATACTTCATGTTTATAGAATTAGTATATCGCTGTGAAATCAAATGCACAATCAAATCATGATCCTTCATTCGCAACCCTACAAGAAGTGGGAGTTGATTTTTTTTCAGAATCCATTAAATCTTCTGAACCCGAATTTGGAAAAACTTGAGTACTACGAATCGTCTATACGGAATGGTATTCATTTGAAACATCTGCCATTCCCCAAAGGAAACACATCGCAGTTTGCCCCAATTTGACATTTTAGAGCAAAATCAAATTTTTTTGTTTTCCTATCACGTCAGAAATGAGATACAATTATTTTGAAGACCTATTTTTAAGAGATCATTACCAAGTTAGGGAATATTTTCGTATTCGTCTTTTGAGTGAAATTCCTCAGAAACTGCTTACATCTTGTGCAAGTTAGAAGGACTGGACACCTATTTTTATTATATTAATGAAAGAAACTGTTGATCGAGAATGGAATATATCATCATCATGATTGAAAAATTAAAAAATTTTATTGATTGTTAACAGCCTTTCCAATCAGGTAGATCCTGTTCACTCCTGTCATTTTTTCCTAATATTTTCAGGTGGAACTCAAAAAAGCACTCCCTACACATAGTTTTGGTTTTCTTTCCTTTTAAGGAGGACTTCAATGTTTTCG
The DNA here is from genome assembly GCA_038502775.1 of Hippodamia convergens. NCBI lineage: Eukaryota > Metazoa > Arthropoda > Insecta > Coleoptera > Coccinellidae > Hippodamia > Hippodamia convergens. Next base: position 21,866,650 of record CM076609.1, on the reverse strand, counting down.
TTCCTCCGGAATGCGTTCTATTCCAGAGTAACGAATGAACAAATAATAGGAAACATGAATAATAAATGCCATGAGCTCATCTGAACCCTCATTGTTCTGATCCCGATGAAATTGATCCAAATTTCACTTATCATAACTTCAATTTACATGACCTCATAGAGATATTATGTCTGCTTACTACGCCGTTTCTATCGAAAAATCATCACCATTATTCGCTTCCCAAACGTGTTCTGCAGTCGTTAGGGACCGAATGTGAGAATTTCTATGGTAGTGAAACTATGTAGCCATTGAAATGAACAACGTGAAAAATTGTTTTTATAGTACAGCCGAGAACTTTTCCATTCAAATTCCTGAAAAATTGTTGAAATATTTTGTCAGTCGACATGCTTTTCTGTGGCGTTCAATGTCCAGTTTTCACATTCCAGTATCGTATTCGAATGGATGGGAAGGGATATACAAAATATGATTTCTCATTGTTCATTACGAAATAATGGAAGCTGAATTTTCGGTGCAAATTGAATTCAGCTTGAATATTCATATTGGTAAGATAGTTCGCTGAAATTTTTCTATTCCTGGTATTATAGTTATTCAATTTGGAATTCCTACCTCAATGGACTGATGGTTGTTTGATCAAATTTCATTGTCTGGTTTCAGAAATATAATTTTGTATGTATTGACGCAGTTCAAATTCCATTTCACTTCGTTGTTGTTAATGAAAATGCTGAATTAATGAATAGGTATATCAATTTTATATACTCTTTATTTTATGCCTTTGTAGAAAGCATAAAGTCATAATCGATAAGAGTATATCTCATTCAGGAGCTAGTTCACTGAAAGACTTTCCAGATTCTATCACAATCTGAAAAAATTAAAAGTCGGACTATTCTTCTATGATCAGGTACAGTTATTTAAATCTTTGTCTTAATCCAATCTCGAGATGGATGCCAGTTTGGAAAAAGAAACAAGGTTTTTTTCTAGTACCAGAGAACAAATTAGCATCTGGTATTTCGAATAATTTTCGATGCGATGCAACAAAATGACTGAACGCTCATCTATTGAGATTTAATAAGATTTCGTCCTTTAATATAGTCCATTAAGTTTTTCATTCAGTTTCAAATACCCTTCATATTGTATTGATATTCTTTACATGCTTGAATGTAGTTATTTCAATCGATTCTTTTCAACAGCCCTGTATCCGATCCAGATCTACAGGCTTTAATTAATTTCATTTCCTGCCAATTGAAATTATATGAATATCAATTTTCGTCACAAAATCTCATTTAAACTATATTTTTCTCCAGTTTGAGTCAATATCGCTTGCTAATGTGGAGTCGTTCAGTAATTCGTATGAGTTTGAGTTTTCTATTCCTATATCGAAACTACCTGTTTTTATTATCCCGGTTTTATTCAAGTTTTTGTTATTTAGGATTTCAAAGATTTTTTTTCTTCCATTCTGAGAATTTCTGTACCCGAATGTTTATTCATAAAGTTTAGCAACAGAAATTTACCTAACAGTTTTTTGTCAAACCCAATTCTGTAGGCGAATGTTTATTCGAAGAGTTTTTCAATAGTAATTTACCTAACAGTTTTTTGTCAAACTCATCAAAATAACAATGTAAATCCTATAAAAAAAAGGTAAAGATGTTATGAGCGACATCATTAACATAACCTTGTGAATATCGACGACGTCATGAACGACAAAATATCAATTGAAATGACTGAACATTTTATCTCACTTTTCCTGGCTCACTCTCAACAATACGTGTTCACGTGATGATTTTTAGCATTTTTTCATTCTATAAATTTTTTTTTCAGACATTTTTAAAGAAAATAATATCAGAATTATTTCAAATCTTCAAAATGAATACGTAAACATAGATTTCAGTAACGAGTGTTCTTCTTATTTGGTATAATAGAATCTGTCGAGGGATATGTTTAATGATAATAATAATTTCATTAGAAATTTCAATAGCTTGATTTAGTTGGCATTGAAACATTGTCGATTATTGAAATTTCAATTTCGAGTATCTGAATAATTTACGATTAAACTCCAAGAAGTTTTTCAAGTATATTTGTTTGTTAGGTTTCAATTTTCATCTGAATAGTATTAATTTTGTGGTTCATTTTTTGAACATATTCATTGGGATCGATAGACATGTTCTGAAGTCAGAAACAAGGCCTATTTTGTTCGCGTGGTGCTATGAGTCTCCTGATTTATCACAATACTATCTGATCCCGCAACTTCGTCTGTCCAATTCTGCACTTAAAATTATTGTTATTACGAGCTGATGCCGCAACTTCGTCTGCCCAACTCGGCTTTTGAAATTATCGATATTATTATCAGTCCAATTATCTTCAAAAATGAAAAATCTTGAAGTCTAGATCTTAATTGCCTTACCGCCTACAAAATTAAATTGTATTTCTCTCGTATTTCCCTTACTTTTCATTTGTTCAGATCGCAAAAAGGAATTGGAATCTTCATAGTTTGGATAGTAAATTCGAGCAGGGCCTTACTCTAGTAGAACAGTGGTGACCTCAGAGGCAAGTGATTTCGAATAAATGGCTAGTTCGAGAGATTCGTTTAATGAACAAAGTATGGTACGTGAAGTGTCGAATTTTATCAGTTACACTCCAAACACGCTATGAGTTATTTCATTTCTGTTGTAAATGGACACGACAGTTTTATTTCACTCCTCTTGTATATCACAAATATTGAAAATATAGGGGAAATGCATACGTTCTCGGGTTGGTCTGCGATTGGCGAAAAAGTCTCTTATTCCTTGTACAAAATTTCTCTGCAGAAGACGATAACTGTAGAAATGAACGAGCTCTCGTCGTTACCGAAGAAAAAAATCCTGGCTGAACTTCTCAAGAAAAACATTCGCCTAACGAATATCTGATGAATAATAGCGGTGTAATTATTTCACAGAATCATCTAAGGCAGATAAAATAATGACAAAGAATAATTGCGAACTTGATACCCGAACTTAAAATCCAAATAGGCGAAAATCAATTTCGATTGACAAATCGAAAATGTGCTCTAAAGCTGAGAACAGAAATTCCCGTGAAATTGGAGGCTCAACATCTGTCAACATTCTGCGGTGAATATTTCATTAAAAATGGACCTTGAGAAATCTTAATTACAATGCGGATCCTGGGGACGATAATAACAGTATTCTTTCGATTGATTGAAATAACGCAAGAAGAACGGCGGAGAATATAGGGAGCATACTGCACCACGAAAGTTGAGGCAGTTCATGAATTTTGTGACAGTCTAAAACGCTCCGGATTCTAGAAGGTGATTTTCTCCTCTGGATTTTTCAGATCAGTTACTGTGTTACGTTCTTAATTAGAAATTTGATTTGTAATATGGCTATTTAAATTATTATGGACCATTGAAATAGACTTATACTCAACGGTTCCTTCTAAGCACAACATAATCTGAACTATGTTGCTAATTTCTATGAAGTTAGTGAAAGCATAGTTTTCGGATCGTCGTCTGATATCGAGAGCTTTGAAATATGAAGATGTGAAAAGTATAGGCCTGAAATATTCACTGCGCAAAAAAATTTACGCACATTATGGAAATCTCAAATTTATTCTACAAGTGAAAGTGTTCTCGATGATAAATATTTTTATCTGAATGATGCATGCATATGTAATAAAATTTCAACGTATTTCTTCAATATAGATGTTTTTTTTTCCAGCAGGAATAAAAAAAGATGATATTATCACATTTTGATTGTAGTGGCTCCATTCTAAAATCAGTTGTTCTCGATCATTTCTAGTGATTATTAGTGTTTCTTTCGTTTGATTTTCTACACTCGATCGCTATGCAATGCGAAACACACAATTCGACCCAAGAGGAAGGTGCCCAAGCGGTAGTTATGCGAGAAGAAGGGTGGACATACACAAGAACTGCAGAAAGGTTTGGAGTTTCCCATACAAGTGTGTATAGAATGTTGCAGCGATTCAGGGAGACATGTATGAATTTCCGAAGACCAGGACAGGATAGATCACGGGTAAAAACTGTCATTCAAGAACGTTACTTGAGAGTTTCTTCGTTGAGACAACGGTTTGCTACCGCTCTCCTTTTTCTAAATCAGCTTGACCAAACTCATTGGGTGCAAATTAGTACTGAGACAATGAGAAACCGCCTCAGAAAATATGATGAAGCTCTTACCCCAGCCGTTTGGATTTTGCAAGAGAGCATATCCATTGGGAAGAGGCCGATTGAGAAAGAGTTCTCTTCACATATGAGTCTAGATTCTGCCTCTACCATTGTGATTGACGTTTTCTTGTATACTGACGTCCTCAGATATACTCAGTGCAAATTCCTGAAAACTACTGATTTCGAGAATCGATTATGGTATGGGGTGAAATATCTTTGACTGATTGCACAGACCAAGTGGTCGTTGATAATGGAGCTAGAAATGTTGATAAGTATAAAAAGAACATTCTTGAAGAGCTTGTAGGACCATTTTCCCCATATATCGGTGAAAATTTCATTTTCATGGACGATAATGCCAGACCTCATCGTGCGTGCATCGTTCAGGAGTAACTTGAAGAGGTTGAAGTCTCTCGAATGGAATAGCATGAAGTGCAGATCTCAATCCGATTGAGCAGGTTCGGGACAACTTTGACTTAATGACTTAAGAATCCAACTCGGAGAAATCTGAGAAGGAGAACATCAGAACATTCTAAGATCACTCAGTTTGAGTATGAACCGTCGATGCCGAACTGTATTTAACGCAAGGGGTGGAAATTACACTCAAATTAAATCACTTACCAGCATTTCAGTATTTTAAAAATTGTTCATTTCTCTTCTTTCACATAAGATTCGGGTAATCCTGAATTTTTCTTCCATTTAATGTGGCTTAATTCGTTCAAAACCTTCCCGAGAGAACATAAAGAATAAGTCAATGTAGAGTTAACTTTCATTAAAATTGAGATTTTCAGAATGTGCGTTAATTTTTTTGCGCAGAGTATAATTTCTCTGCAAGATCGGTTCTTTACTGTATCTCTTCTTGGATAACCTTTGAGTGAATGCTTCTGAATATTTGGATGCTATTTAATACAATTTTTATATTTTCATGTTGGTGACTTCACAATGAAAACTCGAAATATCTCGAAAACTGAGTGGGCACAATATTCGAAACTAACGGCACAAATTGGCACAAAATTGACACAATTTATCGAAAAATAAAAATTTACAAAATTCCATATGTGAGTCACCAACTTGACGCTTGACTCAAAGAAAACTCGAAATATCTCGAAAACTGAATGGGCACAAAATTCATAATATACGGCACAAATTGGCACAAAATATACTCAGTTCATCGAAAAAAGAAAATTTCCAAAATTCCATATATGAGTCAGCGTCAAGTTGGTGACTCATAGTGAAAACTCGAAATATCTCGAAAACTGAATGGGCACAAAATTCGTAACATACGGCACAAATTGGCACAAAATGAGCACAAAATTCCTAAAATATTTCCATATCAAAATTCCACATATGAGTCACAGCGTCAAGTTGGTGACTCATATTGAAACTTTGAAATATCTCGAAAACTGAATGGGCACAAAATTCGTAACATACGGCACAAATTGGCACAAAATGAGCACAAAATTCCCAAAATATTTTCATATCGAAATTCCACTAGTGAGTCACCAACTTGACGCACCTTGTAGAGCAGTATATTAGAGTTGAGGAAGCTCACTGTCATTATCCTAATATGTCTGTCTTTTATTCGGGTAATTTTGACAGGTTTTGTAGGTCGATTTTAAATTCACGAAACCAACGTTTCGGATGAAAGGCCGACTAGTTTCGATTTTATTTCGAAATCTTCATCAGGGCTCTGAAATGGAACATAACTACATGATTCCAGAAATTCGAAACTTACTATTAAAAACTTATAACTTATTTTTTCTAGAAACATATAAACTCACGTTATACGACTGAAGAAAAATACTCGGAAATGGTCAGAAACATCAACTTACATCTTCACCTGTTGTGGTTCCGATGTCAATATTATTGTCATCAATCAATCAATCAATCAACCAGCCGCTGAAGTCCACTGCTGGACATAGGCCTCCCTTGTTTGCTCATAAATTTAAAATATTGGAGAGACCAACTCATCTCAAATTATTGAGCATGATTTTTTGGTGTATGCGCGGATTATTGTGGCTCTTTACACATTTGTGGTGGACAACAATTTTTTATTAATTTTTGATTTTCTCAATTAAATTATAATAGGTGTTTAACTTTTCTATATCAGTTTTTTTGTTAATTGAATTATTGTCCTGTTTTATGGATATCATCTCATCTAATAACCGTTTTTTCAAATTTACTTGCCTACCTTTATATTTCTACAGAGCCGGGATCGAAATTAAAAGAGTGAAGAAGAACTCTTACATGTTCCGCTAGTTCTGAATTATTTTCCTTTTTGTTCTTTAAAGTTTTGAGGATGTTGAGGGAGTTTCTTCTGTGCTCAGAAATGTGTTCTTCGAGGTAGCGACCAGTTTGACCAATATATGTGGCTTGACAGTCATTACGAGATATATTATATACGATATTATTGAGTAGTTCTTTGGGGGTTGCACTTTTAGTCTTTGTGAAAAATTTTTTAATGGTATTTTCAGGTTTGAAGGCAATATTGATATTTCATCTGGTGAAAATATTTTTATTTGTTCTCCTAGATTTTCAACATGAGTTATTTTGTAATATTCTTGGTTTTGTGTATCTCCTTGTGTTCTGTGGTACTCAGGTTCTTTTTTGTTCAGAATTTTTTTGAAATTTAGTGGGATAGCTATTTTTTCTAGAATTGATTGTATTTTAATGATGTGAAATTCACCATCGGAAAGTTTGAGAGCTCTATTTTTTTTAATTATTCACTATGTTAATTTTCTCTGCCACGTGGTATTCAGAGTTAAAATTGAGTAATCTCCCGGAGAATGTTGGTTTAGGGTACCAATCTGTTATTATCTTCTCCAAAACGTTGGTTTTGTGAATATAAAATTGACCTAAAAACCTGTCGAAATCACCCGAATTCGTGTTCATAGGTCCCATCAACATTCATCTGTCTTTTATTTCATGAATCGGGAGGGTTGATCGTACTTCAGTTGACTTCAGTGTTTTTCAGTTAACGCTGATCTTTCATGAAATAAGTTGAAAGATTTTCCGCAAACAATCAGTTTCTAGTGATTTTTCTTTTAAACATTTTTTTCAAATTGAATTTCCTTGTGGAATTCTTGTTGCAAATTATGAGAGTTCCATATGGTGGATGTTGGGATGGAAAGCCCAACGTGATAATTGCTGCCATAAAGTACAATCTCGCTATCAATCTCGGAGAATACGGAACCGTTGTATCCGGAAAGCATGCACTAACTGAGCGGAAAACATGACATTCATTATCCCGTTGCACTTAAGATCATAAACGCGATAACTCACGCTTGCCGCTCTAACGGCCAATGTTTATGCACCTGGCAGGTTTTTCATCAACTTGATGACCGATTTTTGTTTCAGTTGCAAGCGTTGAGGGGCCCATCCTCAACATAACACGAGTGAGTAGGCACCAAATGGGACCTTACCTATGCATCGCCTCGAATGGATTGCCTCCCTCCGTCAGTAAAAGGATTATGTTGGTAGTACATTGTGAGTATCACAGGGTAGTTGTTAGTGTTCATTTACATGTGAGCTTTCATCAGCTCGTTATGTTTTTCACCCCAGAGAAGCACTGAAACAGAACACCTCTCGCGGCTTTTGTTGCAACGCATGTGGGGGGAATGTGGCGTGACTCTTTTTCACATTTTTATTTCTCTGTTGTCAGGACCGTGCATTGTATTCCGTCATTTCAACCTGACGAAGTCTGTTTCACAGCTCGTGTTCAACGTAATCTTGAAAACTACACTCCCCGTCAATAAATTCCGGACATCCTCTACCTTTTTTCGTGGTCCACCGATTTTGTTGAAATTTTCACCAGGTATAGAATTAGGTCTTGTTATATTAACCTGAAATTTACTTTGCGAAAATACCGTAGTTCATCTGTTATAAAGGGTGAAACAAAACTTTATTTTATACCCTTCATTTCTAAACATACCGTAGTGAATATGAGGCAGACAATTTCATATCATTAAGTTCAAATTAGAAGTGTAATCTCTACAAAGTGCTTTTTGAGTTGCGTCAGTCTCTGCTTTAAAAAAAAGATACACAAGTGTTGCATTTTTTCCATTTTTATAATGAATTGAAACATAACAATACCTTATCGACTATTAAACATGAACAAACCTGAAAATTAATAGCGTGTATTTCCACCTCGCTTTCTCATCACTTTCATCATACGACGTGGCTTACTTTGAAATTATTTCTGAATTGCTTCTTGGGGAATATTTTCCTGTTTTTCAAGAAGGGCTGTTCGTAAATCGGGCAAGGTTTTGGGATGCCGATTTCGAGCATGTTTATCTAGCATATCCCAAACATGTTCAATTGTATTTTAATCCGGTCTTCTAGCTTTCCACACGAATCGTTTAATATTCGCCTCTTCAAAGTATTCTGTTACAGGCCGTGCAATATGGGTCATTAATAGAAATTGTTGCTTCCCTCAAAAGCAATTCGTAAATGCATTGAAAGTATGCCACGTCCTATGGTAGAAGTGATGAGAATGTGAGATGTAAATACACTCCATTAATTTTCAGATGTTAATTATGTTATGTTAATTAGTCGGTAAGGTATTTTCTCTATTTCAGTATCGTAAAGGGTTCATTACAGTGCTAAAAGTAGTGCTGTAATGAAACTCATTACAGCATTGTTTTCAGTTATATGTTTCGTTTCATGGTTGTCAGTACTGACCTCCGATCGAATTAATTTTCGAATCAAAACAATTCAAATTCCGTGATCTGTCAAATTTCGTATGTCACACCAACTGCCAAGATACAAAACAAAAGTCACTAATCTGAATTTTCATTAGAATTTCGAGAATAATTCACAGAAATTGACTGAAATAGAGAAAATACCGTCTAATACTCGTTGCAGAAGACAATTCCAACACTCATGCTATCGAAAACTCGCTCCTTCGTCGCTCGTTTTCGAACTTCGCATTCGTGTTGGAATAGGAGCTCATTCTTCAACTTGTTTTAGAATATACTATTAATAGATAGATAGATAGATAGATAGACGGATAGTTTTTTTCATTTCACAGTATACATAGAATGTATTACATAGAAAATATGTCAAAATATAAGTATTTAATTTTAGCCACCATTGCATCTGCAATAGTCAATATATTCTTGCATATTATATGGTTCACATTTCATTATAAATGAATACAAATTTTTCATAAAAGCTTTTTCATTGGTTATGGAACGAAATTGTTTAGGGAAAGCGTTAAATAATTTAATACACCTATATAATGCATAATTCTCTGTTAGTGTGAGATTGTGTATAGGATACATATATTGATCTACTTGCCTAGTTTTGATATTCTTATTTTTAAATTTATCAAATAACTCTTTATGTTGTATGAGAAAATTTATACAATTTTTGAAGTGTTATAAAACTTGAAAAAATGCAACATTTTCTTTGAAAATGTGTATTTTTTTTCAAAGCAGATACTGACGTAAATCAAAAAACATTTTGTTAAGATAGAGTCACACTTCGAATTAAAACTGAATGTTATCAAATTTTCCGCCTCAAATTCACCACAGGGTGTATAGAAATGAAGGGTATAAAACAATATTTCGTTTCACCCCGTATTACGGATGAGTTACAGGTATTTTCGCAAAGTGAATTTCTGGTAAATATGACAAGACCTTGTGAAAATTTCAACAAAATCGGAGTACCACGAAAAAAGGTACAGGGTGTTGAATTTGACAAAAATTTTGCCTGTCCAGAATTTATTGACGGGGAGTATAGTTCAGGTTTCGTCCCACAACGGGATGGGAGGGTAGGACCGAAATATTCTACAATTTGGAAAATTATTGGACGCAATTTGGCATTTTTTCTCAACAGAGCACAAAGCTTCGACATATGGAAAATGCATAAAGGAAACAATTGGAATATTTAATCCTATTCGGCTAGTCCTTCTTTCTACTCATTTTGGAAGTTTTCGATGGCTTGAGTGTAAATAATCATGGTTCATACTTTTTCAAGTGAAACGACCAACCGGGATTAAACGAAATCTAAGAATTATGTAGTCCATATATCAGAATAATTAAAGAATTCAAGTCATGGAGACGTGTTATTTATCCACAACATGAAGCCAATATATCGAATATAGTGAGCTTCTGACACCTTAATTTTATAAATGTATGAAATATTTGACATAATTGTGAGCTAAAAAATAAATGTTTTCAATTTGACGGATCTGATCTTTTCCAATTGGTCGATACTTTTGCCGCTACTGGATTTGAATAAGTCTTCTTCCCACAATATAATTTGGAAAAATGGTTAAAATCGATCACTAGATACGTTTGATCTTCATTAGGAATATTTCAGCTCCGATTCAAAGTTCCGGTGGTCCGTATCCGATGAAGGAAATTGTGTAAAATTCCTTTATTTTCAACGATTCATTTCATGTGAATAATTGTTTCATACATTCTGGAAAATGATTTGAAAAAGGAAGACATTTCTTTTTATCATTCACTAGGATGTTTTGATTCGAACCGTGATGTAAACCACTTCAACGATTCATTCTCTGCCCTTTATACTTTTTACTGTTGAGCATATACAGGGTGTACCAAGTTCGACGGCCTATTAGGCGTTCCTGGAGGACTGGACCTATTTGAAATCTGAAAATTGGGATTATGTTATTGTTTGAAATTATCACCTGTTCTGAAATATTCTTGGAGCCTCACCACTTTCAGTTATACAGGGATTTCCAAAAATTTTTTGTTTTTGAATTTGATAGAGTATGCAGTTTAGAATACAGTTGTGCTCAAGCCGTTGCTTTCGTCGTATACGTGTATTCGGTATTGTTTGTTATTCCTAACCTAGATATCGTAGGCACAAACTGTTTTCACGATTCTGAAGACGAATAATATAATCCCAAATAGGTCCAGTTCTCCGGAAACGCCTAATATGCCGTCGAACTTGGTACACCCTGTATATACAAGGTGATTCATAACTATTGAGACATATGCTAAGGGCAGATTGTTTGAACCAAAATATGGCGATAGGTCCAAATGGACCTCAGTAAAATATTGCTGTCGAAAAAGATAGAGGGCGTTAGAAATAAATTTGTTTTTTCGGTTTTTCCTAATAATTTCACTGGTAATAATTTTCACGGCACAAAATAATATTATCTCCGAAGCTTGAAAATCTTTCATTGAAAGAATTAGAAAAGGCATAGAAGTCGGTAGAGAATTTAATTTAAGTTTTTTTTCGTATGTTACATTGTTTTAATTATGCTTCATGTTCGAAATAAATGAATAAAATAAATGAATCGTTACTTCAAGTCCCATTCTGATGCTCTTGACTCTTCAATTGTGCCTTTTTCAAAAACGAATGAAAAAATACACAGTGAAATCATCAGCAAAAAACTAAAAAAAATCAACTTTAACGCCCTCTAATTTTTTTCACAGCAATATTTTATTCAGGTATATTTGCTCCTATCGCCATATTTTGGTCCAAAAATCCTGCTTTCAGCCTATTTTCCAATAGTTATGAATCATCCTGTATATACTGGGTGAGACTTTGACTTGGAGATACATATATTCGCACCATGGATTGTTGAGGTCGAAAGAATAATTTTTTTCGTATAGCATTTTTTCTGATTCAGCCTAGATAAAATGATATAGTCATCTTAAACTTTAATAATGAGCTATGCCACCCCTGGAAATATGACACTTATATTTTTCGAGCATTGGATCTACCACCTAAACCTTCGAGAAATTGTAGCAGAAATTTAATTCTGCGAATCTTCAGCCAAAGTACCCAAGTTTTTTAATTTCGCTGATATGGATTTCATTAAATCATCAATTACTCGAAAAGTGCGTATTTCAGGAGATTTCAAGAAAAATACTTTGTTTTCCAAAATGACCAAATATTCATAAAATTAGATTCAACTCACTTCCAAGGGTGGGGATCATGTAATTTCTGCTATAATCATGAAATGGAATGGTATATATTGGTCATAACGAAAAAAATAAAACATGTGAGTTGAATTTTGTAGTCACAAAACATATTATTTTTAGATGTTCATTCACTCCTATACATTTCAGTGCTACTATAAAGCCGTTAGCAGGCACAAACATAAGCACGATAGTTATCAATATTATCATTATAATTATATCTTTAATAATATTTCCTCCATAATTTTTTTTTTATTATCTTCAAATAGAGAATTTACTAAGAACTTTGCAATTTGACTTTTTTCGTCATATTGTGACATATATGAACAAATCTAATATCTAATGAAGATTCTTCAAAAAGTCCAAAGCAACCACCCTTATATTAATCTAACACTTTTGTGTGAATCTTGAATTTATCACAATCCCGATAGAAAGGGCCCGAGCGTTCTCTGACTCGAATCTGCCGAGATAATATCATGGGAATTGACCCGAACCTGCATTTAATACATCCAGCAAATACTAAAATTGTAAAAAGTTGCCATAAAAACTTCTGAACCAGGCAATTCCAACGCGTTCTATCTGTTCGCAGTGTCGTAATGTCAGTATTCTGGGGTTGTTCTACATACGTTCAATTTCTTAGCGGTGCTTCTGAAACTTCATTGGGAGTCTGCCAGCTGATTAAATGAAATTTATAGGCCAGGCTGCGTTTTCTTTTGTCTGCGGTATTATATTTATCATCCATTTTCTCGGTTTTCGACTGGAATCCACTAATGGAATTTGCGGAGACAGATTTGGTGCTGAGATGGACACTGGTTTTTTTCATTTGTACAGGATATCCCGAAATTGATTGATCTCGACTGTTTCAGGTACTTCTGGACTGAATAGGAAAAAACTTCGTAAGGTGTCCTGGGCTCGATTTTAATTAAAACGCCATCAATGAAAACAGTTTCACGATATCTCAACTTTTTTTATTTCGATTTCGAATTTGCCATAACATTTTTATTCACGAGAATATCTGAAAACGTTTAAAACTTCCTTACAGCTTTTTTTCTCCCAAATAGGAAACTTTATACAATTTATTATAATAATTTATTCAAATTTTTATATTTATTTTATATTCATTTAATAAAAAAATCCAGAGATGCAAAAAATTTGAAATGATGTTTTATTCAAAGTGGAGAAGAGTTGCTGAAAGTTTTCATTTTTTTCAGATTATTTCGAAAATGAAAGAGTTATGGCACATCTCCTCAATGGAAAAACTTCAAAATGATGTTATATCTTCAAAACAAATTAATGAACGATTTTTACTGCTGGTGTTTTCACGGATATCAAACCTAGGTCTCTTTTCAACGGTTTCACCTATCTAGTCCAGCGGTATCAGGAAAAGCCAAAATAAAGCAATTTGGAATACTCTGTACCTGAAAATAGAATAAATGAATCTAGTGATTTGACGATGTCATTCTATTCCGAGTATTCAAAATTTTATCAGAATACAAAAAATATCTTGAGTGATAGGTCTTCAAAAATAAAGTAACGAGTGAACACTTTCCCAGAATATGATACCGTAATGGAGAACAGATTCAAAATTAATAATATATAGGGGTGTATCATTGGAAAACGGAAATACTCAACACGCGGATAGGTAGCACCAAGGAGATTTAACATTCCTGGAAATTCACAGTCTTATGACTTTTGCTCGTTTCTTTCTGCAGCAAAAGGAGACACAACCTGGTATATTTTTTTGGTATTTTGCGAACATGTTTCATACTCAAAGCTCAAATGCATCATTCTATAAACACAAGAAGAAACCAGGTTCGTGTTAACAAAAAATTTGTTTCGCTTCAATATTTAACTAGACCACAAAAAAATGAACTGAGGCCTGTGTTTTACTGCATAAATTTCCAACTTAATATGGAGATCAAAAGTCTTTCAATGGTCGAAACGAAGTAAATACTTATATTCGTTATCTTTCTTACTACTGCATCCCAATTCAGTTTGAAGTTACAAGTTATTCTCTCGTGAGTTCTGAATACTGCTAAAATTTCTAATGTTGAACTTAAATTCTTGGTAACGATTGGAAGTGACTTTGAATGATCCATATATTAGCTGGTTATGAGGAGTTAACAATTCATTCTGGTTTGAAAGTCAATTATGATTCCTATTAGAGATGTATTATTTTTTTATTCAGTCAAGGTTGGCTCCCATCAATTTGACAGATGACCATTTCTATATAGAATAATTCAGAAAATATTCGGTATTGTTACTAGTGATTTAGTGTTGTGTTGATTTCAGGGGCGTCGCTAAGGGGCAGGCGGTAGCCGAGACTTATGGGGCGGCATTTAAAGCCAGGTCATTATGAAATATCGCATGTGTAAAAACTGAAAGTATCCGACGAAATATGCAGGAACGGAAGTATTCACAAATCTAATATCGGAAATAATCAGAGGTAAATTATAAGGCAATACACTCACAAATGTTCTTGTTTTCGACTAATTACCCTCAACACTTGCAGCTGATGGCCCTTGTTCTTGAAGCTGTAACTCTTCAAACTTGTAGAAGATATATGCCATGCCGCCAAATGTTGATGTGTCTTAGGAGCGGCTCTTTTTATAACTCAGGAAATATTTTCATTTTAAATCAGCCAATCAGCATGTTCATTTAACACAAATGCCAAATAGAATTCTGGGTGAGACAGGATAAGAAATGTTTTTACATATCTCATATATTCTATATTATTAGTAACTACTTCAATATTTAGTGCATCTCTCTATAATCTGAATATTCTTCTTCCTCATTTGTAAAGATGAATATTTATGAATGAACATTTTTTTTTTCATTCCTGGACACATATTTCTATTTTCGGATCGTAGTTATAATTTCAAAGGATTCGATGCCTTCGAATACCTATAGTCTTAGTCACAGATGATTCATCTTTACAAGAGTTTGTGAGAAAAAAACCACCAACTAGCAATAATCATTAAGAAGTTATGTCTTCAGTCCCAAAGATTATAGAGTTAGAAAGATAGGAAACGCCCTTACATCTGTGGTACCAAAATCCGACTACGATTTTTGGCTAGTTTCTTACTTTTGACACCTAGATGGCGCTGAAAACCTAATTCAGTACAGAAAACTATTTCAATATTCGAATTATACTTTTCATTGATTTCCATTGAATTGAGTATTTTTTGTCAAGCTTTCAGGGAAACAGCCTGATCGACAAAACAAAAGCAGAGCTCCGTTTATTGATCAGGATGATATTTTCCATCTACACATTGTTTTGGATCGATTGAAATACGCTTCTGGATTCTCACTATTTTTATTTGAAATGATTGTGTAAAATCAACTACAATACAATAATTATGAAATTGAGAACAATTCAAAAATTAGTTCATATATTAGAGAATTATTATAACAATTTCAAGAACTTATTCATACAGGGAACTCTCGATAAATAGAACATCGATAAGTCAAACAGTTGTTCTGGACCCGATTAATACATATCTCACCTAGTGTTTTTCAACCTGAATGAGTCTAGAGGTTCTAGTAGAGGAGTCGAACTGCTGGAAGGGTCGTCAGGAGAACCAGCACCTCTATAAGTCGTTCTTCTGACCACCATTGCCTCTATGAGTGGAACTTTTTGATCTAATGAATGAGATCGAAGAAAATTCGGTTCGCAAACAAATTATCCAGAAAAATATAGTTTTCACATGATACGAGTTTCAAAACTTACATTTCCATTCTCTTTGGAAATGGAAAGAAAGCACATTCAAGATTATTTTATTCTTTTATTTCTGCAATTAATCACGATGCCAGTTTTTAAAACAAAATTTGTAACAGAAAAACACACAAACGAAGATAATGGAGTGAGCTAGTGCTACTCTTGTAGATTTCAAGTTATTTCAGTGGAAAATACGCGGGAAAATGCAATCATCATTCAGCAAAAAAATTTATTCAAGTATTTCTTACAAAATTGAAAACAGCTCACTAATTATCTCCATATAATCTTTGCCAAATGGAATCTCATTAAATATTTTAACCATAACCCCATTACTTTTGAAAAACAGATGTCGCTAACATCACTGTAGTCGCTTCGTTTCCCATCTTTATACTCCATAATCTTTGTTCAATCCTTCACTCAAATAATTGTTCCAGATAGGTGACAGACTGTCGCAGCGTCTACCGACAAAAATACAGAACTGACTCTATTGACCGAAATAATCATAAATTTTCATGCTACTTATAATGATTAAGATCTTTCGTATCAGTGATCCTTTTGAATGTCAGTTATTATAGGAGTTAACATGAGGATTATTTGCAATGTATTTCAGATGGAAGAAGTTTTTCCGGGTGTATATCATTCTCAGAGGATCCTTCATTATTTAGAAAGTGCTTATCGGCGGTCCATTCAAAACACACATCAAATTTGATAACCTTTATTAATTCTTTATATACACAAATTGAACGTAATTCTACATGTCGTTACCATAGTACTCTCATCGTTGACGTTCGATGCAGAGGGGAAATAATTGAGTTAATTTTTTGATGAAGGTGTGCGGAAAAGAACCCTGCTAATTCTTTCCTGCACTGAAAAGTGTAGAGGAATGGAATAGCAGAAGTTCTTCCCACACTGTTTGGAAAGACACCTCAATTATATGTGGGTGAGATGAAATTTGCCAGGTCCCCTAATGAAAAAGGGTTTTCATAAGCAGCAAATTGTATAAAATTTAATAGAATATATGTAACGAATTATGAAGTAAAAATCAAATAAAAATTATCGGCTTCTAGCCTCACCTAACTGCTCAATTATAATCATAGTCCAGCTGGTATGTTGAATCTGTTTCGATAGAGAGGGTTGCCGAAGCAGAAAGTCTTTCCTGATTGTACATTTGCACATGGTATCCCAAATTACCTGATTTTGGCTGTTTCTGGTACTAGACAGGTAAAAACGTTGAAAGGAGTCTTGGGATTGAATTTCGTGAATACACCTGTAGTGGAAATAGCTTCACCATATTTTCATTTGATTCGAAGATATAACAAAATTTTGATATTGTATCGATTTCGAAGATGTACCATAACTTTTTTACTTTTCTTTTCCAACATATCTGAAACGATTGAAACTATCTACAAGCACTTTTTAACTGGGACTTAGATCCTTTTTTGAACTTTTCATCTCTATTTTTTCATGATGTAAGATGAAAAAATGACGTGGTTTTTCAAAGGAAAAAGTTTTTTTCCACCCTTAGTAGACGAGACAAAAAATGAATATAGTGTATTATTTGCTGTGAAACTAGCCTATTAAAATTTTGATCGTTGTCACATATTTCGTTCATAAAAATGATATGGCACACTTAAGAAATCGATCGAATTTAAAAATTCAGTTATATCCTACAAAAAATGAAGATATTATGAAACGGTTTGAATTTATAGTGTCTTCGCGAAAATCGAGCCCAGTAAAAATTTTCCCTATCTGTACATTTTCGACTTCAAATTGAGATTCATTACATTCAAATTGGGATTGAACAATTTCAAAATGGGAACAAGCAACTTCAAAATGGATATCAGAATCAAATGAGAATTTAAAATATTCAGGACATTTAACTATTCCGTAATAAAAAGATTCGTTTTCTTTCATATTTCGAGAGGATTATTCTGAAGTAACTGAGAATAGAAATAAGGAAAAAATGCAGAGGTGTATAAAAATACATGAAAGATCTCATTAATCTAAGGTTTTCTCTTCCAGTCTCTGGATCGAAAATCAATCAGAAAATTTTTTATACATAATAAAAAAAAGAGCACTGTGTAAAATTTGTGCACAAATTGGTCGAAGGCCGAATCCATTCAAAAACTTGCATCCTCACAATTGAAAAAGAAATAACACTTTCAAAGATTGTAGCGAATTTTATTCATGGAAGACTTCAGAATGAGGACAATTCTCTATCATTTTCCAATATGAGATAATTCAGTCCCATTTTGAATGTGTTCATTCCCAATCCGATTGTGTTTACCAATTTGAAGTTGCTTATTCACAATTTGAAATTGTTTAATACCAATTTGAATGTGATTAGTCTCAATTTGAATTTGGAAAGGTTCAGATCAGATGTACCAAAAACAGTCAGAATCAAGCAATTTAGGATACCTCATCGCTGCTTTCATTGTAAAAATATATTCTTCCTGATTTAGGGCGGTAGAGATACGCTCTTGTCACCCTCAGGTGGCGACCAGAGTAAACTGATGTATGTAGGTATTACTGGTACGAAATAGGTTTGTGTGAATTTCTGCCAATATATTGCGCTATAGAAAGTTGATAAGTAAGCTGAGAGGTACGAAATAGAAATCGTCGTAAAAAAAAAAAAAGTCGTCATCCAGATTCATCTGTAGATAAAATGATAAATCTTAGAGGGAAAGGGGATCATTTGTCCGCAAGGCCCTTGAGGGCGCGAGGCCGTGGGCGCCCACGCCCAGTTACACCACTGGTGACTATTTACGAATTGAAAAGCATAAGTCTATTACTAGGTCTGGAGTTCTATCAAGTCACTAGTATCCGAGATCAAAATTTGAGATCAGCTTACTACAAAAATATAGAGCCTGAAACTAAAGAATAATCCTCATACAATTGAAAGCAGTTCGGCATATTTTTCCGACTGAAATGAAGGACATTTCAGGCAGCTAATGTAGTTCTTTTCGTTTGAATTTTCATTTATGTTTGTTTCGGACCTAATTGTTTCAACAACAATGAAATTAACCTTCTTCACCTCGATTGTAGTGCGAAGGTATTTTCTACCGAGAAATGAATTGATTGAGTCTAGAAATCAGACGTATTGCAACTGGAACTATTAGGATATATCATATAAGTTGTGATATCATATAACCTAGTTGTTGTATATCAGGTGCTTCTTGTCAGGTGAATCATATGCGGAATAATCTATTGTGAAAAGGTTATCTAGGCTCCCTCTGCAAAAAAATAAGTATTATGCAAAACTCACAAATGATGAACCTTTTCTCGTTCCAGTTCCTCCATGATTTGGATACAAAACCAGCTTGTGGGAGCATACGAAGGACAACAAGTAATCTTAGAGTGTCATTCAGAGGCATTCCCAAAATCAATCAACTACTGGACCGACGAAACCGGAGAAATTATCCCACAAAGTGAGTATTCTTCTTGCCTGACCATAAAAAGCGAACGTGTTGGTGTCTGATCGATTTTTCGAGCCCGGAAAATTCCCTCTTTGCGAAACATGTCCAATGTGCGACACTTGGAAGGGCACGTGCATCTTCCTTATCCGAGGACCGGAAAGGAATGTCGTTGAGGAATTTATGAGATTCCTGATTCCTGGAACTTTTTGAATGTGGCGAAATTTTTCAGCTTGGTTCGGAAAAACGAAGTTGTCTGGTTTTTTAAGAGGACGAACCAGATATGTCTGGTTTCACTTGTTTCTTCTTGGCGGAAGTACCAGAAATCTCATCACTACTGCTATAATAATTCGCATAAATAGGATCTATCAATATTTTTCATAACTTGGTATGAAACAGTCGAAACAAAAATGCTTGAATGACTTCTTTTTTTTAGAGATTTGACGAGATCTTCGTGAACAGTACAACGGTTCAGCTTTGCCTACGAGTAGCACAATTTCAATACTTAAAAAATTTCTTTAATCTCAGGACAGAACAAGCATTGTATATTTGCAGTTGGATTTATTAGAGTTCCTCCACCAATAATTGATTTCCATTTTTCCGAATTATATGTATTTTTGGGCTTCTTGTTCTTAAATGATGAATTCGAAATAGTTTTTTATGTAAAGTTCTCGTATTCATCTCTCTTTTATGTGTAAATTCCATTGTCTGCTTTCCATTTCAAAAAAGCCAAAAATTTGGCAAAGCTTTGCATAAAGATCAATTGAATAAATTCGATTCACATTTTTTCTTGAAACAGTTAACACCCCCTCAATTCATTATATACCTGATCGAAGATGGCTGACAAAATTTTTCATATTTATTCAGCTCTTATTTGGTTTTCATGACTTTTAGATAAAACCATATGTCTTCAAGATATCCTGTTTTGAATGCAAAATGATCCTTGCGAACTCAACAGCCGATATCTTCGGAACAACTGATCGCCGGAATGCGATTTCCAACAAAATGTGTTTTGTTCGATTTAAAAGAAATGTTTTTTCACCTATAATATAAACGTGGAAAAAAGAGCGAAAAAAATTGCATTTTACCATTTCTTGTTCAATGAACTTCATCTCCGTCAATATTGAGGGAAAAGCTTAGGTTATGAAAGAACTTCACAGCCTGATGTTTTCCAAAGTCCTCTCCAAATCGGTAGATCGATCGGTTCAGCTGTTTTCTGGACCGATTGATTGAAAATTGAAAAGAAATGAAAGTATTAGAGTTTTTGTTCCCTAAACTTGGTCTTTTCCTTCTGATCAATCAAAAATCACATTATTTCCTCACTTTTCATGAAAGTTTTCCGAATAGATCATGAAGAAGTTCCTTTTCTTCAGAAATTTCCGAAATTTCGGAAAAAGTTTTTAATCGAAGAATTTCGATGAACTTTGTTCTAAAAGTAGAATAGCAAAAATTATTCAAAAAAAATCAAGAAACCATTTTTGGCTCACCTCCACTTCAGTTACGGCCACTAGATACAATAAGACCTTCATTCTCTTCAGAAATATCATGGAATGAATTCAAAGTTTTTTTTCCTAAATTGCCCACGGTAGGTTCTCGTTAAGCGAAATTTTTAGAGACAGAACTCTTCCATTTTCTGACACCCCGTTCAAGAAAACAGTTTCTTTGATAACCTTTCGATTCATTCCGTGAAAAAATTGATTCAAAAAAATAAGGTCAAGTTTAAGGAATAAAACCTTGTTCACCCAATTTTTTCAAATGTTCTATCAATCGGTCTAAGAAAACCGATAATTTGCATCGGTCTATCTGCAAAAAATTCTCCTTGAGCGTAGACCAAAAATATAAAAATTCGAAACATTTCAAAATTTGTCTTCGTTTTTATCCAATGATGATTTCATTGTCACGGATACTCTGGAAAATTGTTAACCAATTATTTCAGAAACTAGAGTCTTCAAGCTTCAAATCCAGTTTTTTATTTTCGATATTACCATTTTTCACTTGGAAACAGCCTTCAGAGAAAAAAATCTCGAAAATTTTTCTGTTCTTCTTATTTTTCCGTGAAGTGTATCAGCAATGTAAACTTTCTAAATATGTGGTAAGCATACCTGTCAAGCTCAAAAAACCAGAATTCTCGAGTTGTTCTCTTTCAATGGTTATTACCCCCACCCCCATACGAAAAAAAGTTATATCCACTCTTGCTGAGAGACATCTCCTCATCATTTTGACTATTGAGCAAGCAGTAGGTTTCTCAATTTGAAATCGGTCGTGTGGAAACCTCTGACCACCCTTGCTCAGTTTTACATGTTGAGGCAACAACTTCAGAAAAGATTGAGAAAGTCATCAAGTGATGAGGTTTGAAAATTCATTTGATAACTCAGACCTGTAGGATATCACCTGAATGTGTGCGAATCACTTTGCACAGCCATCTGCACATGGAAGAGCTGTTTTCGAACTGATTTGATAAACCATTTCAACCAACAATTCAGAGCTGCATCGGTGTTATCCAAATGATTTTTTTATTGACTCATAACTGTTAATGAAACATGAGTTCACCACTATAATCTCGAGAATGGAAAATATTCAAAACAGTGAGTTGGAAACAGGAAAAAACTCTGAAGAAGACAAAAAAAAAATTTATCAGCGATCAAGGTGATTTTTTGGAATGCCAGAGGATTTCTTCACATTGATTACCTGGAAAGGGCAATACTATCCCTAGTCAATAAAAGGCATAGTTATTATCACGTTTTCAGTATGAGGTGCAAATTGAACGAAATAATTAAGCAGAAAAAAATTTGGTTTAGTGATGATGATGAACCACCGCATTTGTCCACTGTTGACATATCCAATTGTCGAATTGGAGTTTGAATTGAGAAGACACATCCCCCGAAAGACTATTGCCTGTTTCCTAACCTCTCAAAATGGCTTGCTTTTGAGGTTATGAATTAGTATTTTGGATATTTCGACGAATCCACGTTTAAAATTAATATAACTTGACCAGGAGACAGTTATGGGAAATGTTTCAGTGTTGATGGAAATCAGTACGGAAAATAACCAGAAAAAAAATGTGGACATCGGTTTTTTGGTCAGGCTGGAAATTTTTCACCCCACCCTCGTATACATTTGAAACGAAATTGTCATATATTGTTTATTATTATTATTCACCATCTACCGATCTCATATTATTCTAGAATATATTAATATTCTGATGAATACGTTATTGCAGAAAAATTTTAAAATTTAACTTTGATTGAAAAAACAAAAATGTTTCGACAAGCATAATTACTTCTAACAGTCATTACAAGGCAAAATGTGTGAAAATTCCAAGGCCAACCGAGTGATTATATGAAAGCAAATGAAGTGAAGCATAAGATAATTCATATCAGAATATCATATAATTGAAAATTAGTTACCTTCGTGTTTCGAAATGTATCGTATTATTTCAGGCATCTGAATTAGAAAAATATATATTGACATAAAATCGTTTCTGTAAATTCGTGAATCTTTTATAATCAACAAAATTCTTTCGAATTATTAGCCACAAAATCCATTGTTGAGTCAAAGAGAGATTTTTTTTTCGAAATAGCAAGAAAATTTCTTAGAATATTCGAATCATTCAGGATAAGTTCTTCAGTTTGAGTCATTCAATATTATTTTCAGATGAAAGATTCGATCCAACACACACAACCGCTGGATACAAAACACAAATGAAACTGACCATAAGATCTGTTAGTCTAGAGGACTATGGAAACTACAAGTGTGTGTCCAAAAATTCTCTAGGAGATACAGATGGCACGATACAACTATTTCGTGAGTAGATAACATATTGTAGTTTTTTTCCTATGAAAAATAATTTTTATATAAGATGATTCGTTCGGTTGTAATTTTTGCTGTTATATTCAAACTTGTTCAGATTGAAAATACGGTTGTTCTGAATCTGCCACCGTGAAACTAGCAGACTGTTGGAAACCTTCAAATTTTCCTGAAACTGGGAAGACTCTGTGTATATTTATTATCCAAATATTGCTCTGAATTTAGCCCCTATAATAAATTATATTAAAAATAATAAGTCATTCCGACGGTTTTGAATTCCTCGCAGGGGTTCCTAGAACATAGAGTTACAAATCTTTATAAAGTACGAAGCACTGAATACTTTCATTATTTCTCCGATTTTGTTCATTTCATAAGTTTATAGTAGGGGTTGGAAATCGCAACCCCTCCAATATTTATTTTCATAGAGGCGATTTTCCAAAAATAAAATTCTTGTACGGTTTCTGAAAAAATTAAGGAAAGAATAGTTTAAGCTGCAAAATTTCGATAGGGATGAATCGAAAACCACCAGCAGATCTAACCGATTTCAATTTCTGCCTCGAAATTTTGAAGGAAAAATTTTTCTGAAAAAGTGAAAAGGGGAATGGTTAATCAGTTTTCTTCGGAAATCTTTCAAACAAAAACAATTATTGAAGAAAAACATTCAGATTCAGATTCAGTGGGATTAACGAATCATGGGTGTAATACCTACTCAGTGACTCATATCATGTCAAGTTCAGTGTTGTAAAAATTCGTGAAAATCAATAAAAAACGTCAACTTGTCAATGCCTTTAAAAAGCTGTTTTTTATAAAGAATCGCGTTTGAATTACCACAACACAGTTGGATAGTATGGAGTGCAAAAGTCCAGAAAAAACAAGTTTGGCAAAGACCGGTCCTTCTCAGGACCAACAACACCCTGATTACGGCAGGCTAATGCTTGCCGAAACGTCGGTAAATACCAACAATATAGAAAATGGAAATACTTCAAACAATGTCCCAACAAATATTTCATTATCAAGAATATCTCGTTCACAATCAGTGTCCAATGATGTTTAGTAATGACAATCAGAGGGCCAGAGAATGAAACTTATATATAGATAAAGAAATCAAAGCATACTCGAGTTCTGTAGCTGCCTTAGATTTAGACGATGACACCTCAAATATTCAGAAACTACCGAAAAAAACCTCAATGAAGTATGTTCATTGAAAATCAGGGGAAAGAACTTTTTCGATTAGGAAAATAAAATGCAGGGTGTGCCATTTGAAACACCACACTTCACATTGAATTTTTTTAGGTTAACGATGCCTTCTTCCATTTTTCAGTACAGAAATAGAAATGCCCATGAAAAATACTACAAATTTGCTCATTCAGTTGTTTTTGTTCGAACAATAATAACTGGGATAGCTATCGAGTGAAATATAAACAAGTAACCTGTACATATATTATGTTATATTGTTTTCAGAAATAATATTTTTGTGTTTCACTATTTTTCCGATTGAGCCTAAACTGTTACTACGCCCCTGGAAAACATGCTCGTGAAGTTTTTCGAGCATCGAATCTAATCAACGGCCTGAAGCAGAAATTTTATATGTGAATTTTTATTTTTCATTCCACTGACCGTCTATGGTTTTGAATAATAATTAATTATGTACTGAAAAATGGTACAATATTCATTGAAAATTACTCAATGTACATACGATTGATATTGAATTTCTGGTTTGAAGAGATTGAGTGGGATGTCATGGCCAAATAAACAAATCAAACATGTGAATGAAATTTCCGAAAACTAAGTTCTTCAACACAATCGGTTGGGATGGTTTCGAAATGTCATTTTTTTGAAAGAAAGTTCATCATTGCATCACTTTCCAATTTTTTTTTGCTTTATGTGCAGTCGAATTTATAACGATCGAAATATTAAAAATTCAAAATTCTAATTGTTAAGGTCAATCTCTTAATCACTACCAAAAAGTTGAATATCAGACTATCCAGACAACTATAAAATAAAGCGCATTGAACCTACTTAACACTCAGTCTAATGAAATTAGGAAAGTTTGCGAATGGTTTAAAAGCAAGAACGTATAATTAGGGATAAAGAGATCCCGGCGCATTGAATAAATCCGTGGAAGAGAGATCTAGTTCAGTTAAAAAGCACCCTTGAGGCATATAATTCGATTGCTCGGTCCGTTGATCAAAGATGAATTATTCCGGACGCGGACACGAAGAAGAAATTTACGAAGTTCTGGCAAACGACACGGCACGGTAGGTCCATAGATCCTCGCCATCTCGTGATGATGCTCGAGCTGCGAAGGACAAGGCTGTAAAATTGTTACCACTCGAAGAGACTCAAGGTCGTGGTGTCACATCTTAGAACTTTGATGTGAAAATTATCCCAATTCATTATGCTTTTGCTTAGGAGAAGGTTTTCACGTACCTTCGTACACCTTTAATGAATTTGATCGTTTCGGAACAAGATGATTTTCAACATCAAAAATTTGATGAAATAATGACACTCACTGAGCCTAACATCTACATCGATTTGCTTCCTAGATAGACATGATTCAGTCGATTGGCTTTGAACTATTGACCAGCTCTCTGTAACAACAATTGAATGATTCGCTCAATAAACGGGACACCCTATACATATATAACATGTTGAAACTATAGCATACCAAGACATACAAGGAGAGATTCGAAAGGTGATAGGCTCGCTTGCTACAATTTTTATTGGTGGCTCACCATTGGTATATAAGTTGAGCGTCAGCATAATTTCGTCATTCATTCACAAACAGTGGCCTCCGAAACATGTAAATCCGGAATTTTTTTTTTTCTGGCACAACAGATTTCTCTTGGAAACTTGCTCTAGAAGAAGAAACTGCCTGTCAGCTGGGTAGACGATTAGTTGTTTCTGATATTGTGCTAGGCGAATAAAGAAATATCTTTTTGCATTAAAAATTGTATATTTCGATAACAAATGGTCACATTCGGGGGTCATAAAAATAAATTAGAGCTGCAAAAACATGCAATGCTGTCACTTCGTATTGGCTTGAGTTTTCAACACCGGCAACCATGCGCTATGTACCAAAGGAGTTTCTCCCCTCCTGTTCATATTATTCTTTTGTTTATATACCTCAATGACTTTCATGTTCATCCATATAAACATAAGAACAATATAAACAGAAAGAAAGAAACTCCTTTGGTACAAAGCGCATGATTGCCGGTGTTGGAAATGACCAAAATCAAGCCAATACAAAGTAAGAGCGAGATGTCGATCACCATCGCGCGAGTAAACCCACTCCCTTCTCCTGAAAATGATCAGGGTATAAGTTGGACCAACGGATTGAATCTAGCATCATTTTCGGAAATTCAGCGGTCGAGTTACAACCTCAGACCAAGAATCCTCTGAAGATGCCTACCCAGTTATGGGCAGAACGTTAGGTGAAATATTTCACAATAGACTACGGCCAATAAGCCTAGAAGACTCTCTTGATGTCTAGAAAGCCTGAAACTATTTATTTTCAGAAAATTTTCTTCCTAATTCATTCGAGGATTTCATGTCTACGGTTTATCTGAAAAATTTTCAACCAATAAAATAAAAAAAGAGTTTTCAGGCTTCAAAAATAAGTTTTTTTATTTTTCAATAGGACGCGTGATGGCCAATTTCCAAGCAGTGGCGTAGCGAGCTTAACTCGCGCCGGGGCACAAACCTTTCTATATTCCCCCTTCTAAATTCATGAAAACATAAAGTAGTATATTTATGTGGAATAAACTTGCAAATTACCAAAAAAAGTCATAGGCTCGAGCAAGGCTCTAAATTTTTGACAAAAAATGTAATAGAGAAATCAAGAATAGATATGATGCATATAATCATCTAGAATACTTCAAGATATACTTATCATTCATTATATATATTTATGAAGAAATATCGGAAGAAACGAAGTTTTGAAACTAAAAAAACTTTATTGCAAATTACCAAATGAATGGAATAGGACAAAAAAAGTCATTGGCTCAAGCTCGTCTTTAAATTTTGGACAAAAAATGTAGAAGAGGAAACATGAATAGAAATATGATGTATATGATCATCTAGAAATACTTCAAGATATACTTATCTTTCATTTTATATTTTCATGAAGAAAAATTAGTTTTGAAACTGAAAAAAGGTAAATATTCATCATTTTCATAGAGATAAAAATTCAATGATAATAAGAATATACGAGTAATACATTAACATAACTCATTACCATGTATGAATTTCCTTTGCTTTTGATGAAACAAATTCATCAATAATATCATCAACGTTTATCATTCCAAAATTTCCTCCTTCCACATTTGAAAATGCCATGTCACTCAGGCGATCTTGTACCATCGTTGATCGTGAATATGTCAGAAATGATTTAAATGATCGTGCAGCTAACAGTTGAAGCTGAGAGAGTCAGGAGTATTTGAAGTGAAACTCTCAGGTTTGGAAAAGCATCTTCTCCATATCCATACGAGATTATGAAATTCCCAAATAGAAAAGGAATTCAAGGTTCAACTTCTTTTTTAGTGCAAAGTTACATTTTGAAATCACCTAATTCGTTGAAGAATTCTATTTTTTGAAATCAGTATTACAAAATTCAAGGTCCTTGTCAACATTATCCTTGTAAATTTTCAATATCTATTGAAAATTTATATTCGATTCAAGGGTACTTAATCGTGAACATATATCTTGTTGGAGGCTATCTGCGGAAAATCCAACATCTTTAACTAATTCTCTGGGTATTTTAAGGCGTCCAATCACAGGTAGTATCAATATCCCATTTTTCACTTCTTTACAGAGCTTGTTCCTAATTTCGGCATTCAGTCGCTAATGATTCAAGATCATGAAACGATTTTATAAAATTCAATCTACCACCTTCTAACCTGATTTGTAATAAAATTCTAGATTCACTTCTGTTCTGTTGTCACTTGTAGTAGTATCTAATATCTAATAGTTCTACTATATTCTCTAGCTTATCGACAATATAACCAACCGCGTATATTCTCGAGCTTCATTGTGTTTCAGATTCACGTTTGACAATTTTTTCCACAGCATTTTTTTTATTTTTCCATCCTGATTTTCCATCCTGAGGAATACAAATTTATGTTTTCAATGATTCCAAAATTTGTCGCAACGATTGAGTCTTGTTCAGCTGCTGTAACAACTACTTAGTCCAGCAACTTTTCTGGTTTGCAAACCTTTTGGCTCCCCTATATGAGTAGTGCCCGGGGCATGTTGATCCCTCTTGGCCCCTCCTGGCTACGCCACTGTTTCCAAGTTTGATTATGAGAGTACTAGCAGCGCGAGGGTTAATATTTGGACAATATAATCTTAATCTTCGCCTCTCAATTTTCTAGAACAGTGTCAGAATTTTAATGGCGACAAACTTCCCTTCTGATTCGATCTTCGTTTTTATTGAATACAAGCTTATACCCGCTGCTCCGCTCGCGTTATCTTTCAATTTGAAACGGTACTGATAGGTCCGCAACCCCACAATCATTACCTCGTGTCGATGTAGAGACAGCACGTGTATACATACATTTAGAATGAATTCAATAATTTCTTGCTCAAATTCACACTCGTTCAACCTACTGTAACTTTCAAAGTATTCATTAGAAAACTATAATGTTAAAAGCATTTTTCATCAGGAATGAATGCCGTAGATAACAGTTACATTCATTTTTATATTGATGCATTCCATGCCAGTCAAAACTCCTTTTGAAATTGACTATTATTTGGGATTGAATTGAAAATGTTAAAAATGGCTTTAATGGGTTGTCCTCGGTAGTTAAACGAATGCCGTTGCGAACTGTTTTATAGAACTTTTCGAGCACTACAAAATTGTTTCTGACCATGTTTCTCTATCTCTTATAGTTTGCAGCGTCGCCCGTAAAAACCGAAAAGTATCGGGATTTTTATTGAAAAATCGGCATTTTTTTCTTATTACTTCGTTAAATAGGGATGAACCCTACATGAAAAATCCCCAAAAAACATTGTCTACAATATAGTGAAAGTTTCATCATTCACGTTTTTGGACACCTTGTAGAAAACGAGGAATTCCCTCGTGTAGATGATTGAGTTTCTTTGAGTTCTGATATCACTGAACCCCCATCTTATAGATGAAACTCCAGATACTCTCGATATCAAGATCCGAAGAGATGACCGAATTCGCAAGGACCACTTTCTCTAACTAGTTCAACCTGGATAGACTGATAGAGAGGATAAGGCGAGATCCAGGTTCGTCCCGTTGAAACTTCGTGCTTCCGAAGACATTTAATAATGCCGCCTCATCAATAAGGTTTACGCAATTACGCATAATCTGTTTCAGAAATCTCGATTCCCGAATCATTAGATGTTTGAGCTGATAAATTGCTTTTTCGCAACACGTTTCTCCACTCCAGGTGGCTGGAATCTCGTTCGGGGTTATTGATTCGTGAACTTGTTGTTCCCTCGTCGTGATCTTGATTGATTCGATAAATGAGCGGGATTTGATTCGATTCCATCTGAATAAATATCATTTTAGGGATTCAAATTTTCCAACAATACGGTTCGTTAATGGCTGTTCGTGATTCTGAAGGATCCACGGTGGGATGGGAATTTTCCTCAGTGAAAAAAAAATAGGATTGGCATTGCAAATTCAGATTTCCCAAAATGAATTTCCTATTCGAGTTACACAACCTCAATAGAGATTGGTACAAACCCTTATTTGAAAAAATTGTTTTCTTTGGAGAATTAATTCCGTTTATTCCATGGAAGCAGCTGAGTAAAATAGTAAACCTATTACATTACAATTCTGGGAGTGCTTCATCACCTTTCAACTCGAACATACTGCTCGTCAATGAATTCTGGACAGGCAAAATTTTTGTCAAATTCAAAACCCTGTATCTTTTTTCGTGGTTCACTGATTTTGTTGAAAATTTCACCAGGTGTAGTGTTGGATCTTGTTATATCAACCTGAAATTAACTTTGCGAGAATACTTGTAGTTCATCCGTTACACAGAATGAAACAGAACCTTGTTTCATACCCTTCATTTCTAAACACCCAGTGGTGAATTTGACAAAAATTTCGCCTGTCAAATTTCCCGCCTCAAATTCACCACAGGGTGTTTCAAAATGAAGGGTTTCACCCTGTATGACGGATGAACTAAAGGTATTTTCGCAAAGTATAATATAACACAAGCCAATACTATAACTGGTGAAAATTTCAACAAAATCGGAAAACTACGAAAAAAGATAAAGGGTGTTGAATTTGACAAATATTTTGTCTGTCCGGAATTTATTGACGGGGAGTATATATACTGAATTTCTTCTGCAACTGCATTCATTTCCATGAAACTACACAGAATCATACAACTATGAAACGTTTCTATAGTTTGGTTCACATTTTGATTGTGATAATATTTAATTGTTCCTGGTGCAATTATTAAAAACAAGATTCGGATAAAAGAACTTGAAAAGGACAAACGAACATTGCGTTCTGGCTTTTAACTCTCACGTGAGTGATTTACCTCAGTCTGCAAAAGTTTCATATAAGTTTGCAACCTTAAAAAGCTACCAGAGTGTTGTTCATGTAAGTTTGAAGTTACTCTCGAACGTTCCAGGTAGTTAGAAAGCATGAGACCACCTTACATTTCTGTTTAGATACTTAGGTGAATGCTTTTTTGAATTCTTATACTTTATACAATGATTATTCATCCTGAACAGTGAGATTTTATTTCACTTTTGGGTCAATTATTATTATACGATAGGTATAAACACATTTGAAAGAGTGGATGAATTGATACGAAAACTGAACAATCATTAGAAATTTCCTCAAATTGTCATCAACACTTGATTTCCGTTTTATACGAAACCTATCATTTCGATTTCATTTAATGACAATATCGGTTAGCAGTCCTTGATGTTCAGTTTTGATTCGATCGTAGATGTTGGAATCAAATCCCTGAAGGTGATTCGATTCCGTCATAAAAAAGGGCGATTGTATTATTTCTCTTTCTTTATTCGTGGTAATTTCTCCAGAAGATTATTTGTGTTAATTCATCAGGAAAAGTCCTCAAGTTTGCCTTTCTCCAAGAAGGGCTTTTAAAAACAAATTAATCAGTATCTGGATTGATATTTTGTCACAATTCCCAACGATATCTGATGAAGATAATTCACATAATCAGAATTGGATAAACCAAGAAATTTCCATGTGCTCGAAGAGAACACACTGGCATAGATTATTCGATAAAAAATATGAGGAAGACCCAAAAGTGTTATTGAAAGAAAGGTAATTCTGTTATAACGACTTATTTCTGTATTCAGATATTTAAGAAATATATTGGACACCAAATACAGGGTGGCCATTTGAAAACAAAACAGACGAGATTACAGACGAAATGAATTTTTTCGATAGAAATGCTCATTTGAAAGGTATCACTCACCCCATCTTCCCCATTCAAAAATTGGGGGTGACGGTTGTAGTAGCAAGGGTTGAAGCGCTATGCGTCCGTAACCTACATATTGAGTTGTCTCCCTCGAAATAGAAATCGACCTGTCCGAGCATTTCTATCGAAAAAATTTATTTCGTCTGTAATCTCGTC
Source organism: Hippodamia convergens (assembly GCA_038502775.1). NCBI lineage: Eukaryota > Metazoa > Arthropoda > Insecta > Coleoptera > Coccinellidae > Hippodamia > Hippodamia convergens. The sequence goes on along the minus strand of CM076609.1, from coordinate 21,835,049 downwards.
TGTTTCGTTTTCAAATGGCCACCCTGTATTTCAAAAACTAATGCATAAAATGAAAAAACAATTACTGTGCTGAAATCAGTATAAAAATACCTTTCAAATGAGGTATCACTCATCCCATCTTCCCTATTCAAAAATTGGGGGTGAGGGTTGTAGTAGCAAAGGTTGAAGCGCTATGCGTCCGTAACCTACATCTTAAGTTGTCCCCCCCGAAACAGAAATCGACCTGTCCGACATTTCTATCAAAAAAATTTATTTCGTCTGTAATCTCGTCTGTTTCAAATGGCCACCCTTTATATGTTAACCTTGTATCAGTCCTAGCTACGTTATGGAATAAAAGCGTGGGGTGCAGCTCACAGTAATGTTATGAAAAGATTAATTGTTCAGCAAAAATGGCTACTGAAGATTATTTTTAAAAAACACATAACCTTTCCCTCGGAGCAGTTATTCAGATTGTCGGGTGTCATGGAAATATATCAGTTATATTGTTATACTGTGCTACTGTTCACCAAGAAAAATTTTGGGGACCTAAAATATTCAATGAACTTCCACCCTACATGAGAAGAATTGAAAGCATTATGCATTTCAAGGTCGAATTGAAGCATTGGATTAATTCATCCTGCAGCTGGTGAATAGGAAAAACTGCTACTTCTTCGAAAAGTCCTCAATTTGAGAAAAAAAATATGTATATATTTCTTTCCCATTTGTTTTTGCGGATTTTTTTCTGGTGTCTTGTGAATGATTTTTCCGTACAAGGAGTATGAGAATGTTTGGAATAGCGAAAAATTGAATATCATTTTCTTTAACTCACCACAGGATTTACCTTTGTGAATTTTTTTATTGTTTCTCCGATAAAGATGAGAAGGTGTATTTTGTCTGATTTGAAATACCTACTTTCCATGTCATAGACTGAATACTCTTTTTGGGGAAATAAATTATTATTATATTATTATTATTATTATTATTAAGAAAAGTAGTAGTAGTATACATGATCAGCTGAAATAATGGGGAAGGCAATTGAGAGCATCCAAAACTAACTCATTTCTTACTTAAAACAAATGAATATATAATCAAATCAGAATTACATTTGTCTGATCAACATACCAGGTACTGAATGATTATATCAATCGCCTACAACTTCAAAAACTACAACTAAAAATAAGAGAGTTATTTTCAAACGTTAACTCAAGAGGCGCTGTGAGACAAAAAAAATTGCTTGTGCGCGAAGGTACTGTTTGTCGAATTCCGCGGTCATCGATATGCGTATCGACCATTTAATCGCAAGAAAATTTCCAAGTAAGCTCTCCAGAAACGAATATATTCACTTCCTTCCGCATATAACCTCTACTTTCGTAATCAAATTTGGAATCAGTCGTCTACTGACGTATTCTCGAATCAGACCAGTTAAACAGCGACAGGGGTGCACGAAACCTCTTACGTGCTAAAATTGTACGCATACAAATTCAACTAAATCGAGTAGTTTTTTAGATTATTCTATGAAGATGGGTGATTGTTTGCGAGAAGGTAATGATACAATTGACGCATCTGATGGTCGTGAAACTGGAGATAATTTTTGCATTGTTAGTGACAATCAAGATATCGAACTGCCATCCGAAAAATCAAAAGTGGAACGTCCATCCAAAAAAATTAAATTCAATAGTCAAGAAAGGTTATATGTCTATTTCATGACATTTCATTTTCTGTTTGAACCAGCAATTCGATATTCATTTTTATATGTGGAAAAGACTCCTTCTTGTAATTTCATAATTACGTCCATCCAAAGGACCCATTGTTTGGGTACAACAATTTTTTGCTCGTTCTGGTATATCATATATTATGTTATTGCACTAAACATATAACACGATATTATTCTTATGAAGAAAAACTGTAAATTTTCGAAGAAAAAAAAAATGAAACCCCAGTCGCGTAACATTCCTCTGGTGGGCTCCCCACCAAAGATTAATCTCTGGGCCCCACCCCTATTAAAAAAAATTCGAAAATTTTATTGTTTCTTTGATCTTCGAATAAACTTGAAGTTCCGCCGTTTAAATATTCCTTTCGGAAATTGTTTGTCTATCCTTTTCATTATACATTAATTCAGTTCTTCCAAACTGTGTGTTGCGACGTCCTGAAGAGGTGCGATATAATTACATGAGCGTCGTGAAGCGATCTGAATTGACTCTATTTCTTGTCTTTTTCTGTTTGTTTCCAATTTTCATGTTTTTTCCTTATTTTTCTGAAAAATTTCTTAAGATTTGGTAAAAGGCTAAAACTATAAAAAAAAGTGAAGAAAGTAAGCAGGCCAGAACGTCGCAAAAATATTGGTATCTTCCAAAGGCTTCACAGTTTCAATTAGTTTGGGAACCCCTCCAAATAACAATTATCATTTCTAAACTTCAACGCTGTAAACAATATCACACACACGCCACCAAAGAGGCTAGAATCTAATTTTTGGGATTACATTTGAATGAATTCTTGGATTGGACTACACATGTAGAAAACACTTGTTTGAAGTTGAGTAGCATCGGATACGGAATCAGGGTTGTTGCAATGTATATGAATACGAACACCTTGAAAATAATTTACCACGCTAACTTTGAGTCTGTACTCCGATATGGTATCATTTTCTGGGGATGCAGTTGCAAAGTGAAGTCGCTATTTGTGATCCAAAAGAGGATAATAAGAACCATGAATCATCTGAGATACAGAGATTCGTGCAATGGTCTTTTCAAGAAGATGAATGTTATGACAGTGTACGGGTTGTATATTTATGAATGTTTGGTGTTTCTTTTCAAACATCGAGAGATGTTCGGGAGAGAGTATCAGCATGAGTATAATACAAGAACGCTAGATGTCAACTATCCACTGCATAGATTAACAATATCCGAGGATGGACCATATTATATGTGCATTAAATTATTCAATAAGTTGCTGAGCGTTTGTAGATCGTTAAGTTTGATTAAATTCAAGAATATTACTAAAAAAATATTGATAGGTTTAGAACCCTATTCTTTAAATGATTTTTTGAGTTGTAGTGAACTACATACACTTATGTGATTTGTTAATTTTTTGTTTTGTTTTTTGACGTCATTTCATTTCAACTCTTGTACCCCCATGTAGAGATGATCTGAAATAAAGAAGCTTATTATTATTATTATTAACCTCCCAACCTAACAACGTGGTAGGTAAGTACGCTTCGTATAACGGTAAAACCGGCATTTGAATTTTTTTAAGCTTTTCTAATTTTTCTCCTTTCTGAAAATGAAAGCACTTTGTCCAAATAAATGGTGGAAAATTCTCGAAAAAATTTCGAAAGTCATAAGCTATACAAGGCAAAAATCGATGATCCTTTAACTTCTTCTGAAAATTCGATCGATTGATTAGGTTCTTTGTAGGCTTTTCGTGAACATGATGAACTGTGAAACACATTTTTCACATTATTGGTTTTCTTAATATGTTCGATCCAGAGATTGATTTGAAAAAAAAAACACAAGTAGCCCGTTTTTTCGTTGCATTTAAAAAAAATGTGAAGGAGAGACAAAAATATTGTCCTGAAAGCAAAAAAAAACCGTTGGGGGAAATTCATACAGGTGCTCTAAACCTCTGCATGATCAACAAAGAAATTTGAATCACCAAAAACCAACAATTTTGACTCATACACCTTTTCCCGAGCACTCTAGATTTATGATATGGGTGCAGGAGGCGTTAGTATTCTTACATGAGTTCAAAATTCAAAAAGAGCCACGTAGTGGCGAGTATTGGAATGAGTGTTAGAATGAGTCTTCTGTACGAGTATCATACATTATTTTCGCTGAGTGTTTATCGAAATCAATAAAATATTGCCGTTAATATCGTTCAGTAATGTTGGCATTGATAAATATAGTTTTGGCAGATGTTAAATCAATCCGTATCAGAAGACCAACATATCAATAAAATATTACTGAAAACATTGTAAGAATGAAATTAGAATGAAATATTATACCATTGTTTTTGTCAACGAGATGTGGTGGAATGAACATATTTGACACATAATTAGAGAAACAAATGTATGGTCAATGTTCAAACAAGATTCTGCAGAAAAGTACAAACTCCAAGCTTTGTATGAAGAAAATCATTTTAAACTTTCCACTACAATATAACTGAATACTTCTTATTGGGACATCTCAGGCTGAAGGACCTCAGGTCGACGGCCAATTGCACTAGTAATAAAGCACTGTTATTATTGGGACATCTTGAAAAGTATAAATATAGAAAATCATACAAAAAAAGCACTTGTACCTATATTCTCGGAATTTCAAGCCTGTCGTAGAGTTTCGTGAAGTCAATTCGTTTGAAATTTTATGATGTTTTCAGAGGAGATGAAAAACATTTTCTATGGAAAAAAAGCATATTATCTGTTAACGCCTACCCTCACAAAATCACAGTACACCTGGAATGAAAAACAGAAACATGGAAGTCTTGTAAAGCTTTGTCTCCGTCAACAAGTTCTTCCATTTCTGAAATTAAAACAGACCACACAAAAAAAGCTTTGGTGATACCTCCAACACGATGCGGTTGAGTGATTGAAAACTGTATGAACTTTTTTGAATTTCGTACATCGCTCGCACCCATTCAACCTTTTCGCTATTCTCTTATAGCATCATAGAGAAATAAATGTTAATGGCTCAAGTGGGACTTATTCATGTTTTCAATCTTCTCGGTAATGACTCGAATGGAAATTTAAAAGCGGTTTACCCGCCGTAATTGAAAAGGCAGATTTTGCGTATTCAGAGGTGATTCCGGCAGTTACTCGAATGGAATGGTATATTGGTATGAAAGGAGGTTCGGCTGAAAATGTTTTCGTTTATTGAGTGGAAATTCTTTGATAACCTCATAAATTATGTGGGACGAAAAAGTTCTGATCTTCACTTTACTTTTCGAAGTATATTAAATTTATTATTAAAGAAGAAGGTAATTTAGGTATGCAGAAAAATGTCGGCTTTCTCTCCACCAATGAATTTTCTAAGTATTCAAGCTCTTATCTGATCTGGGAGGAGAGGATGAAATGAAACAGAATTCTCATCATCACAAGGAAGTTCATGAATATATTTGCAGCTCTATCGGAAAGATTCAGTTCATTTAAAATAAACATGAAAACTTAACTGACATTATATCACTTCGGAAAAATGAGTAGGTATTGCTCCTTTGAAACTTCCCATATTCTCCAGTAGATTCTCGAAAAGTCCATTACATATCCAGGCCATCTCACAGGAAGGACATTATGGTTTCATTTCAGAGCAGTATCGAAATACTTCAAATCAATAAAAAGAACAAAACTAGTTAAAATGTCTACTATTGAAAATAAACATGTCGGATATTCCGGAAATGATGATATACAGGTTGATCCACGGTCGATGGTACGTTAGACTTTGACGGAGAACGGAAAGCAAGAATTTATTGAATATTTTGTTTTCCATACGAGAACAGATGCTTTATCGATCTAAAATATTTTCAGTACGGTTTTCGACAGATAAAATGATTTCACATCGGAGTATTCAAATTTGTTAATTCAATTTCATGATTTATTCGAATCAGTGGGGGAAAATATGTATGTAGCGATCAAAAAATTTGTTGATTCAGGTGAGAGTGAGTTCGTGTTCGAAATGTGAAATACATATTCTGAATTCTCACAAAATCTCTTAATTGGAAAATTATGTGAGTTAGAAATTGCGGACAGTAATTTTCAATTTATAATAGAAGAGAGCACCTCGAATTTTGTAATACTCTCCGACCAAAGCTTGAACTGAAGGGAATACTAGTTCATTCACTGGAGGAAAAGTCATACGCGCAAGTCCGATCTAAGCCCGGTCGTCCACTGCAAGCGTTTTCGAGCGTTTTATGGCTCTCGCGAAACGAGCGTATACGTGCGGCAAGTTGCTACAGATCCCAAGCAATGTATTCCAATGCAGCTGCGTCCAGTACAGGCGACTTCGAGCGGGCGTACACGAGCGGCTACGAGCTTCGCCGCTTGATCCGCCTGAAATGGGATCTGTAGCGCGTGTACGCTCGAACGCTACACTTCATCCATCGAGAGACGATACCGCTTCAAAACAACAAGGCGGAGCCAAATTCATCAGAACCGGGTTTAATCTTCAATGTTTCAGATTTCAGATTTTCCGTTTGTTTCCATGTTAACCATACGCTACATAGATAGATCAGATTTCAGTTCAGTCGATAAATATCTTTCGTGGTGATTGCCCATATCGGCGCGTTCAATCGAACATATTGCGTGTTATAATTTTAAAAACAATGACGAGTTCTACAGATTCTGCCCAGGAATTTACAACAAAAAAGCGATCAAAAAAACGTGCATGTAGTAGTACAGGAAAAAGCATTATAAATTATATTTCTCTATTTCAGTATCGTAATGAGTTCATTACAGTACTAAAAGTAGTGCTGTAATGAAATTCATTACAGCATTGTTTTCAGTTATATTTTTCGTTTTATGATTGTCAGTACTGACCTTCGATCGAATCAAGTTTCGAATCAAATCAATTCAAATTCCGTGATCTGTCAGATTTCGTATGTCACACCAACTGCCAAGATACAAAACAAAAGTCACTAATCTGAATTTTCATTTGAATTTCGAGAGGTTTTCACAAAAATGGACTGAAATAGAGAAAATACCGTCTAATACTCGTTGCAGAAGGCAATTCCAACACTCATGCTATCGAAAACTCGCTCCTTCGTCGCTCGTTTTCGAACTTCGCATTCGTGTTGGAATAGGAGCTCATTCTGCAACTTGTTTTAGAATATACTATTATACATCGACAATGGAATCGCGTCCTGAATCTTTAATATCGAAAATAGTTGAACAGACTGCTTCTACCAGCGGAGTAGGTGAAGCTTCTGTGTACAGAATTATTAGGGAGAAAAAAAATAGTACAGCAAGATTTTCTTCACCGAAAAGAATAAGCCCAGAAAAACCATACAGGACAAAGTAGATGATTGCGATAAAACTGTTATACGACGAATTGTACATCAATTTTTTTTTCGGAACGAGATACCAACTATAGATAACGTTCTTGGAGCTGTTAACGACGACGAAAGCTTGCCAAATTTTAAACGAAGTACTTTCCATAAACTTCTAAAATCATTAGATTTTAAATATGTACGTAGGGGTAGAAATAGTGCTTCATTAGAACGAGAAGAGATTATTTTATGGAGACGAAAGTTTTTAAAATCTATTAAAAAATTTCGGGAAGAAAATAGGAAAATTTATTATTTAGATGAGACATGGGAAAATGCAGGACATACAAAATCTCATGTGTGAGTCGACGAAACGGTGAAATCTTCCAGGCAGGCGTTTTTGTCAGGTCTTTCACCAGGTCTAAAAAATCCATCAGGCAAGGGAAAAAGGCTGATTATTACACATATTGGAAGTGAAACAGGTTTTGTAGAAGGTGGCCTATGGGTTTTCGAATCAAAAAAGGGTGGCGACTATCACGAGGAAATGAACTCCGACAGCTTTGAAAAGTGGTTTGCGAATATTCTGCCCCTTTTAGAAGACAACTGTGTAATAGTTCTCGATAATGCTCCTTACCATTCGCGAAAAAGTGAAAATGTAAAAGATTGGTTAGGATCAAAAAAATATCCACTTCGATGACGAAATGCTCAAAGTAAAACTTTTACAATTAGTAGCACCGCATAAGACTGAATATGATAAATATGTTGTTGATCAATTGGCAAAAGTCCACAATAAAACAGTTTTGCAATTGCCACTTTATCACTGTGAGCTCAATCCAATTGAGCTGATTTGGGCTGAATGCTAAAAATTTTGTCGCGGCCAACAACAAGACTTTTAAATTTGCGGATGTCAAATTTCTTTTAACTAATACCCTTAACAACATTACTCCTGAAAAATGGAAAAAGTGTGTGAAGCATGTGCAGAATGCAGTCGAAAAAAAGTCCCAAGTGTTGGGGGTGAAAGTTTCAAATTTAAGAATTTTTTTCGTTGTTTGTGTATTGAAGCTGAAGTGTAGGAGCTATGAACTTTTGATGAGTTCACTACTTGCATTGTATCCTGAGAATTTTGTTCATCTGCTATATCCCAAACTCAAGTTAATGAGTGTTCAAAAATACGACGAAACACTTCGGTAGTGCCCTGGCGACGCGCTTCGTTTGGCTCGTGTTGGCGGGGGCACTACCGTGCCCCCAGATTATAGCCGACTTTGTAAGTACATACATTGAATCAAAAACGACCAATAATTTTAAAATATATATTCATAAATAAATCACCCAATTGTCGTACCTAATACAGATCTGGAGAAGGCGGAGAAAGCACTAAACGGGAGCCAATGAAAATATTCATAACCCTGTAAGCGTACATTTAGTTGTTGACTTCCACTATCAGATCTCGCTGGATATGGTATAGAACCGCTGGCTCTATTTACGAAGTAAAATCCTTTCCGCGTAGAGAAATTCGTATGGAATTCGTTGGACATGGATCCTCCTCAATACTATCTTTAATGAAATTAATTTCATTTTTTCTTTTTTCAGTTGTAGATGAATTAAATGATCCCAATCATAAAGTGTTTTCATAAAAGCTGTTTTAGCACTCATTTGATATCGATTGGTATGTTTATTTTTCTGAACACACTTGCCTCACATATGAATGAAATTCAAGGAAATCTTGATGTCAAATTTTGTGTGATGAAAAGTCTGTGGTGCAATGCCTAAAGACTTGATGACGTTATACCGATGATGTTTTCGTGATTTGACAACATGGCAAAGAAGAATCAAGTGGTTTCAGAAAAAAGTCACACAACAATCGATATCTAAATATATATTCAAATCAGTCAAATGAGTGGTATTATAAAAACACTTAACGCTGGGGCTCATTTAATTTCATCTAAAAATTAAATAAGAAATAATTAAATTAATTCCCTTAAAAGTATTCTTGAGGATAATAAATATTCAACGAATTTCATTTGAAAAATTATTTCAAATTTAGAGAGTATAATGATAAACAGGGACCAACAAGAAACCGTCAAGAATAAACAATGTCATTTAATTTGATTTTTCATGCCATGGACTTTCAGGAAAAATTCAAAGAATTGGTTCTGAATTCAATATGAGAACCGTTTTCGAAACACGAAATGATTTAAGATCTAAACTTACAAAAACTAAATCTTCAAATCAGAAATTGTATTTACAATATTCCTTGTATTTATGGAAAAACCTATACCTACACGAGAAACATCAACACCTTTCGAAATTAGAAAATTAGAATAACATAAAATGTAGAGATATTGGTAGATCGCGATCATGTGACTTCCAATAGGCGATCACATAATGGATTGGAATAACACGAAAAATCTAATGATGGAACCTGACAGTTATAAAAGAATGATAATCTCTTAAATTGTTCGGTGGGTGTGGATCGTATTTGGAATGATTTGTTGAAAATGGAACTGATTTCAGGGAATTTTGAAATGAAGTAGCAATTTCACCATCATAGTTATTAATATTAATCTATGATCATCATGGATTGGTGAATGTCAATTGGGAAATCAGTAATTCTCAATATGACGTAAAGCTCATGTTGAGAAATTGTCTGAAAAGGGAGTCTGATATAAACTCCGAAACGTTACAAAACTTGAGAGTTCGAAGTGTTGCCCCAATGAAGTTTTATCGTTTCTCATTTGAGAAACGATAAACGTATTTACGTTCAGAAATATTCTTTGAGTCTTCCCATAGGAATTGAAAAATCTCTCAGGATATTTTTCCAATTATTGATTTTGGAGATGTTTGAATTCTCCCAAGGATTTTTGGTTCTGAAAATTGGGTGCATCCAATAATGGCAGGACCTCTGTGTTTCCGTCGTCTTTTGCACTCAATGCTAAAAGAATACGAACGATGTCATTTTCGAAGACAAACTATGGTCTTTGTTGGTTATATTACTGAATGGAACGCAAGAAGCCGCAACCGTCGCCGCTGCCAGTGGACGAACCCTGCAGCCCATTGCCGCCTGTGTTGTAGCAGCTACGAACGCTTGTTTCGCGTGAGCGCGTTGCCGCCTGAATACGCTTGCAGTGGACGACCGGCTAAGGCTTTGAGCAAGATGTGCACGGCACACAGGCGGCTCGTCCAGGAGGGCGCAAAATCGAGTATATCATGACGTGACAGTCAATATCATAATAATACAGCATAAGAAACGACATTGCACGAAAATATAAATTTCAATGAAAGTTAATTCTACATTGACTTTATAACTTATTTTTTATGTCCTCTCGCGAAGGTTTTGAACGAAACAAGACACATTAAATGAAAGAAAAATTTAGGATTTCACCGAATCTTATGTGGAAGGAGAGGAATGAACAATTAGCAAAATAATGAAATGCTGATAAGTGATTTAATACTTGGTATTTCCACCCCTTGCGCTAATTACAGCTCGACAACTACGTGATCTTGAAATGTTCTAGTCTAATCCTTACCAGATTTCTCCGAGTTGGATTCCAAGTCATTAGGAGTAGCTGTTTAATTTTCTGAACTTCTTAGCCTGAGGTCTGGACTTCTTGCTGAACATTCCTTTCGTGAGACTTAAACCTCTTCAAGGTACTCCTGAACGATGCGCGCACAATGAGGTCTGGTACTATCGTCCATAAAAATGAAATTTTCGATAATGTATTGGGTAGATGGTACTACATGCTCTTTAAGAATGTTCCTTATATACTTATCAGCATTCATAGCTTCATTGTCAACGGCCACTAGGTCTGTGCGAGCAGTCGAAGATATTCCACCCCATACCATAATCGATCATCCCGCGAAGCCAGTAGTATTCAGGAAATTTCACTGAGCATATGGTTCATGTGGATGTCTGTATACAAGGATAAATCGATCACAATGGTAGAGGCAGAATCTGGACTCATCTTTGAAGAGAACTCTTTCCCAATCGGCCTCTTAACAATGGATATGCTCTCACGCAAAATCCAAACGCGTCCGAATGCAGCCATAGCACTGAGAATCTTATTCAGACTTCTGGTTATAGTTGCATCAAGTGAAAGATCTTTTTTAGAATTTAAAAATCATCAGAATTTTTTTTAAATTAGCTGACCCGGCAGACTTCATACCGCCACAATTGGTAAACCCTAAAGCAGATAATTTCTATCAAGTTTGACGAGCATTATGATTTGTCACAAATTAAATTTCTGAACGCAAATATAATATCTGAAATTTGACAAGCAACAAGTAGGTCATTCCTTTATGTCGATCGATTCCTCTTATGACAAATCTATCTTTGTGAGTACGATGTCCTCTGAAAGCAGCTGTTATATTTTTGAATGTTGGCCAAGAAGTGCCTGGAATCATTTACTATCCCAGAAACCAGGAAACTTAAGAAAACTGACGGTGAGTCAAATTGTGGGAATTTCACTCAGCCTCAAGCACAGCATAATCCAGTTGATTCGCAACCCCATACAATATCCACACATACCTGGGACCTGGGTTTACCAGTTGACGTGTTGTATTTGGATTTTTCCAGAGCCTTTGACAGAGTACCACACCGCCGTTTATTACACAAACTTCAACATCTTGGTATCAGAGGCAGAATTTTGGCTTGGATAGAGGCGTTCTTATCCAACCGTTCATTTCGTGTGAGAGTGGACAAAACATCATCAACAAGGGATTACCCTGTCACTTCTGGTGTTCCTCAAGGCTCTGTGCTTGGTCCGGTTTTGTTTTGTCTCTACACCTATGACCTACCCGTCTGATACGCTCAGATTGCTCGCTATTTGCTGACGACACAAAGATTTACAACTTTCCACTGAGTCATTCACATATTCTACAGCATGATCTCGATAATATTTCGGCTTGGTGTAAAGATTGGCTTCTTCCTCTGAATGTGGATAAATGTTGTGTCATGCATATCGGGAAGAACAATCCTCGTAGATCGTACAACATCGATGGGAGAACTCTCGAGGAGGTATCCAGTCATTGCGATCTTGGACTTACAATAACCGGGGATCTGAGATGGACCGAACATATCTCCACCATCTGTGCCAAAGCCAAGCGGATAACATATGCTATCCAGAAAACCTTCAGGGGAAGCGACGTTACAAGTATCAGGATGTTCTACACCACGTATGTGAGACCAATTCTCCAGTACGTGGGACCAGTATGGTGGCCTTCTACCAGGGGTGATGAGGATCTACTGGAGTCGGTCCAGCGGTGGAATACCCGCATTCCGTACCGAGCATATCGTCCCTCCTATGAACACCGCCTTCGCCTGTTCAGGAAGTCTGAACATTCAGAGATCGACGCGAAAGAGGAGATTTAATCACGACCTACAGATCCCTTCATGGTCATTTTGGAGAAGACTTCTGCCGCATGTTCGAAAGAAATACCAACAACTTGAGGGGCCACAGTTACAAACTTCGCAAGGAAAACTTTCGAACAACGCAGCATCAGAATTTCCTGCCTAACAGGGTATTTGAGTCTTGGAACCGTTTGCCCGTTGGTGTGGTCGAGGCCGAGTCTGTGAATCGTTTCAAGAACTCTCTGGACGAGTGGACACTTGTTAGAGTGAATACGTGAATGTCTTTTTTAGTTTCTTCCTTTATTTCACTTTGTATTATCCAACATGTGAACGATTCGTTTAAGTTTGTTTTCTGAGTTTATAGGTTTGACCTAAACTCTTACTTGTATAAATGATAATAATAATAATAATAATAATTTTCATTGTTCCAATTGTAACTGATTCGTCGGATAATAATTTATTGCCAGATCATGATGAAATCGATCTCATTCCAGGATCTGCTATCTGCGAGATCGCTCAGTTTCATTGTGTGATGCAAGCTGTTGTTCTGTTTGATGTTCACGAACTCGTTGCATTCTAATCCTATTCATTTCGGTGTCTCTCACTAAAGAGCGCAATTGTGACATAGCGATTCAACTACACTGCGCAAAACAATTAACGCACATTCTGGAAATCTCAATTTTAATTAAAGTTAATTCTACATAGACTTTATAACTTATTTTTATGTCTTCTCGGGAAGGTTTTGAAAGAAAGAAGATACATTAAATGGAAGAAAAATTCCGTATTTCACCGAATCTTATGTGAAAAAAGAGAAATAAACAATTTTCAAAATACTGAAATCTTGATAAGTGATTTCATACTTGGTATTTCCACCCCTTGCGCGTTAATTACAGCTCAGCAACTACGTGATCTTCAAATGTTTTGATCTAATCCTTTCCAGATTTCTCAGAGGTGGATTCCTGAGTTATTAAGAGTGGCTGGTTGATTTGCTGAACTTCTCAGCCTTTTATTACGGTTGTTAAAAACCTTCTCAATCGGATTGAGATCTGGAATTCTTGCTGGCTATTCTATTCGAGAGACTTAAACCTCGTCAAGGTACTCCTGAACGATGAGGGCACGATGGGATCTGGCATTAATGTCCATAAAAATGAGATATTCACCAATGTATGGGGCAAATGACACTACATGCTCCTCAAGAATGTTCCTTATCGGCATTCATAGCTCCATTATCAACGATCACTAGGTCTGTGCGAGCAGTGAAAGATATTCCACCCCATAGCATGATCGATCCTCCTTCAAAACCAGTAGTATTGAGGAAATAGCACTCAGCATATCTTTCTCCTGGACGTCTGTATACAAGAGAGTGTCGATCACAATGGTGAAGGCAGAATCTAGACTCATCTGTGAAGAGAACTCTTTCCGAATCGGCCGCTTCCCCAAGTATAAGCTCTCTCACAAAATCCCCTTCGAAGGGATGGGATAGGAGCTGGGCCCTTTGCCGCGACACGAGGCGTTAAATCATATTCTCTGAGGCGATTTCTTATTGTCTGAGTGATTACTTGCACCCCATGAGTTTGTTCCAGCTGATTTTGAGGGAGGCGAGCGGTTGCAAACCGTTGTCTCAATGAAGAAACTCTCAAGTAACGTTTTTGAATGTCAGTTTTTACCCGTGGTCTACCCTGTCTTGGTCTTCGGACATTCATTCCTGTCTCCTTGAATCTCTGCAATTTTGGACACACTTGTATGGGAAACTCCAGACCTTTCTGTAATTCTTGTTTATGTCAACTCTTCTTTTCCCCAAATTACCGCTTGGGCATATTCCTCTTTGGTCAAATTGCGTGTTTCGCGTTGCATAGCTATCAAGTGTAGAAAATCAAACGAAAGAAGAACTTTCAATCACTAGAATTGATCGAGAACAAGTGATTTAAATGGAGCCAATACATACAAAATCTGATATCACCTTTTTTCATTCCTGTTGGGAAAAAACATTTGTATTGGAGAAAAACGTTGAAAGTGGATAACATATGAATGCAAAGTTCAAAAAAAAAATAATAATCATTGAGAGCACCTTCAGTAGTAGAATAAATTTGAGATTTCCATAATGTGCGTTTATTTTTCACGCAGTGTATTTTCTTTTAATATTTGCATCTGGCCATCTGTCGCTCTCTGGACACTTAAATGACAGAGACGTCCTTTTTCGAGTCTTCTTGTTCTCGGTATCGCAATTGAAATTTACGAAATTGACAAAAAATGTCTCGCACTCTTTAAAGCATGTTGCAAAAAGAGGACATAACTCGAGATGTCACTTTCACGAATGATCACCGGAGCAGATAATGAGATAAATAACTGAACATGATACTCGGTTTTCATCGAATTATTAATTGGTAATTTAGGAGAAATTATTGAAATTGAGAAATCGATGTTATGAATAATGCAGAGACAATATTAAAACATCGATTTTTAATTGTCAGAGATCGATGATCATCCAAAATCAATGATAATCGGACACCTTTATTTCTGAGAAAAAATTACCTTGCATTTTTATATTTACTCACCTTTCAAAACTTCATTTGAATACCACGGATATGTTTATACTTTCTCAAGTTCAAGTGTACTCATCATACAGCAATTCATTTCGATACATACAAAAGAAAAGCAAACATTGAAAAGCAACTCAATAGGAACAAAAATAGGAATGAGATCATAACCGTGCGATTCAAGTGAATCGCAATGGCTGACCCTAAATATCGATTTAATAAATATGTTAACCAAGAATTAAGACTCTATCTCAGCTTTAACACCAGTTTCGTCATACAAAAACTGGTCCTCAAGCTGAAGTTGAGTCTCAATTCTCGTTCGACATGTTCATAATTCTGGCCCCTAATGAGATAGACCAGGAGAATTTCTGTCTCCTGGTCTATCCCAACGATCGTATGTCGAAATTTGGCCCAACTTATGATTAGTTAAATAGTAATGATATTATTGAAATATTTCTTTTCTTCCTAGCTATTCCGAGGCCTTCCAAATTGTTGAATGGTTCATCAAGGAAAGGTGAGTCCAATATAACATTTATTTCTGTTTACACATGAGTCTATCAAATCTCATGAAGCCAAATACTCAATATTGTTGATTGGCTGAGCTGTTATTAGCCAATAAAGCAGCGATTCTGAAGAAGTCCCATCAATCCCATCAAACTAAAAACAAAATTACTAGCAGAAACATGGAAGGTTGGTAAGTGTGCGGAGAAGGCTTTCGATGAATTCTGGAAAACCCTGATGCTGAATTTCAATCAAACCTGCCCAGAAAAAACTGTTCATAGAGTCAATGCGAGCAAGGTAAGAGCAAGACCTAAGGACAAAAGCATTCTCAAAATGAGAAATGAATTGGAAGCCTTAGAAACTATGATGAAGGTTAGGAAAGATGATCTAAGCAGATCAGCATATAATATTCACAGAAAGAAATATGCCGAGAAATTAACGGAGCAAAAAAGGAACCTAAATTTACGTCAGATTAGGAATTCAGAAAACAAAAATAATACTATATGGAAAATAATAAACAACGAAAGCAAAAATCAAGTGCGAAAGAATGATGTTAATCTTGGACCCGATGAACTGAACAAATATTTCACCAACATCGGAGCTAGTATTGCAGGGAAATGTGATAGAGTACAAGTAGATCCAATGAATCTCTTGCGTAAGACTAAGATCAAGACTATTCAGTCTATTTACCTTCATTAATGCACGATAACAGAACTCAGGAAAGCTTTAAGACAGATAAAATCTAAGCAAACCAGAGATATCTATGGAATGACATCAACCATATTAAAGGAGATTTTCCCGTGCATTGAGGTTCCAATATGTAACAAAATAGTACCTGTCCATAAAAAAGAAGATATGGAATTACCAGAAAACTATCGACCTGTATCAATACTTCCTGTGTTATCTAAGTTGCTTGAGATAATTATAAAGAATAGAATACTGAGCTTCTTCGAACATCATAAAATCTTCTGTAAACAACAGCATGGATTCTTGACGGGCAGATCAGTCGAGACAGCACTGGCGGAGGTGCTCGAGAATATAGGAAAGGCCTTTGATGGGGTTCAAAAATGTAGTATACAAGCATGTGACTTGTCCAAGGCTTTTGACAGTGTCTCACACTTAGTGCTCTTAAACAAGCTTGAACACTATGGAATCAGGGGTGGAGCTCTTGACCTGATGAAAAGTTATTTGACAGACAGAATGCAGATGACAGGCTTGGGAGGCAGGTCTTCTGCTTGGGAAAAAGTGAGCCATGGCGTACCGCAGGGTTCTGTATTGGAACCCCTTTTGTTTGTAATATATATAAATGACTTACCAGCTAATATGAATTCAGATCAAACCATCCTCTTCGCTGATGACACCTCGTTCCTGAATAGGGGTATGGACAACCATGAATTAGAGAAGGAAGATAGAAAAACACTAAGTGATGCTCAAATATGGTTCAATGCGAATAAATTGATGATGAACACGGATAAAACGCAGAGACTAATATTTGAACCAAAGATGTGTTCGGACAATCACATGCGGTTACTTGGTGTCTTCTTGCAGCCAAACCTCAAGTTTTCTGTCCACATTGATGAAATGATTCCTAGGTTGTCAAGAGCTACGTATGCGGTTAGGAGAATTAAGCAGATCGCAGGTGTTGAAGCAGCCAAGATTGCCTACTTCAGCTTCTTTCATAGTATCCTTAACTTTGGCATCCTTTTCTGGGGAGATACAACTGAAAGTTCAAAGATATTTATAAAACAGAAGCAGGTCTTGAGAATACTATGTGGCGCAAACAGTAGATATAGCTGTAGAGAACTGTTCCCTAAAGAAAAAATTCTTACTGTAACGTCCATTCTCATACTTACCTGTGTAATGTATATTCACGATAATAAAGAGATACTGTTGAAAAACAACTTTAATCACAAATATGATACTAGAAATCAAAACAACTTCATCATACCATACCACCGTATAAAAGTATCACAGTTGAACGTCAATCACCTGGCTATAAAAATTTTCAACAAACTGCCATCCAAAATGAAGGAATTGAACAGAAGAAAACTTAAGAGTGAACTGAAATGTGTTCTATTGAATAAAGCTCACTACACAATACATGAATACATGAATGATAAATTTTAGATATATAAAATATTTTGTCTGGCCCTACTTATTTATTGTAGTTTGTCTGACTTATGTTTGCGTTTTTTATACATTTTTAATTTGTATGTATTTATTTGTCCCTTTTCGGACTAAATTTCACATGACTCCCCATGAAACATTTGATGGGTTCAGGGACGGGCCGAAGCCAAATTTTTGGGGGGGGGGGGAAATCCATCAAAAATTTTCCAACTCTACATTTAATTAACAGGAAACCGTTATACATATTATGGTATAATATTTGTTTCGGTAAAAAAAATTCAAAATGATGAATTTCAACAGAGTGAGGAGTAATTAACTTTTTTTTCCATCTACCGAACATTCAATTAGGTAGATTTTAAGGAGTTTGTTTTTTTCATGAGGAGTATCTTGATGTTGCTTGAAACTTTGAGAAATACTAGGTACTTGTTTGTTTCTTCAGTTTTGTAGCTTTTCTCTAATAATGTGAGTTTCTTTATTTTATGGAATCGTTTTTTTTTCGTGAGGAGTACCTCGAAGTATGTTTGAAACTTTGAGACACATTTTTGTTTCATTCTTTAATTTAGTTCAGTTTCATTCTTTGGTGTATCTCAAAATTTCAAGCATTATAAAACAAGGTATTTTTCACGAAAAAAGCAGATTCCATAAAATAAAGAAATATACATGATTGAATGTTGGGTAGATGAAAAATCAAAGTTAATTACTGTCCACTTTGATGTGATTCATAATATTGAAACTGCTCATGCCTAAATCAGTCATAGTGATGAAACAATTTCGAACAAAATTTCCTAATTTGAGTTGGCGACTTCGATCTCTTTGCAGCGTTTATTGCAATTAGTGTTTGGAATTGAGGATGTATTTAGTGTTTTGAACGATTTTTGTTGTGAATTTCGATATTCTGGTCTTCTTCTTCTTCATCTGCAGTGCTTTTTCTGGCAGAATCGAGGCCTGGTAGGCCATTGTTCATCCGCCTGTAGAATGTAGAACAATAAAAGACACAATCTCTTAGACACGTCAACAAAAATGTCGCGAGTCAACAGGGAAATATTGGGTGTAGGGTTTTCTAGGTGTGTTGACCTTAACTCATTAGGGTTGCTGCAGTTGAACAGAATTCTGTGGTCACTAAACCCATAATTTTCTCTCACACTTGTTGTCCGTCGTGCATTTTCTGTTCATAAATTTTTTTTTTAATTTTTATAAGGCACGACATAACTAACTCCATCTTCACTTCGAATATTTTTTGGTTCATTATTCAAATTTATTTACACATACGGCCTATTAGCGTTTCTGGAGAACTGGACCTATTTGAAATCTGAAAATTGGGATTATGTTATTGTTTGACATTATGGAAAAAAAATTTCAAAATTTTTTTTCTGTTTTTTGTTTTCGGATTGGATAGAGTATGCAATTCTGAATACATTCGTACTCGTAAAGTTGCATTTGTCAAAATAGTTTCCAAAATATCGAGAAAAAACTGAAAAAAAAAGAGATAAGAGTATTCGGTATCATATTTGTTATTCCTATTCTAAGTATCTTGAGCACAAACCGTTTTCACAGTTTTGAAGTCGAAGAGTGTAGAAATATTGTACATTTGCTGAATTTCGAAAAATTCGTCACAGGGTGATTCAAATGTTGGGTCAAAAATTGGGATCAAGATTGACCCATAACTTTCTTTTTTCAAATTGTAACCCTATTTTTTTATGATTGCGTTGGAGTGTGCGAGGAAAAATTATGATAATGTTCTCTCATGTTGATGCTCCTTAATTAAAATATTCTTGAGTAATTTAGGAATTCTGATTTTATGTCGTCAAATTCATTAAATCTGTTTCATATCAACAATGATGAATAAATTTGGTGTATCACTAGTGAGTTATTGGAATAATTCATCTTCTATGACCAAGATCATTGTTGATATGAAACAGATTTTATGAATTTGACGCTACGTACGACATTAAATCAGGAAATCCTGAATACTTCAAAAATTATTAATTTTAGGAGCATTAAAATGTTAGAACATTATCTTAATTTTTCTTCGCACAATCCAAAGCAATCATGAAAAAATAGGGTTCTAATTTGAAAAACGAAAGTTATGGGCCAATCTTGATCAAAATTTCTGACCCAACATTTGGAACCCCCTGTGATGAGTTTTTCAAAATTTTAAAAATGTACAATATTTCCACAGTTTTCGACTTCAAAAATGTGAAAACGGTTTGTGCTTGAGATGTCTAGGTTAGGAAAAACAAACATAATACCGAATACTCTTTTTTCTTCAGTTTTTTCTCGATATTTTGAAAATTGTTATGACAAATGCATAGATTGGAATACGAAATTTTTGAAATTTTTTTCCATCCCCTGTTTAACTGAAAGTTGTCAGGCTGCAAGAATATTCTAGCTCGGTAGATTATGTCGCACAATATCATAATCCCCATTTTCAGATTAAAATAGGTCCAGTTCTCCAGAAACGCCTAAAGTTACAGCTTAAATTTATGATACCAGATGGTTTTTTATGACATAGTCCATTCGACGAAACTGAAAATTTACAACTACTTCTTGAGGCCGCATCTCTCCCAATACCATTTATTGCCGGCTATACATATGTTGCCAAGTACTGATTGCAAACTTGTTTGTTCTAATTCAGATTCCTTCTCATTTCATAACTCTCTCGGAATTATGTATTTAAACTGCTTTGAAATTTTACCAACTGCTTTGAACTTTTTCCAACTGCTTCGGAATTTTTTCCAACTGCTTTGAAATTTTGCCAACTGCTCTGAAATTTTTTCCAACTGGTCGAAATTTTTCCAACCGCTTTGAAATTTTTCCAACTACTTTGAAAATTTGCCAACTTCGTTCAACATTGGGGGGGATCATCCCCCCCCATCCCCCCCCTTGGGCCCGTCCCTGGATGGGTTAAAAAGTTTATTCATCCCTGTTTTGTGATTACTATGAATAAATGAATTATTATTATTATTATTATTATTATTATTATTATTATTAATCTTATCTCACTTGTTTCGATAGATCGAAGTCTGATTGTTCGATCATTGCAACAACGAATAATTTGAACGACTTACTTCCAATCTTTCAGTACCAGAACTCACGAAGGAGAATCTCCATCATTTCCAATTTGTCTGTTTCAGAGACTGGGAGTGAAAATCGGAAAGATTTAAAAAAATGTAATATCCAACCAGAATGAATCTGAATCGAAATTCTAATTATGAACCTTGAAAGAAACCAAGAACGAATCCATCTAATCGGTTTAAAATATCCCGCATTACCGCCAATCAGAGATCAATAGAAAGCACCAGAAGAATCAATTCTTGGTTGGAAAACATCAAAGGTTCCACGAAGGAATTCAGTGGAATACTTCGAATTCTGATTTCACAGAGAACGGACGAATACAATCTGAATCTCGCCACTCTGAACAATGTTGATTAATTGAAATACATTGTAGAGGGTTGAAAATCTCATTATTTAGATTCGTGACTTCGAAAAAGGAATTAGGCGGAACGCTGGATCTTTTTATGGGAAAATCCATCAATTAGATTAGGTATACGCATTCTGATGCCAAGAACATAGTGATAGGAAAAATGTGTTCACGAGACGACCACCTTGAATTATAAATCTAGATTCTGTTGAATTGAACAAAAATGTGTTACAGTTCGAGTTGATACAGAAACTTTGAATAAATGTGTATTAGTAATACAGGGTGTTCAGGGAATAACTGTACATAATCTTACCATTGATTACCGATTGACTATAAAAAATTTCCCTACAAAGCTACAATGTGATTTTTCAACTCCATGGAAATACTTCGACCATCATGAAATCTTATATTGTTGAAACTTGGGAGGTTATTGGCACATGCTGCGGTCGAGTCAGAAAGATATCAATTATTAAATAGTTTCAGGCTTTCACGACCGGATATATTGACATTAAAAGAGTCTTCCGGGCTTATTGGCCGTGGTCTATTAGGAATTATTTCACCTAACATTTCGCCCACAACTGCGGTAGGCATCTTCAGAGTATTCTTGGTCTTAGATTGTAACTCGACCGCTGAATTTCCGAAAGTGATGCTGGATTCCATCCGTTGGCCCCACTTATGAAGACTTTGTACTATCACACTGGGAGTCACGAGAGACATACATGTATGAATGAAAGAAAAGAAAAATAGGAATATTCTCGGATGTTAAGAGAAAATAATCAAATTCAATTTAATAATAAAATATATTGCATTCAAATCATGAAACCTCTACGAAGTGAAGATGAATATCAAAAACTAATGTTATTTGTTTTCCCCCAGTGAACGAGAGCTTTTCAAGGCCCACCATTCACTTTTCTTTCCGATGCTCTATCCATAGCCTTGTCGACTTCAATTTTCATATTAATCACGCGAAACCTACATTATCATCACAGTAATTTCTACACCTTCGTACAGCAGTATTGTTTTTAGGCATGCATATCTGATGTAATTGATTCAAATTTTTCGCAACATAAAGATCTCTCAATAACGTTCATTCGCGAAGGCAAGCTTGAGGGGAGTGCTATGATAAATGGATCAAAGCAGTCTGGAAGAGCTCCGTGGGATAATCTTTTTTCGCTAATGGAATTCACCGGATAACTCCTCAGAAATCCCATAATCAGCCCTGTTGTTTCCATCGATGTTAGCAACCCTTTTTTGATGGGCTGCGACGTTCCTTCCTTCTTTATTTATCGTGAAGTTTGGACGAATTAGAGGGCGTTATTAATTATGCTCCTCCAGAATATTCAGATCGTCGGCGGAGAAAGAAGAACCGCACCGGGGAGAATGAGTAGAACGAAGTAATTGAAATTAACAATGGTTTTTTTTTGCGCCTCCGTCGTCACGAACTTATTAATCACGAATTCGTGTCTGACAATTGGATAAAAAACGTTATCTTGAAGTAATTAATTTCCGGGACTGGTCCTCTACAGTAGAAATTCTCGAGGATAAGGACGGGCAACAGTCTTCCGGATAAGTAGTTTGGAGGGTATTCGGAGTAATTACTGGTACGCGAGTTTTGTCGCTTTATGATCTCTTTTCAGTGGGTCAACATTCTAGGATTACCAAATCTGGAAAGTAGTTGACGTCGTCGTCTTCGAAATCTGAAAGTTGAGGATTTATAGCTGTTGATTTTTTATTTTTATCTTTTTAGCAACATTGATTTCGACAATTCACACACGATCTGTGTTTTGTTTCACTGTCAATCATCATCAGAAATAAGTGCTTATATAAATCCCTAGATGTCACTGAAAACCTTCTTGTTGATTCTGTAATATTCACGTCCATGTTTAAAATAAATGTTGAATCACCGAAATGTATACAGAATAAAAGACTAATCAGTTATGATTTTTCCAACGTTTCGGAACTATTGTGTTTCTTTCTCAAGGCCAGAAAAAAGTATTTATTGATAATATAAAATTTTCATATTTGAACTAATTATAGAAGTCAAGAACGAACAACGGTTCTGACGTATGGCAGTCAATTGAACAAAACTAAACAATCAATCAAAGTTGCACATTTTATGGTACGATATATGTTCACACATCTTCACATATTTGGTCTCATCCAAATGAATTTACTCCAACTACTAATACAATATGGGATAAAAATATGAAGATGAATACACATACGATACAAACACGAAACAACACGTGGAGACAAACAATTTTGAAATCTCATCCATTAGGTACTTTCATTTTCGATATCATGTAATCATAAACCGCACTTAACTAATTTGTATCCTCTTTGAAATTCACTGTATTGTTCCTTCTAAGATGTATCATTTCACTCACAATTCGTCTGGAATAATGTTTTTCGTAATCCAGAATAGACACATTTTCAAAATCGAATCTATGTTCCTCTCTGTGTGTGTTGTGTGAGGGCAATTTTACTCTCGGCTTCTGATTGTCTGCCATCATTTTTATGTTGTTGGATTCTGTTCTTCAAGTATTGCCTCGTTTGGCCCACGTACACCCTGTTGCAATTCTGGCAAGGAATCTTATACACCAGATTGGACTGCACACTAGGAGGGGTTTTGTCTTTCATGATGGTGAAGAATTTTTTATTATTATCAAGGATGTTATAAAATGATGCCGTTCAACCAAAATCTCTAAATATGTTATGCAATTTGTAAGATAATACAGGAAAGAACACGAGCCTGAAATACCTTGTAGTCACCTTAGGTTACGAGCTAATGTGTGTGCTGTTCGTTGTATCAGCCCCTGCATTGACGTTCCTGTCATGGTTGGTAAGACTGGATCTCGTTTGAGTTTGTAGTTGCTAATCACTTTTTTGATATACTAAGGTGGTAGTGGTTTCTCAAGAGTATGTTTGTTATTCTTGTAATATTCTTCCTCTCAAACTTTTCATGACTTAGTGATAGAGCTCTGTGAGCCAAATTGGTAGCTACATTTTTCTTTTGTTGGAAGCTGTTATTGGAAGAAAGTTAAGACATCTTCTTGTTGATATTTCTCATTCCTAGAGAGCGCATTAGTTGTATGAACATCAAAAATTTCTAGTATGGAGTTCTCTATTTATGTTGAAGCACATTTGCAAGTTTGCATTTCCTACTGCTTACATGAACTAGTGAACAGTGGACTTTTTAGTATTATTACTTTCGCATTGAATGTCTGGAATATATGGCCCAAATATGCATATGATGAGGACATTAAACCATGCATCAAACCATCTTAATCTAGACGTTTTTAATTCCCCGTGGTTAATAAGTTGACAGTCCAGTTTGATATCTGTATATGGCATATTATACTTCACCTTTCCGAAGGATAAACGATCAATTTCGTGAAAAGTAAATTTTTCAAAGGGAAATCCTCATCAAAATCGGAATATGGTGTGGAAAGTAGTATTTGCTCAATCAGACCCTGAAACATCGTTATGTAACTTAAACGGCAAAGAATTGTAGGTACCTAACACCTATCAACGACACTCGGATTTTTATTTAAATAAACAAATTATAGTTATTTTATTATAATGAAATTTTAATTATTCATATCACATTAGTATGCTATTCATCAACTGAATGTGATTTTCCAAGAGTGTGTTCTAACCAAAAAATAAGAAAAAACCGACCGAAGATATGTCAAATCGATTACTATGAATTGAATGATTGAATTTCTATCACTTACGCATTGTACTATGACTGACCCAGACTTCGCATCCTGTGTTTTGAAATTGTTTTTTTTTAATTGTAGTAACGTATTTTGCAGTTGTTTTCCTGATAGTACTTTCTTCACTCGAAATATCGTAGCATAAAAGCAACTGCCTGCGTTCGTTTTGGGTTATATTTTCGACAGTGTTGTTTTTCAACAAGCTTTAAGTCTTCCTTGTTCATCATTGAGAGATATGTTTTCGAAAAGTTACTTTCGAATCACTTTATTCTCGTTCCATCTTTGCCCGCATCTGATTCTTTGTATCTGCAGTTTGCTGCCTGATCAGCTCTTATAAATGTAGTTTCTTGAGCCGGGTACAGACGACTGTAATGCAACGTGTAATGCAACGCGTAATGTAATGCTAATTCTCCTTGTGGACGGCACCACGAACGTTACTGTAACGTTCGTCAGACCGTTCTTGGCTATCGATCGGGGTGTCGGTTTTTGTCGCGATCTCAAAGGCGTTCGCAATTCTCGTTTGGACGGCTGCTCGGGCGTTTGTTGTGGAGTGACGAACAATCTCTCGAATTAATTGAATTTTACGGGCAGGACTACGGAATTTGGGACCAAAAGAATCCGAATTACCACAAGATGAAATTCAAAATGATGCGTGTACAGAGATTTCTGTTTTATTTTCATTTCAAAATATATACAGGGTTGGGATAAAGTATGGAATCAAGTAAATATCTTTCAAACGAAAAGAACGATATTTAGGAAAATTTGCAGGTAAGTGCAATGGAACGAAACGCATCCGATGTACATTTTTTGATAATAATATACTTCCGGTTTAACCGGATATGCCATCAACTTCTTCAATTCAAATGGGACACCCTATATATTTTTTCAGATTTTGAAAGAGCTTGTTATTTTGAATTCATACATACTGAAATTAGTGTAAAAAAATTTGTAAAAACGAGGAATATAGCACTTTAACCAACCTCCTTTGAGGTTTATGTATTATAGCAAAAAACTATTTACATAAACTAATTGATGTTGTTTGTATGCATATTAATAAATAAACAAGTACTGTTTAGTAAGTCTTTTATTCTTCAAGTGTCAAATTCTAATTGACGGAAATAAATTGAACAATTTAGAATGGTTCAATTAAGTGAAAAAGAGCGAATTGAAATTTTAATGATGATCGGTTATGGTGATCGTGTTAGAACTCATGAAGAAGTGTGTCATATTTTTAATAATTTGCATCCGGAGAGAAATCCTATATCACGCTCAACAGTAACTAAAACATTACAACGTTTTAATACTACTGGGATGGTAAAAAAATTTGCTAAAACCTGGAAGACCGCTGACTGCAACGAACGAAACTGTTAAACAAAATATTGCAATCGATTTAGAAGAATCACCTCAAACTTCTACCACAAATTTGGCACTGAATCATGGTATCAGTCGACGTTCTGTAGGAAAGATATTAAAAAGTGAAAAGTATCATCCGTATAAGGTACAGTTGGTTCAAGAATTGTCATACGATGATTTTGACCGACGGCTGGAATTTTGCGAACGGCTAATGGACATCTGTAATGTCGACGGAAATTTTGCTTCTAGCTTAGTTTTTTCCGATGAGGCAACTTCTTGTTTAAATGTAACAGTCAATCGCCACAACTCGAGGTATTGGTCAAATGAGAATCCTCATTGGATTCATGAAGCACATACCCAGCATCCACAGAAGTTAAATGTTTGGATGGGAATTGTCGAAAATAAGCTTATAGGCCCATTTTTTATCGACGGAAACTTGAATGGTGACAAGTATTTGGATCTACTGAATAACGAAATTATTCATGCACTTCAACAGAATGGGCAATTACCACAAAATATTTGGTTTCAACAAGATGGAGCACCTCCCCACTGTGATAGACGGGTTAGGGATTTTCTGAATGCGAATTTTCCAAATCGATGGATTGGACGTAGGATTCATAGAGTGGCCTGCTCGTTCTCCGGATCTTAGCCCGTTAGATTTTTTTCTTTGGGGTTATCTAAAATCACGTGTTTACGTTAGACGACTAACAAACTTACAGGAATTGAGACAAAGAATTATTGATGAATGTGAACTAATACGTGGAGAAGTCTTGGAAAGAGTGACTCAAGAATTTGTTAATAGGATGGCATAATGTCAGCAAGTAAACGGCGAGCATTTTGAACATTTGAAGTGATTTTGTTTCTCATTATTCTAAAATAATGAAATGTACATCTATTGTACTACTAACAGTGAGTTATTCCTCGTTTCTACAAATTTTTTTACACTAAACTCAGTATGTATGAATTCAAAATAAACAAGCTCTTTCAGAATCTGTAAAAATATATAGGGTGTCTCATTTGAATTGAAGAAGTTGATGGCATTTCCGGTTAAACTGGAAGTATATTATTATCAAAAAAATGTACATCAGATGCGTTTTGTTCCATTTCATAGATATCGTTCTTTTCGTTTAAAAGATATTTACTTGGTTCCATACTTTATCCCAACCCTGTATATTCAATATTCGTGGGCGACATTTAGGAACCCGGTTATGTTTTCATATTCACTCGTTTCTTCGGATTTCAATTCCAATAATAAATAATAATGAAGGTCTTCTTTCATACAAATTTGTTTTCCATCATAGACGTTTTTTCCGGTCATCACTAATTTGAAAGTAAGTGAAAATAAACGCAGCACCTGCTATCGCAACTTTCTAGAGTTCAAGGTTGTTTTTGGATTTCTTCGTGTTTTGATGGATTTTTTAGGGGATATTCAGTTATTCTTCAGATTTCATACAGTTTCAGTAATTATGCACAACTGGAAGGACTGTGTCGGAGCTGTGAAAAAAATTTCACATTTTTCACAAATTCTGGTTCCAAAATGACGAAAATGAAAACAAGTCGTCAATCCCTCTAGTGGAAAAAAAGGTGAAGTTTGCTTCTGGAAGGTAGTTCGAGGTTCAGCTGGTTTTCCTCTGGTTTCTAGACAGTTGTTAGAAATGTTTCATCTTGTTTATTTCATACTTTCCTGTACAAAAATGCCCGTTTTTTCGTCGGAACCGAAAAATACCACATTCTATTGATCAATCACAATAGTGAAAGAGTTTCGGAAAGAGATCATACTCATTTAAATAGTATTTATTGAAAATTTTTGAATGAACTTTCACAAATAAATATATTATGTATGTGATGTTTGTTAAACCGAAAATTCGCTATTTTTGAGAAAATCCAATAATAGTGGTTTTTATCAATTCAAGAAAATCCACAGGGTTTCATAAAGTGCAGAAATTCTATACCAACCCTGCAACTTTCCTTATCGGCATGTTTGTAGAAACGGAGTGGAACAGCCGACAAACAAGGAGTCCCGTTGAATATTTGCCGTATATTTGTAAGCCGTCCAGACGGTGCAATCTGAATTACGCGTTGCATTACAGCCGTCTGGACCCGGCCTTACTGGATTCGTTCTAACAAGAACTATTTATGAATATCGTACCTTACTTGGTAGCTAGACTTGGCCGATTACTTATGTTGCAGAACATATATAATGAATGCTGTTCTTTTCCTTAATGAAAAAATATTTCGGCACAATTAAATGAACCCTTGATGATATTATTCCGCTGAACAGAGGACTATTAGAATCTTGAAACGAATCAACCCCTTGAGGTATGTTTAAGAATAACTGAAATCATATTATGTTTTTCGTTTTCATATCAGCTTCATGCACCTGATTTTTTTTTCAGCAAGTTTTATATTTGTAACATTTCAGACCGATATTACGAGAGTATTTTCGTTTAAAATCTCTTTCAACCTTTCAAACCCAAGTTTCATACGTTTTCCTCTCAAGTCTGGAAGAGATGCTTCTGCTGTTCCTTGATATTCAATATTCGGCCAACAATTCACATTTACATCGCTACCTTTCCTGTTGGATATAGGCATGGCGCTGACTGTCACGATTGAACGGCTGAGTTGTGCACTCTTCCTGGTCACTTATAGAATAGATCGAGGTGGAACGCCAAACAAGCATGCAATATAATAATCTATTTCACTTTGAAACTTAGCGTCGGTAACAGAGTTCTGAGAATCCATTTGCTCGTTTTCGCCCTGGTTTGTTCCATTCCGTATTCGAGGAGCTCAATTCAAAAAATTAAAACAACTTCGAAATAAAAATTCAAAACAGATTATTCGAGTCAGAGTGAAAGTTTTCATGTTCCAGCAATTTGTTGAATATCAAGAGTTATTACTCCTAATGTTTTTCGTTCTCATTGTTAATAGTCTGCATGGTGATATCCGATGACAATACTTTATGTAGTTGGGAATTTTTTCATACTCGCACGTCTCAAAATGATTGTAACGCATATGCGTTCAGTGGAGGTTCTGTTAATATAGCTATTCCGTAACAAAACTTCTTGAACTGAAACTGAACTGTCAGAGAACCGAATGAGTAGTAAAAAATTGTTGCCAATAACATTCTTATTATTTTTTCGTTCGGAAACTTTTCTCTCTCAACTGAATGACTGTTGGAAACTGAGTTCAATTATTAACTTCATAGTATTTTCATTTCATT
Source organism: Hippodamia convergens (assembly GCA_038502775.1). Lineage (NCBI taxonomy): Eukaryota > Metazoa > Arthropoda > Insecta > Coleoptera > Coccinellidae > Hippodamia > Hippodamia convergens. Next base: position 21,805,879 of record CM076609.1, on the reverse strand, counting down.
GAGAGAATTTGAAACCATCAAAATAACAGGTTATGCGGAATTTTTCAGAAATGAATTTTTCGAACTATTGAGAAAAATTTCAATTTCTTATCGAAGACTCGACAAGCAAATGCTTCTACTGATTCTTCCTGATTCCCAAAAATCTTCAGAACGTATTTTAACCGATGCCAAATTTAGGTTGCTCAGTGGCATCGAGTTATCAAATTGAAAACAGAAATAAAGAACATCCAACTGACAGAATTTTGTTCTTTGAAGCCAAATGAAACGCTTTTGTGTAAATTCTTAGTTTTACCTCAAAATTATTTCGTAGGTTCATTCTATAGGTTTTTATTTTCACATTTTTTTTTATTTGCGTATGGAAATTTGTTCGGAATTAAGCCATTATTAGGATATAGGCGCTAAACTATCAAGTTCACAATATTTTCTATGTTGCATTTTTTTTTTCCGAGAATATTTTCTTTGTTCGAATAGAACGAAAACTGAAACCTTTGAAATGTCGAAACAAAATACTTATCGCAGATTTTCAAGATAGTTCCCAATTCTTCACTTTCGTCGTTGTCATGAAAAAAATTTTTGAAAGTTATTTACAACTCAGAAATCAGTACGAAAGTTGATCAATTTCCACATTTGAAAAATTGCGGAATCTTCACACAACATTCTTTACTCAACAGTTGCTTCTCATGTATCTTCGTACGCCAAGAAGAGTGAATTTCCTTTGATTAAAATTAATATGATTTCAACAATATTATTCGCGCTATTGTGCTTTCCAAGGGTCAAACACTATAATTAACTGAATTCTTGCTATTTTTGGAAACCTCGTCAAGTGGCACTTGAAATGTATTTTTTGCGAATGTCTGATGAAAAATATTAACTAGTATCTTGTCTAATAATATCACCGCCAAATCTTGCTACGATAGCTTTCTATACGAAAGTGCCTTCCGGATCACCTTATTTTAAAATTTCCTAGAATGACCCCCTTAAGTTGGCAAATGGCTCAAGTAGTTACTGCCAATGATGAAACTGAATTTTCTTTCATTATTTCATCAGAACTGGGAAATGATATTTTTCAGTACTCAACTGGAGAGAGTCACATCAACCTGTACGATTTCAATTTCCGGACGCTCTCTTATGTTATTCTTTTTTTCCAGGAAAATTCAAGAAAAAGTCTAACGAAGTTACGGACGAAACGTCCGAGGAAGACGAGATGCTCGGTAAGTTCTACCTTCCACTCCACCCATTCCCGCGTACCACGAGCATATTTCATTTTCAATTATGCACACAGAGAAAAAGCTTTCCCCCGCATATACCCTCTTGCCCTCATCATCCTCTCCAGATGCAAAGATTCAGTTTCATGGCGCTTACGTGCAGCAATGAAAGTAAGATATTCGTCTGCATATCTCTCAAACAAAAATGTACACGTTACTCTTGCGGCGTTAAAATGACTAATAAAAATATTTCAAGCCGGAATAATCCCTGCAGCTGTTACGAAATATGCATCGCAAAACTTTGTGCTGGAATATTTCAGGATAATATCAGGGATGAACCTTGTATTTTCACCTTTTCATCTTGATTCATGTTGAAAAGTTAGTTTCAGTTTGGGCGACTTTCATCATAGATAAATTCGTAACAAAATGAGCTTCTGTATACAGCAGTTTGATTATTCTAGAAACCACGCATTTCGATATTTTTATGGGGCACGTAAATAAAACCACCAAAAACGTATTAATTGCTCCCGAGGACGTGTTGTACAAAGATTATAGAGTTAGAAAGATAGAGAACGTCCTCATATCTGTGGTACTTAACTTCGGCAATTATTTTTGGCTAGCTTTTCAATTTAGACAGCTTGATGGTGCTGAAAACATTATTTAGTACGGAAAACTATTATAAAAGGCACGAAATTCGAAACATATATCTCATGAATTTTCATAAATTGAGTCTTTTTTGTCGACCTTTCAAAGAAACCTCCTGATCTACAAAACAAGAGCAGGGCTCTGCTTTTTGATCAGGATGATATTTTCCATCTAGACATTGTTTTGAATCAAATTAATGAAATACGCTTCTGGATTCTTCATATTTTTATTTGAGATGATTGTGTACAATCAACTACAATACAATGATTATGAAAGTGACAACATTTGTTCACATATTAGGGAATTATTATAACAATTTCAAGAACTTATTCATACAGTGAACTCTAGATGAATCGGACATCGATAAGTCAAACAGTTGTTCTGGACCCGATTCATACATATCTTACCCAGTGCATTTTCACCCCAATGAGTCTAGAGATTCTAGTAGATGAGTCGAACTGCTAGAAGGGTCGTCAAGAGAACCTCCACCTCTATAAGTCGTTCTTCTAACCATCACTGCCTCTATGAGTGGAAATTTCAGATCTAAGGAATGATACCGAGGAAGATTCGGTTCGCAAACAGATCACAATACGTGATGAATATCATACGATTTTTCGATGTTTAAGGACATGTTTCCAGTGCTCAGACGCTCGTTACTCATTGACGATGATTTGATGTATACCTGAGTAAATAATCCGCAAACTCCCATTGCTCTATATCAACGCTCATATTTTCTTGTATATTAAAAATAATAATAATAAGAAGAATAAGTTTTATTGATCTCTTTAGACATTAACATGTATGAGACAAGTCAAAGAAAAATAATACATCAGTACACGAGAAAAAAATTAACAAATACCATATTACAAAGGATCATTCAAGTATTCACTCAAACTATAATACCCTTTTGCCAATAACAAAGCTTAAGTTTTCCTCTTGAAACAGAGGAAATTCATATTTTTAAAAGATTCAGGTAATTTGTTATATAATTCAATCCCTTGGTAGGTTGGTGAATGCTCGAATTTGGTTGTTCGATGCTTGGGCAGTGACAAGATTTCCGTATTTCTTGTTGAATATGTGTGATGACTTGATAATTTCTCCATTGTATCCAAATTCTGTCTGACCAAAAGTAGTGACTTATATATATATATATATATATATATATATATATATATATATATATATATATATACATCCTGCGTACCATGTTGCGTCCTTTCATAAAACGACCTTATTGCGTCCACCAGAAATACTCTAGTTAGGAAACATCTGATCAAAGTATATTAATCTACGCAAAAAAATGAGTAGATCGCCCGTTTCAGATCATCTGTATCTTCAGAAATAAGAACGAAATATACATGTACAATATGACGTCCTTTCATCTTGCAACCATTATTGCGTCCAGTTAATATACTGCTTTCACATTCAGTACAATATTGCGTCCATGTTTTTTTCGTTCCTTCATACTCAGCATGTTATGGCGTCCAGCGCTGTTGCCAAGTTTATCATTTTTCTTGAATATTCTTACATAAGAATATTCGACCATAATGACATTTTCATGAGGTCTACATGGTCATTAAGGGCAAAGCTCGCATCTGCATTCAGCATCGCCTCGCGAGTGTTGATATTGAGTGAAACAACTTGGGTAGTTGTTAAGGTAGAATATATGTCGATACTTTTTTGACTGAATAAACCAACACACTAACTATAATTAGCACAATCTCAAATGATGATGAGTTATTGAACACTCTAGGTAAAAGAAGTTGACATTTTTGTACCTCATACCTCAGATTTCGATGTTTAATATTTTTTTGTATTTTGGACGTGTACAATGTGAACTTTGCTCCGAAGTATCATGAAAAGTTAAGAAAAATACTAATTGATAACGTTCATTATTCTACAATAAATAAATTCTAGGTGAAAAGTACATAATTCTATCAAATTTTCCGAATTCCATACATACATTACCCTACATATTTCAAGGTTGGAAACTTTAAATACCGTATGTTACATTCTGAAATAGAGTTTTCTATTATTTCTTTTCACTTTCAGATAGTTCCAAATGAATCAATTTTAGTTGAAATATTGAAGCGTAGCGCATTTATTCTGAAGTCAATTAATATGGATTTTATCGGTATTTTGCATTGGAAAGGATCTAAATATGAAACAAATCAAATTTTTCTGTTTAAATCTTCGAACTCGAGAAGAAACCATGGTTTCAAATGGAAAATTTGTTCGATGTAATGGAGAGAACTAATGTATTGAAAGATTATTGATGATAGAAATGTATTTAGTGGAGATGTGTAATCGATTTATAAATTGATTATGTATTTGTTATACTTCAAGAATGTCAAGTATCATTCCTGATATGATAGTTTTGGCGATCTAGTGCCTGTTAAATCTGTTTTCTTTTACTACCATACCCCAAATATGAGATATGGTTCACGAAAAAAAAGTAAAATTTGTTTTTTAAGTAAAATTTGTTTTTTCATAGAGAAAAAATGTTCACAATTATGGACAAATACACTCAATGTTATCCTCTGATGCAGTGGTAATGCTTCATTATACAAACCATTAATTCCATTTTGTCGAATATTTTATTTCAATGAGAAAATATAAGAAAATAAAAACAATGAATATTCTGAATAAAATAATTACAATAATAAAATGCAAAAAAAAACAAAAAACTTTCGAAATAACGGTTATAATATGGTATTAAAGAAATCACCTCCTTTGCCTGAGGCACAAGTGAATTTCAGAATTGTTGCATATGAAATGAGATATATTCCTCAAAAAAAATATTCGATTATATTTAGTACAGAAAAGTCATCATTTAGTTTTTCTTCACATTCTCCCCTCCCCTCCACAACTAAAAAGCCGGACGTTTGTTCCATTTTATTTGAGATTTTTTTTGATAAATCGGAAGTTTGTCAAATGATTACATATGATTCTTTTCTTTTTTCATACCTCCCCTTTGTACGAATACATTAGACAAATTTTGGTTCCCCTGACTCAATTTGTCCATAATTGTGGACTGGTGATTTTGAAACGATTATGGATTATGATTTACAGAAACCTACTATTGAATAATCTAATATTTTAAGTGCTCCAAAGTCGATGTCCATAAGTAAATTTTGAAGATCAATCTAGACGAGATACAATGATGAGGAGCAAGAATCGAAAATAAAATGCAAAGATAACAACAGCTGATCACTTCTGAAGAAGCTACATAACGATTATAAAGCTTCCTGAATAATACAATGAGAACCGTGCTAAAACTTTTGAAAAACGATAGAACAGAGTACTACCAAGACTTTTAGTCTGATTTCAGATTTCTCATTAGTTGAAATAAAGTGTCTATTCTTTCGATTAACACCTATCTCGTGGGTACTTCCTAAGCTTGAACTAATACTTTGGCTGTCCTCATAAGTTAAAACCTAAGAGATCTGGAGATCGGACCGCTTCTACCTATTTTCGAGTTAGAAAATGAGTTGTTTGGGTTGTCTCTAATTTTTCGTTGAAAAAGTGCCGAGAGGGGTGTTATCGTGAGAATAAACGCCGTTTTTGTAGCAATGAGATGAAATGAGTTTATATACTATAACGTTTGAAGAAGGAAAAAAGAAGAGGAACAGAGGAGAAAAGTTCCAGTAAAATTTATAACAAGAATACCAATATTGAGATATTCTATTCTTATTGATACTTCTGAATAATTTTTTTTGCTCACGGAATATCGGTATTTCGAAACCGAAATAATTATTTCATCAATTCTGAAGCATACCGTTAGAAAGGTCATCAACTAACGAATTCATCAAAATGAAATGAAGCTCTCAGTTCTTGCTAGTATTTTTTTAAATTTTATTCTGAAGTTGATTTTATTTTAAACAGTTACTAAGTTTGCAAAATGAAAAACCTGGTATGTCTCATATTTGGGACCTTCAATAATTTAAATAAACAGTTTTGATTATTTGAATAGCATGGATAAATGGCAATTTTACAAACATACATGAAACCTCACCTTGAAGAGCCTGAATTTAGGTTATTTGTGAAGAATACATTAAATAATCATTTCTTGTCAACCGTGATTCTAAGAACCCAAGGTCTCAGAATGAAAAAGCTTGAAAATTACTCCAACAATATCCCCAAAAAATTTCACTCTTCATGCCCCGAACATGTATCTTATTTCATTGATAATACACCAACAAAAATCAAATAACTATGTTCAATCGAAAAGAAGGAACCAATTATTGATCATACAATACTACCCCAAAAATTTGAAGGAAAGATGCAGTTATTCGAAACACCAATTTCAAATCATGAAAAAATTTTGATAGATATAAGAACTAAGCAAAAACATATAAATAGAAAAACATTCGTCGAAAAAAAATTATTGATTATGATAAGTTCAAGAATAATGTGGATGTAAGAGATCAACTCAAACAGAAATTTTTCGAATTAAAAAACGAAACTAACAAACCAATTAAAAAAACAAAGAAAAATCATGCCAGTAAAAAAATAAAACAGTTGGGTATCGTGAATAGAAAATCAAAAACAGAACCTAATTACAGTTAAGTAATTTGAAATCATCGTACAGTGTTAGTTGAATGGATCAGAAATACTTTTGAACATAGAAGCATTCATGAAAGGGATTTTTTCGAAATTCGGAAAATACGCTCTATGTTGAAAGTCATTACCCTGTAAATATTGAATTTGTTGTTCTGAAGAACAATATTTTTTTCATTTCCGAAAGGACAACGGTGCAAACCAATTTCAAATTTGGCTCAGTGAAGACATGTTTTTCAATTCAATGGCAAAAATTGATTGTGTCAATCGAGGATAATCAATGAGATATCCCTTCCTCTCAAAACAGATAAATCATAATCAATTTGTTCCTAATGAAATGTTCATTGAATTAATGTGAATTATATCGTTTTCATTCTATCTACTACCACAAAGGTTTATAGTGAGTAATTGATATATCGATAATCCTGGTTCTTAAAAAATGAAATTTCATTGTTTCCCCCCATCACACTCATAACAATTTGAGTTCATGATATTGATGTTCATTAGTTGAATGAATCCAACTTCATATTATGAGCAGTTCAAAACTCAAAGAAAACATATAGGGTGTATCAAGTGTAGATGTCTAATGATAGAAAGGAGATAAAAAATATAAAATTTTTTGAAAGGACTGAAAACAAATATCGAAAAACCAGATTCTCAAAGAAAGTGATTGAAAACGTTAACACATTTCAGATTGTGCAATGCTCACAAACGATTTCGGTTGGGACACGATAACAGTACCTATTTCTTCTTCAAACGGCGCACCGAAAGCCGAAGCGACATTGAATCGGCGGGAGTTAAAATATTTTAGATGTGAATGAAGACCGAACCGCATGTATTCTTGTGCATTGATGCCAGATTGGGGACGCAACATTATACTTTTAATGAAACATGTATATTTGGATGTATATGAACTTTCACCATCCAAAGCGCCCTCTTAGCAGAATTTGCGTGAACTAAAAATATACTATTGGTTACATGGACCACACGTTACTACGTCCGCGAATACGATTTTAAAAATGTTGTAACTTATTAATTAAGTCATGAATGAATTTTATTGCTTTATCAAGGAAAGCTCTGATTACACTGCACATTTAGCGGCAACTCCCATCATTGGATACCTTGAAACATCTGAGATATTGTAGAAAAACAATGCTGCGTCCGGTATACGGACGCAGTATCATTGAGGACGCAACTGTGTATGGCCCAATGTCAATGTATGGACGCAATATGGTACGCAGGATAAATATATATATATATATATATATATATATATATAAATACATGGGACAGTTAGTATCTTGTTCTCTACAAAAAGAGGTCTGCATGATGACCTCGAGTCAATACCGAAGATCAAGCGCAGAATCCTCCTTTGATCAACTGATATTCTATTTACATTGGTCGAATTACCCCACAACAAAATATTATATGATATGTGACTGTAAACTAAACAGTAGTATAAGTTGAGGAGACATTCAGTAGAGAAAACATTTTTGACTCGATCAATTTCTTACTTAACATGTCAATGAGGTCACTTCATCTAAGGTATTCATCAATATGTATACCTAAAAACTTTATACATTCATCAGACTTTATAGCAGCATCAGAACAGGTGATTATTAGAGAGTCATGGTTTTTTAAACATTTAATAAAAGTGCATTTTTCCGACACCAATCGATAAGACTCTGAGTAAGACATCTACAGGAATCAATAAGTTCTGCAACATTCGAGGCAGTGACGGCAACAGAAAAGTCATCTGCAAATATTAGCACTAATGCTGATTTGATCTTGATAACTGCCCATTTTTAAGTTGAAATGACACAATTTATTGATTTTCTCTACAACTGCTCAATGTCGAATTTGATTTGGCTGAATTACTGGCTCGGCCAACAAATTTGGTTGGGTGGGGATGTAGAGCAGCAGTGACTTGCCATTCCAACAGTCCAGTTCCTTTTTTGTTATCGAATCGCAATGAGATTTCGATTGTTCCATTGTTCTACTAGACTTAGAGCTCATTCAAATTCAACATGCACATTTCTATGTTTCCATAAGGATTTTCTTTATCTGCATACAACACCTAAATCAATCTCGAAAATCTTAAAAACATATGTTTGATTGCTATAGCAGTTTTTGAAACTTGATAATTTTTTTGAATCGATTTTCATTCAAATTCTGGAGTTTTTCTCGGATCTGAAACCTCGAAGAATCGATTCATTGGGTTGAGAAACCACCGATCTGTAACTTTCATTACTATCGTCATAGATCCTCTCCAAGATCCGGATTGAATAATATTATATACAGAAATGCCTTTTTGGAATATTTCAGATGGATCAGACATCAATTCGAACAAGGATTTTTCTATATGAGGTTTCAGTTTGTAACATTTTCATTGTTCTTAACCGAATGTATTTTCAACATATTGATCAACTCTAGGTACCTTTCAAATATTAATTGTCAGTCTGATGTAGAATAAAACAGAAATAGATAACGCACCTTTTATGAAATGCGTTGTGAATAATAATAATATGAAGTTCATTCTCAAAAATGTACCATCAAACCAGTGATCGAAGTTTTCGAACGGAAATTCCAGGAATTCTCTAACAGAATGAGGCTCCCTATAAATAATAATATTAAATATTTCACATTTTATTTTATACACAGTAATATTGTTAACGAAACACTTTGGCAAACAATTGAATAGTCTTATACACATAGATTTGGTGTTTCTTTTAGTCAGTGTCCGGATATATGTCCGGATATAAAAAAGGAACAGTACGTCTTCTTTTGTTCCTATTCGTCACATCATTAAAATAATGAGTATTTTTCCGCAGGAACAACAAGCATTCCAGAACATAGAGCCCTAGAAGAGTGAGAATGTTATTACCTTTGAAATAACCTTTTCATGACATACGATATCTCAAACCAAACAAAGGACTCAGCGCATATTTTTGTAACACAAAAATTTTGTTCAATTCGGAGCCGCTACCCCAAATGATGAGACTATATCGGAGAAAAGATTCGAAATTTGTAAAATATATTGTTCTTATTAGCTTAAATGCACTGCCTTGAACTAAACATGGTCCTGAAATCATATTCAATTAATTAGTTATTGATCTCTCTCTGTATAATATCAACATGACGAAAAACTCGAAAATATTTCAAGAATTCAATGAGAAACCAAATTCTGATTTTGGCAATGTCTGCCGCACTAAATGGCTGAGAAGACGCATGGGATATGGGGAGATTGCTAATAGGAATTCAACATGATATGTTCACTTTTGGATAATTGTTCTATTCTCGAAGGGCATACAAGATATTCTGAAGAATGTGAACGTGTCCAAAAGTCACCTGTGACATTTCGCAGTGGATTGCGTATTTTCGTGGCTCTCTAAGCATCCTACGCATTCATTTTCATCCATCAAGTTCTCTTGTGATAAGTTTGACAAATAGGCAATTAGGGTCTGAAAATAAAAAAAATTTTGTGAGTCATCTACCCTGAAAATTCATCCGTCATCTATCCCGAATCGATGGAATAGATGACCCGTTTTGGTCGAAACAAATTTAGAAAGACGACGTTAGATTACTGACTAAAGCTTTCATAATAACCCAGTTTCAACTGTCTTTGTCTATACTTCGACTTTCAGTGGATTTTCAATAGAAAAAGATATCGCAAACTTTGAGGTACTTCCTAACTATAAACTTTACTGAACTTTCAACACAATTTTTCAAGAAGAGCAACAGTAAAAGTGTTGCATCTATTTCAGGCAGATGGCACTGCTGGCACCGAAATCTCGATTTATTTAATTGCGTCGTCTCACCCGCCGCATCATGTCTTTTCATTTCACCCTGGACATCGTCACATTTAGTGAATTTTTCTCAACTGTATTCAAGTTTGAATTCGAGAAAGTATTATATGTGTTGTCAAAGCAAATGCATGCCCTCCCCATGAGAATTTGATCCTCCCTGCCATTCTTCGCGTTCCTGAGAACGAGAGGAAAGTGTTGTATTCACAACAATTTTCCGGTTTCCAAAGGACTTACTATGTAATCGGCAGATGCATTCAATGAATTGTCCTGAGGCGCGTAGACAGACGAACAAAAATCATGGAAAGTTTTGGTTGGCGATGAATTCCACGATTTTTGTCTACACCTAAAGCTCTCAACGTGCCACTTAGAAGTTATAACTTCATAAAAGTACTAATGCGTACCGGCATTCTCCCCAATCGTTACCAGATGATCGTTTTATGGACGGTTGTTTTTATTAGGTGGTATCTTTGATGCGGAGTTCTTCATGGATCAAATGCAGCTACTCTTATGATTCAATAATTATTGTCTCTTCTGCAATCAGAGGAACATAAGTTTTCTTTTGTTTTGTATTCCTATTCTCCATAAAGAGTATTTGAATTCGAGAGGGAGTATTTATAGTTTTTACTGTCTTTGCCCCAGATTGTGTTATTGAAGGAAGTTTTATAATTATTCAAGTAGCTGATTTTTCCGTTAGGCTCCTTTCGCATGTTATATTCCACATTAGATAATGAAGGTCACTTCAGTATACCACAATTTCTTTCTCCTTATTCGAAATATTGGGGCAATAAAATGAACTCATCAATGTAAGGTTTCAACTATTTCATTGTTTTATTAAGCAGAATTATTAAGAAAACAGAAAAGTGGCAGTCTTCAGGAACTGCCGATAGAAATGTAAACTAGTAAGTAACTTGTGAATTGTATAGTAGAGCGTCGAGCTATTTGATTATCATTTCTGAATAATTTTGAATTTATAAGGAATTATTAATAACCAATTTCAACTCCTTTGACCCTTGATCATAAACAGTTCTTTTTTAACCAAAAATAATTGGAAAAAAAGATAATCGAATAGTTCGATGATACAATTTACATGTTACTGAGATTTCACTTCTACCGGCACTCCCAAACTACTGCCTTTTTTTGTTGGGAGTCACTTTGACCTATGTATATATTTTCACGATAAATTTACCTCTCGTAAATTTCTGAATGTTCGAACATTTTTCGAAAGGAAATCAACTCCTCCAGAAAAGAATTATCCCCATACACAAATGAACAAACAAATTTGTATGAGTTGTGTCTCTTTCATTTATTTTGTTCATTTGTTGATTTAATTTTCTGAGGCCGTCTCCAGTTTCTTGCTTCAAAAATCATTGCTTGATTCATTTGAAGATCCCTTATTATTCATAATACATGGAAAAAACATAACCCTCTGGAACGAAATGAACCGTGGACAGCTGTTTCGGGCTTTCGGCCCTCATCAATACGGTGAAAAATTGAAAATTGAAATCGCTTAACGGAGTCAACACAACTTTTCGCCGTACTGATGAGGCTCAAAAGCCCGAAAAAGATGTCTACGGTTCATTTTCGTTTCAGAGGGTTATGTCCATTAAATCTTTTTCATGCTGTATTTCACCGATCCCCCATTATTCATCTATATATTAAAGTTTTCGTAATATATGATTTTCATTATTGTCGTTTTATGGAGCGTATCTGTATTCCTATTTGTTTTTATACCTTTGTTACTCGTATACATTCATTGTCAATTATAAGATTTATTTTATTCCTTTCTCCATATTATTCATATTTCAGTATCGTAATGAGTTCATTACAGTACTAAAACAAGTGCGGTAATAAAACTCTTTACAGCATTGTTTTCAGTTATATTTTTCATTTTGTGATTATCAGTACTGACCTTCGATCCCTTCAATTTTCGATTCAATTTCCTGTAATCTGTCAACCTGTCACACCAAATGCCAAGATATACAAGATACAATACAAACGTTACTTATCTGAATTTTTATTTGAATTTCGAGAGTATTCCACAAAACTTGCCTGAAAAAGAGAAAATATCGTCTAAAACTCGTTGTAGGCGGCAAATGCTTCATTAACGCTTTCGCATATTCGCTCCTCCGTCGGTCGTTTTCGAATTTCGCATTCGTTTCGGAATAGGTGCTCATTCTGCAACTTGTTCAAGAATATAGTTTCATTTCCTGTAAATATTTTTTCCGAGAATGTTATTTGCTTCGAAAACAGTTGCCGTTTCCTTTTTTATACACATAAACTTATGTAGTTGACGTCAAAAAATGTTGAACTAGAAAATTGAAAATGAATTCTGCAGGCCTCTGCATGAATATAAAAAAAGAATAAGAGAGAAACGTAGCACTGATGTCGCCGGTGCCTCATTGTTCTTCGAAAGTTTTGACATTTCAGAGTTTGAATCAACCTCCTGGAATATATTTCGAATTTATTTCTGTATGCTTATGTTTTTGATTAAATCGACAAATTTTTTTTTGGATTTAGATATTTATCAAGTATTACCGAATTGAAAATGGCTGGAATTCATCAAGATACCTCTCGCTTCGTCTAGCTACAAGGAACGTGAAGTAGTTTTTCGTCGGACTGAGAGTTTTTCTCAACAATTCAGCAGGTATTTCGGCCAGTATTAATCGCGTTTTGCTAGTTATTCAGGTAAAAAACATTCACTTTTTCGGGGTGTTTTATGATAAATAAATAAGTCCCAAAATTTCAGTTTTCACCTAAACCTGTCTGACGAATTTTGGAGAAAAAAGAAGGCAAGACAAGTCATTACAATCAGAAGTGAGCAGTGGATGGAAACCTATTCCACATTATTATACTTTCAAAGAAATTCTACGACGTTATTTTTACCACAATCAAGAACAATGAATAAATCAGTTTGTACATCTTTTTTGAGCTGCCTGAAGTGACTGAATTTTAATCAAATTCAACATTTGCTATTTTATTTAATGAATCATGAAATGGAGAGTACATATCAATAAATACAAATAATAAGTGATTTATTTCATAGCATTTCACACTTCAAATGATTCACAATTTGTCAACAAATATTTTCTATTTGTTTCAACAACTTTGCTATGAAAGTGTTAAGTCAGGTCAGTTTTATACTTTTTGTTGCACAATATTCAGAAAAAAAACACAGTCATCAAGAATTCTTCGTAATGAACGAACTTTAAGTTATCTTTGATGTATTCCTATTTATTCAATGAATGAAATCTCTACATTGAAGTTCCTCGAAATCCTGCAAGATTTCATGTTGAAGCATTCCACGTTATTTTTATTTTGAATCCTGAATTTCCAATCCCCATGCTTGATCTACAGCGAAATTGTATGGGTGTGTATATTTTATACATCATCTATCTCAGGTTGTTTCTCTTTTACAATTGAAGCTAAGTTTGAAAATTTTCAATTCATCAATGATGAAAATAATATTATTTCACAAAAAATTCTGCAAATTTATTTGTCTTGAAAAATATATATTCAATCATTTAATAGGTTATATCGATATATTTCAATCTATGATGAACACAGAAATTTTAAGTAACTTTTTGTAACTAGAAATTAAGCCCCGACTGGATTCCATGGCTTGCTCTGATGACAATCATTTTGAATCGGACGATAGTTTTCATGCAGAAATAAACTGAATTTTTTCTTTCCAGATCTCGACGACACAGCCGACAGCCTGCTCCAACAGAACTCAGCCCAGCCCCTCGTTGAACTTCATCTGACGAAACTCATGTGTTTTGTGGTCCTAATATTAGTCAGTGCTCCGCTTGTGTTCTAACAGATTTCTATTAAGCGAGGCGGTTGTTCCGCTGTAGTTTATACCTTCTGTGCAGGACAAAAAGTGGGACGTTTTTTGACTGAAACTCTCGCGGTTCGGAGCTAAAGAACTATTTTTATATATGCTTCTTGTGGCTACAAGTGGTTCGAGTGATAGTAAATCAAGTTGCGCTGCGATAACTGGAAAGCACATCGTCGCGAACGTTAGGTTCTTGTTTTATGTTACTCGAGTTCAGTGTGGATTCTAGATTCTCAACGTGAAGGTCTCGACTGGAAAAGAATATACTCGAGGTTCAATTTCAGTGCCCTGAAATTTATTTTTATGTTGAAAAATTCTAAAACCAGTTTCGTTACAAATACTCAATAATGTGGATTCAGTTGTCAATGTATAAGCTCATCTCATTCCTGATGATCTGCACATGTGATTTCAAGTAAATGATAGATATCCTACCAAATTGATGAGTATGAGTGTTATTTCTAGTCAATGTTTCCCAATTTTCATTATTTATATATATATTATTTATATTATCTTGATTCACAGGAGCATTTTGAATAATCTTCCAATGAAACAGGTTTTGGATATGTCTAAAAATTCCATATTCATATAGTTATACAGTTGATTGAAGTATTTTTAGAAATACGGTTTGCCTGTAAGGCTAGAAATTTTCATACTACTATGCTGAGGACCTGTCACTCCTCACCCCTGCACATCATCAACCTTCATATCTTTGAAAATGTAAAAAAAATCATCAAGTGATTTCGACGAGCACAAGTACCTACCAGGCGACTCGAAAAGGGTGTTAAATAGGAACAAAAATGAATTTTTCTCTGTGAGGCTGAAATTTATATATCAGCACCCCAGAGGTAAAGTGTGTTAAGTCACAAAATTACACAAAACAGGGATTTTTTGGTTCCATTATTGACTCAAAGAATGTAAACTGCCATTATTTGGTGACTTGATATACCCAGGGAGTCAAAAATGTCGTTTCAAGCGTAGTACAATATTTCCTAAATTGATTGAGGCTGCATTATATCTCAGCTTTCATTTAAAATGATGCGGTTTTCGCGATCCTGTGTCACTTTTTTGTAAAACTTTTAAATCTACAAACAGAAATATTCCATTTTTTTTCGTTTCCGGAATACAGGGCGAAAATAAAAATGTACACTTTCTGAAGATGTTATTATTTCTTGGGCCCTATATAGAAACATATTATGAAAATGTTCATAATATTATTTTTACATAGAAGTCCAGTGGCGTATCTTGAAGTTTTTATCGGATAAATATTATGAGATATAGCACAAACTTAGGATGTTTCAAATGAAACACATCGTATTTTTTTACGTCAAATTTTCCAATTTTTTCTGAATACAAAGATGTACCACAATCTCAACTTCAATAATGTTCAGCGTCAAATAGTATTTTCATATATTTTCTTTCTTATATAGGGCCCGAGAAATAATAACATCTTCAGAATGTGTGCATTTCCATTATCGCCCTGTAAGAAGATGTAATATTTCTGTTCGTGGATTTGAAAGTTTTACAAAAAAGTGAGATATTATGCAGTTTCAACCGATTTAGGACACAGTTTACTATGCCAAAAACGACTGTACTATATGATGAAAAAATCAATGTTAACAAATCAGTTGATGATGAAGAATAATAATAAGACTTATTTTGTCATCACCTCAGACGAACACATATATAAATTCCAGCCATACAGAAAAAACTTCTTTTTTGTTCGTATTTTACACCTCTTTCGAGTCGCCTGGCAGGTAATTAGGCTCATCGAATTCGCTTGTCAATTTTTTTTTTCAACTTAACAATGAATGAACAAAATCTTATGAAAGTTTCAACCTTCAATTTTTTTACACTTTCAAAGATATAGAGGTTGATGATGTGCTGGGATGAGGGTTGCCAGGTTATAGTTTCCGTTCTAAGCATACTAGGAACTTTCGCTATAAAAATTTCTAGCCTTACAGACAAACCGTTACTCGAAAGGTTCACTAGCTCTTGGACTATACGCTGATCTTCCATCACATTCATAAGATCTCTGGAGATGTAAAGCGTTGTTTGGGGGCACAATTGACCATCAGATCGCAGTGGACTGTAACCGCTTTTAAACTATTAACTATCTCACTCAAAAATTTTACAAAAAAAAACAGGGACGCAAAAATCAGCTCTGGTTTCATTTTTTTTAAAAATTGTTCGAAATTCAAATGATCGATCATGTAGAAAGAAGAAATATGTGTACCTGTTTCTCATGACATAGACGCTCTAGGCCAATCGCAAAAATGTAGAAGGAATGCATCACTTTGAAGTGTGTTTGCTCTATAATAGCTATCAACGTTTTCGATTGACTCTTTCAGGTCGACCTTTTCAGATAAGCTTTCTTGTTCACTATCTGGCAAGCGGCAGTGCTAACGTCCATCAGTGCGCATCATTTCTATGCTGTCAAGTAGTTTAGTATGGAAAGGTTACTTTCCACATGAATAATCACCAGAGCTGCGGCAAAGCACTATTCCCCAAAACACTTTTCAAAAGCAATGCTCAGTGCTCAATAAATGAGTGCTTAGTTATCTCCAAAGAGCTCACGAGCACGTCTGCGGATTACTTACCACTGAGTTTTCTCCTATTTCGTCGAATATACGCGATCGTCACCGACGGTTTGAGACCCTTAGATCTAGATTTGATACTGAGTCGAGTGATGATCGTCTCACGTAAGTATGTGACGTTAAAGGTTCAGTTCATAGATGTGGTAAATTTATTAAACACCTCTTGAAATTTTATGAATATTGATGTCTTTAATTATCTACCCAGGTTAACAATGAAGTCCTGCATTTGCAGGGATCATAAATCTTGACAGGAGAGTGAATAAATGGTCAGCTCTTATCTCAGTAAAAACATAAGGATGAAAGGAATATCATATGAGATGTTTGAGCATTCAATGGGTCTCCTAACAAGGACTATAAGCTATAAAAGCACCGAATATATCTTCCTGTCGATAATTTTTCATATAACAACTCATTTTTCAACTTATAATTTTATACAGAAAAAGTGTTCAGAACTTTGTGCTTAAAATATCGAATAACCCTTACAAAGTGGTCAGTAATCGAGAAATCTTTCGTGAAAAGCGGTTCCTAGAGATCGCAGCTTGGAAGCATTTTTTTTTCAGTGCTTCGAGGACTAAAATTCAGTTCTCGGTACAGCTCTGGTAAGCAACGATATTCTTCCTACGAGTTTGAGATACACTTCGACCAGAAAAACTTTTTTCATCGTTTTGTGTGAAGGGATATTAGACAGCTCGCAGCTCATATAATAGAGACAAAACATGACCAACCCATCGATACATGTCATAATTTCATGAAGAACTACTTTTCAATATTCAATCTTTATTCAATCAAGAAGGTCATCAACATTGAAATTAGCCTCTCGAACAATATTACCAGCATTGATAATATTCATGATTAGATCGACAAACTTCAGTGAATATTCTAGACATTATTTAAGAGATGATTTCTACATCAAACTTTGACATATATTTCGTCTAAAAAAGGTGCTGGCTGTTGTGTGACATCGTCCAGTTGCACCGGTTTCGAGAAAAACTGAATGATCGTTTTGTGAAGAATCATTATATGGATGAAATATTATTTCATTTACGTTTCGTCTCATTCTACTGTTTTGATTAGGTCACCTCCAAAAGGATCTGAGCTCTATTTTTTGCATAATATGATTTCGGTCGAAAATGTCCCAATTGTCTGAAACATCCACTAGAAGTTAGTCGCTCTTATTATGGGACACTCTGTAGATTCGTGTTTTGTTAAAACTAATCGATATGATAAATAAACATT
The DNA here is from genome assembly GCA_038502775.1 of Hippodamia convergens. Classification (NCBI taxonomy): domain Eukaryota; kingdom Metazoa; phylum Arthropoda; class Insecta; order Coleoptera; family Coccinellidae; genus Hippodamia; species Hippodamia convergens. The sequence continues at coordinate 21,787,998 of CM076609.1, read as the reverse complement.
CCCAAAATGATCTTCAAAATATCAGTGTTACTAGCAAATAAACGAAGCGACCCAATAAACGAAACCACCACTGCTAGCCAGATAGCCCGTATAAAGTCCGGGAGAGTGAGAGAAATAGCATATCCAAAAACTGTCCAAAATGAAAATGTTTATATGCTTTACGAGAGATTATCTTCTGGACACCTGTTTATACAGATTGAATCAAATTTCTCGTTTTGTTGGCTATCTTCAGTTGAATCATATAATTTCCTGGTTGTAGATGAGCGTCTAGCGAACAATTAAAGGCGTAAGGTGAGAACATGTCATGGTATATAATGAAAAATATCTGAAAATTTTCATATTCACGGTGGGTATTATAGCGGGGAGAATCTAGTATCCATACACCTGCATGAGAATCAATTCTGATAGAAGTTACTCATTGACAGCTTCATGTCCTCTTATGTATAACTTTCGGTTTTCACTGGATGTGAGCTGTTATTGTGATGAATTTTTCGGATCAGATTGTTTATAGTTCTATGTCAAAATGTCAAAGGGACCAAATTCCTTACAACAAACGCAGATCTTTTTTTCAAACGTAACGTCATATTTCGAATAGATCATCCAGAAGTTCAACTCTTTTCTTCAGCAGGAAAAAGTGTTGCTATGTAATCGATGAACTTTTATTCCTCTTTCAGAAGGATAAAGTGACAACGCATGAAAACCATAACTTGTGAAGTTTCTATTGATCCATTGATTATGACGACAGTTGAGGAAAATTCAATCAAGATATTCAAATTGCATGAATTCGAGAACTTCTGAAGAAAAACTAACATAATATTTCATTCGGAGAAGAAGTTGATTTTCATTGCTGACTACGGTCTGCCGTATTTACTTTATATGTTCAGCATCTTGATATATTTTCCAGTTATCAATGTAATAATGACCATTGACTGAAAACTGTTACTGTGTAGTTGATAGTTGTATATACCCAAATATTTTAGAACTAAAGAACAAGGTTTGTGACTCAATAAATTCGAACCAAACTCAGAGAGTTAGTTTATTGACCTAAACCTGAATTGAAGAATTTCCACTTCATACAGAACACATACGACTTTGTATCCTACTCCCAGATGAAAGAGTGTTTTCTTACCATGGATCTGGTGTTTTCGTTAACGAAAATATCAAGGGACGAATTACAACTAACGAAGAAAAACATCATATCTTCATTTATTTCTTTCTTGTTACTTTCATTCCAGGGCGAGTTATATTATGAAAAGTTCAGCGATGAGTAATCCTAACAGTATATCTTTTTTGACATGGTTCATGCTGACTGATACTCTTTGTGAAGATTGTCCTCCAGATGGCGTTGGTGAACTCTTCTGACTAATAACTTTTACCTATTCGTTACATGGCAGGAAAAATAAAAAGTGAAATAATATCAAAGAGCATTTTCACAAATCAAAAAATCAAATCACACAAATATATTGGTGTGCAATCGAACAATTTGACAAATGGAAATATCATTGAATTTTGCTACTCTACAAGGTTCCATACAGCATGAAGGAAATGAAATATTGTTATGTGTTTATATTAACCTGATTCAAGAAAGATGTGCTCAGAAAAGTATTACAAACCGTTTTTTTTTGATGATTTTTCCACTTCAACCAATAACATCCAACAGATCTCTGGACCTATAACACATACCAGGCATTTTAGCGATGGAGCACTTCTTAGTATTTTTTCATTTATTTCAACTTTCGTGATGATATAATATAATATTTTACCGAATGAAGACGGAATAGCTTTCGAGTTATACGAGCGTGTGAGGTATACCTCAAATTAAACACAATTTGTTCCTTTACATTTACATGAATACTAGTAATACAGTTGTCAAATTTTCAGTGACTATATCGAGTATTTCAGGGCATTCATACTTACTGTGAGCTGTAGGGGTCCCCGTTCACTGGCACCTTTGTCAAAGCAGCTATTTGGTTACTTTGAAGAAATTCAGATGAAACGCAGACTATTCAAGTCGCCGTGACTGAATAATTGCGTCAAGATCAGGATCTAGACCTATTTAGAGGGCAATGAAACAGTGTATCGTGTCGGCAGAAATGTACCAGGTGGGTTACTAGCCAATCCCTAATGGTAAAATTCTGGAAGGAAAAAAAACACAAAATGAATTTTATGAAATTTTCCTTTCAGATGTCAAGATATCTGAATAACAAAATTGAAAAACTGTCCTTGAAACGACTGAGGTTATTTTTTTTTTCTTTTTCTTTGGCACCCGCTCACTTACGATTATTCAAGGAGAGTCCTTTCGGAAGACGGGAGAAAACGGCCAATAGAAATCAGTAGACGAAAAAAAAATTTCATTCTAATTCTAAAAAAAAATTTGTCATCTGAGAAGCAGTGGGACTCACGAAAACATATTATATATGTTCCTTACAATAACGTTGCTACATGTATACCTATCAACTTGAAAGCAATGATACTTGAGAAAATATTCCTATGCATTACAAAAGCATGGTGCTACTTAATACATTAATTGGTTACCTGCATACTCACAAAAGCATACATATGTACCTACTTAAAAACGTTAATTTGAATCACAAAATCGTGGCTACTTTTGTACATAAATTGGTCACCTGCATAAGAGCAGAAATGAACATGTTATCAAATACTGAGCAGTTCCTGCATTGGGCTTGAAATTTTATAATCAAGGGATTGACTTTCTGTCGTACAGCTTCAGAGGAAGTGTTAATCGAAATAGTTTGTCCACTTACAGGACCAATTTGAATTATGTACGTGTACGCACTACATGATAATCATTATCCGAATAGCACCTCATATCTGAATATCACCGAAAAAATGTAAAAAGTGGATCAGTGATCAAAATTCCTGAAAGTATTATGTATGAAATTCTTGTGCTCAAAAATAGTTGTGAGAAAAATATCTCCGAAGTTGACTATTTCAACCCCTTCTCAGCAGGCCCTCTTTCGCCTAGGGCACTTTGGGCAAGTGCCCAGGGCCCCGCGATCGATAGGGGCCCCGCTCAGATCAATTGTTTCGAACCGAAAGGATCGAAGATTTCCTCAATGACGTTTGGAAATTCCCCATTTCATAGAAAATTCCCCTATATTATTATAGAACTGATTTATTCGAAAAGACCTAAACTGTTCTTTCTTTCAAAATTACCTTTCACGTACTAAAATTACCTTCAGGTAAAAAGGCGGAAGTGATCATTCACAATAAGTCCAAATGGATTGGAATTCAGAGTCTTTCATCAACAAGTTCTCGAAGGTTAAATTTTTATGACCCTTGCTCATTCATACTGGTATACACTAGATAAGAGCAATTATTAGCTTGTGTTATTTGTTGGGGTGGTTAGCCATAAAACATCTGTTCGAATCGGATTGTTGATTACATCCTTGTATTCATTAGGAAACTTCCAAGGAAATCCCCATTTAACTACATAATTTCAGACAGCGCTACAAAACAAGAAATTAGTTGCGAATCAGAGGGCCCCGCAGAACTCGCGGTGCAGGGAGGTTCGGCAACAAAGGGGCCCCCCAAGTCAAACTAAAAGCATAAAATGACGCCCCAATAATTTCATTCTATTGAACTTGCCGGTTTGCGACATTTTTCCCATGATATAATGAACAAAACTCATACAAAGAAGGTACAATTATCATTCCTGAAAAATAGAGAAATACTCCTGAATTATAAAAAAACATATGAGTTCTCCAGTAATTCAACTAGAAATTTAAATTATCACTCAATCACTCCATGTGCTACCCTGTTTTCAAGGGTTTTTTTAATATACCGTCAAGCTTTTCAGGACTCTCCTCAAATGTGTCGCAAACACGTCTATCAGACTTTTGAGCTTACCTACTCAGCTTTGGACAAGAAGTGGCCAGAAGCTTGGTGATAGACAAGTTGATGGATATGTTTGCACAGAAAAATTAAAAAGGTGAATGCAATTTTGTTATAAAAAATTTTTTCAAATTCTTATCATTTCCAAGTGTAATTCAGAAACCGTCAAGTGTATTTCAGATTAGTCACTTCAATTTCAGAAAGCGTCAATTGAATTTCAGATTAGTCAATTGAATTTCAGATTAGTCAATTGAATTTCAGAAAACATTAAATGTATTTCGGATCACTCATTGAATTTCATATGATATTTTCTGAACTTCAATTGACAAATCTGAATAACATTTGATGTTTTCTGAAATACAATTGACTAATCTGAAATACAAGTGATGTCTGAATGTCAACTGACGGTTTCTGAATTACAATTGGAAATGGTCAAGTTTCTTGTTACTTTTATATCAGAATTTACATTATTTTGTTTAGAAATTTTTGTTATTCAATATATAAATTATTTTCATAACATTTTTTTCATTATTTCCCTCTGAGAAATCTTATCATGAATAAAAGATCTATAGAGGGGGGCCCCGATGAGGGGAGGCCGAATTTTGCGCCACGCCACCACAAGAAATTTCAGGGGATTTCAAGCTAAAAAATCCCTTCTCCCTTTCGAGTACCGAAATTCCGTAAATCGGCGAAAGTCTCTCGATTTGATAATTAAATTACATCACGGCATTTACATACCGTGTCTATGTGTGTCGCGAATAAACCTACTCGGCGGTAGGGAATTCCCCTGTATTTGTATTTTCTTCTTCTTCTTCTTCCTTCTCTATTTGTATTTTGTATGTGGTATTGTGGGTAGGGGCCCCATTATCCTAATGTGCCCAGGGCGTCCAAGAGGTTAAAGACGGCAATGCTTCTCAGCATTCTTCAAGAGGGTGAAATTTCCAAAACCTTCAGTTTTATCGAAAAATAATATCTAACAAGTTTTGTGTTTTTATCTCAATAAACAAGGGATCATATAAAAACATAAAATTTCTACTGATTGTTCAACAATAATGTGACGACCTAAAAACGTTTACGAAATCACTACTGTCAATTTTTAAACACATTCAAAACCTGCGAATATCAACGCTGAAGAAATTCCAAGTGCATGTGAGTAAAAACTGACTAGTATTTCTGCACATGCTGGAAATACATTCGAAACTTGATTAGTCCAGGGTGTAGCGAAGCGAAATACAAAATTAAAAGCTTAAACTCGCGGCTCCGTTCTTGTAATATTTCAATTCGAAACGGTACTGATAGGTTTGCAACCCCACATTCATAACCTCATGACGAAGGAGAGACAGGCACGTGACGAAGCGCTCTTGCGTAGGTTCAATGATTTCTTGTTCAAGTTCGCATTCGGTAAATCTCCAGTAACTTTTGAATTATCCATTAGAAAATTATACTATGAGAAGCATTTTTCATCGGGAATAAATGCAGCGGATAATCATCACCAAAGCTTTTATATGAATACATACCATGACAATAGGGAGCCCTTTTCGAATTGAACATCATTTCGAATTGAAATGTTGAGAATGATTATCGTAGATTATCCTCAGCAGTTACACATATGAAATCGCTGATTTTTTCATAGAACTATAGGACTATTCTGCCGTTCTTCTTCTTCTTGAAATAGGACGGAGTCCTGTCATTTCTGTCATGTGCCTTCTTGTGACATTAATAATGTCCAGCTGTCATTCCAACGTTTTGGGGGCCTACCAACTGGTCTTTTCGTTCCTGGATTTTGCGTTTTGGCCCACTTCGCAAGTCGCTCTGGACCCATCCGATCTACGTGATCCCTCCAATAGCAGCGCCTTGTTCTCACCCATCGAACAACGTCCTGTACTCCTAATTCTAGCAGAGTGTCTGTATTGCGTATTCTATCTCTCAGTGTTATTCCTTTTATTGTTCGCAATATTTTCATTTCTGTTGTTCTCATTTTTCTTTTTGTTTCTGAAGTCTCTGCTCTCGTTTCAGCAGCGTAAGTCAATATGGGTCTTATACAAGTTTTATAAATTCGCGTCTTACTTTCAGTGGTCATATATCTGTTTCTCCATATTACATCTCGTAAACACCCTGATATTCTTGCGGCCTTCCTCACCTGAGTGTCCACCTCCTTCGCTATGCATCTGTTGCTTGATGTTACTACACCCAAATAGCTGATATTCATAACCTGATCTATGATTTTGCCATTTACTACTAATTTGCATCGTATCGGTTCTTTGGATATTACCATAGATTGTGTTTTTTCGCACGAAATTTCCATATTGAGTTTCTGAGCTGTCAAGTTGAACCTATGTAGGAGGCGCTGTAAGTCGTCCTCATTTTTAGCCGTCAGAAATGCGTCATCCGCATAGCAGAGTATCCTCAGACGACGATCGCCCATTTTGAAACCGGCGTTAATTTCATTTACACTTTCAATTATCTGGTCCATTATTGTATTGAAAAGGCACGGACTAAGACTATCTCCCTGTCTGATCCCAGATAAAACCTTAAGTTCTCTCGTGAGGCCATGTTCTGTTCTTATCTTCGTTTTATTGTTAGTATTGAGTTGCCTCACTAGGTTAATATGATGTTGATTCACGCCTTTTTGTTTCAATCGATCAATAACATCCCGGAGTTTCACTCTGTCAAATGCTTGCTTCAGGTCTATAAAACATGTGTACATAGGCTTATTGAACTCTATGGATTTTTCTATTAGTTGACGTAGTATGAATATTGCATCCACAGTAGATCTATTTGGACGGAAACCTTGCTGCTCCTCGGAGATCTTTACCTTAGCATTAATTTTAGTCGCTAGTATTTTTGTTAATAACTTTAGTACACTGCTAAGTAATGTTATACCTCTATAGTTCTTTGGATCGGATTTTTGTCCTTTTTTATATATTGGTATTGTTATACTCGTCTTCCAATCCTCGGGTATTGATCCAGTATGCTCTATCTTGCTGTATAGTTTCATTAGTTCTCTCTCGATCTTTGAGCCTCCATATTTGAGCAGTTCATTTGGAATACCGTCTGTGCCTGGGGATTTTCGGTTCTTCAGTTTTTTCAGTGCTGTCTGTAGTTCTTCAAGTGTGATCTGATCCTCTGAATCATACGGAGAAGAAGGGCATCCGGTGTTCAGTTGGTCCTCGTTACCAGCATCATACAGGTTTTCAAAGTATGTTACCCACGTTTCTTGGTCTATAGCGTTAATCACCACTTCCTCGTTCACAGCTTTCTTTCTCTTCCGCAGCATGTTCCAGATCTTCCTCTGACCTCCGTATAGATCATGCTCCATTTCTACCGAGAAATTTTCCCAGTATTTTTTCTTCAGTTCTTTAATTGCATTAGTTGTTCTGTTTCTCACTGCTTTGTACACTTCGTAATCTTCGTTTGATCTATTGTTGATGTACTTTATGTAGGCGTTCTTCTTTTCTCTTGCCAGCTCTTTGATTTCTGGGGTGAACCATGGGTTATTATTCTTTCTATTGGTGTCTATTGTTCTTTCTCCTACGGCTTCCTTAGCACTATTTTTTAAATTGTTCTTTAATTTTACCCATGCGGCTTCTACATTATCCTCTTCTGTTATTGGGTTTTCATTAATTTTCTTGCATAGTCGGCTTTGGTAGAGATATCTGGTGCTTTCATCTTTGAGAGATTCTATATTAAATTTTGTGATGAAATTGGCCACTTTCTTTTTCTTTGCTATGTGTGCTGTACGGTACTTACATAGAACTAGTCTGTGTTGTGTACCCACATTTGCTGACGTTAATACGCGTACATCGAGTATCTGAGAGGGATGGACTTTTCTATTTGTAATCACATAATCGATTACTGATTTCTGACCTCTCGTATTGACGAAAGTGTACTTCTGTTGTTCCTTGTGGTTAAAATACGTATTATTGATGCGTAGTTCGCTGAGTGCACATGTTTGTATCAGAATATCTCCGTTGTCATTCTTGTATTCTTCATTGAAATTGTGCATGATACCCGGGATAACCGAGTTTCCAACTCTTGAGTTCAGATCGCCAATAATGAACGCTTTGTCTCTAGTGGGAATCCTTTGTAAAGTGTGTTGTAGGATGTCGAAAAACTCCTCTCTTTCTTCTTGAGGTTTACTGACATCTGGCGCATATACACTTATCAGGTGTGTTGTTTCATTGGCTAGTTCCATGGTCATCTGCATAATGTTGTGATTTATGTATATCACCTCTTTTATATCCTTTTCAAATTTTTTTTTTACTAGCAACCCTACACCACCCCGTGCTCTCAGGTCCTTGTCAACACCACTATAAAATAATATATAGTTTTGGTATCTTTGATTTCCTTTCCCTTTTTTCTTGGTCTCTGAAAGAGCGCAGATGTCTATTCGGTTCTTTTCCATTTCCATGATGATTTCGTAGTCTTTGTTAGTCCAGGATGTAATATTCCAGCTTCCTAATCTTATAATGTTTTGCTTCCGTTTCCATATTCGTTTCCTTTTTCGTGCCATGTCGTCATTAGTGTTCCGTCCAGTATCCGAGGCTGATATAACAGTTCTGGGAGCATCTGAGTTTTTTACGAAGGGCAGGTTGCTAACCTCACCCTTCAACCCTCCTCCTTGATCCGGGCTTGGGACCGGCAGTGATAATCAATGGGCTACTCGATCCACCCATCGACCACCCCAGGCGGAGTTATTCTGCCGTTCAACTAGTTATATTATAAACTCGTTTGTTTGTCTCTCAGGAATCTAACCTGTAACCATAATTTTTTTTTCAAATCATACAACAATAAGATTCTTTTGCACCATCGTTCTTTGAAGTTAAGAATATCTTTGATTATTTACAGTTGCACGACTGTCACTCAAATGAAATTCAAACGTGAGAGACCTCATAATATAGAACAATATTTTATCATCTATCTAGGGACTCTTAAATCGAAATATCTAGTGATATTTCAGTTTTTCATATTGTTGAACTCCACCCTAGTTCAAGAAAGCCTTTTCATTGGCTGGCCGAAAACAGATAGTCGTCATTTCCTTAACCTAGCTTTACTCTCATTCAGACGATTTCATACTTGTTGGAATTTCCATCGAGGTAGAGGAAGAGAAAGAAGCATATCCTAAATTTCCATTACTACGAAAGTGTTACCCAAATCCGCCATGTTGCGGAGTTAAATTTGTGGCGGGAATTTTGTATATTTAAATTTTTTCCTTTCGAAGTTTGGTAGATTTTCTTTTATTGGCAAAAAGGTGAATAAATAATGATCGGAACAAATCAAAAAGTCAGAATATCCTAAACAATTGCTTTAGATGTATTGAACAGTAAGGAATCAAGAATTTGTTCTATTTCCTTCAATTTACGTACAGGGTGATTTTTGATATTTTACTCAATAGCTATCTTAGTAAATATTGGTCGTACACGAAAGTTTAAATTGACAGTACTTTTTAGGGGCATCCAGAATTCAGTTCTAGGAATTGCATAAATGGAAATTCTAAGCGAATTGTTGTTTTTCGAATGGCACACCCTGTATTTTATTTTTCAAATAGGTTGCGCTCTTTCTTCTCATTTTGAATATATATACTTTATTGAAGTTATCTCTGGCAGTTTCCTTAAAATATAGATATTTTCCTCTCAATCTAAGGCAGCTGTGGAATGCAACACGAGAATGATGCGATTTTTTTATATCAAAGAAACCGTGGATAATGAAACACCTGATATTAATAGAATTTATTTATTAACTGGAAGTTGAATTAGGTATTCAAATGATATCCATTCACTTCTAGACAGAGTCTATATCTTTTTTTCAAGTTTTCAAGGATTTTCCTCACCACTTATGGAATATATTTCTTCCTCTATTCTGAATTTAATGTCTTCAATATTTTGCGGACGGGCCATATACACTTTTTATCTCAAGTATCTCCATTGAAAAAGTGTCCAATGATGTTAAGTAGGGACAATCAGGAGGCCATAGAAAGGAATTTCGATATAATAGAATCACTGCATTTCCGAGTGGCGTTCTACAGCTGCCTTAGATTTTGACAAAAAAACTCATAATTTTCAAAAACTGCCGAAAAAATTTCAATAAAGTATATATATTTGAAATCAGAAGAAAGTGCGCTAATGATTAGGAAAATAAAATACAGAGTGTGCCATTTGAAAAAAAAGATTCATGGGGAATTTTCAGGTTAACGATGCTTTTATTGAATTCTTAGTATTGAATTCTGAATGCCCATAAGAAGTTGGTACATTATTTGGGCTATTTCCATTATCTATACTGTTGGAATTCACCGACGTTTCGGCAAGCATTCGCCTGCCGTCATCAAATTAAATTCCAACAGTATAGATAATGGAAATATCCCAAATAATGAACCAGCAAATATTCCATTATCAAGAATATCTCGTTCACAATTCCCATAAGAAGTACTGCAAATTTTGCCCTTTGAATTTTTGTGTACGACCAATATCAACAGAGATAGCTATTGACTAAAATAGAAACAATCACCCTGTACATACAAATTCGGATAATATGCAATGAAACAGATGGGAGTCACAAAAAAAATTATTTCTTATACCCCTATCAATTTAAATTGTATGCAACAATAATTCAACCATGTCGTATTTTCAAAGGTCAAAAATTGGAGTTTTCCACCATTAATTGGCGAGTTAGATCAGAATTAACTGTACAAGAAACCATTTTTTATATGTTTTTCCACTATGAAGAACTTCCAAAAACCACTAACGAATAATGAATATGGCGAAAATTGCAGAACCTACAGTTTGGAACACGTCGAGGTCGACCATCTCGGGTGCCAAATCTAGATTTGATCAGGTGACACTATTCAAACGTTATACTTTCATGAAAATTTTTTGAGTTTTCCTATAATTCCATAGAAAATAACAAATTTTCAGTCAGTTTGATAAATTATGTTGGGTTATAGTCCCATCCACAAATTTGGGGTTAGGTGTATGGCAGGGATGTTGCGGATGCCGATTTTTACACATCTACGGATACGGATTTTTAGAAACTCACATCCGCGGATGCGGATGCGATGCAGATGTTTAAGATCTTCTATAAATTTAGACTATGAGTAAAAAAATTAAACAATGATAAACTTGTTATTAACTGTCGTTTGGAGAGTAGCTTTTATTGCATATTTTACAATGAGCCTCATCATTGTCCTCTTTGTGTGGTTCGAAATGTTTTTATATACTTTGTGTCGGTGGTGACATTTTTAATTAACTGCAGATAATTCAATAATAAACGGGACCATTCCCGGAAAAATAAAAAAAATGGGTTTAAAATGATAAACTTCACCTACAGTGAAACAAACTATCGGTGAAACATAATGACATTCACCTGAATATTTCCCAATTAAAAATATTTCAGGTACACACCAAATTCACAATATTATTCAAAGTTCATCATTGCATTACTTTACGACAAGTGATCCAAAACACAAAAAAAAACGTTTTGATTAATCAACAATAAACATTTTTCGCCCCATTGGCACGCGCCAATTGTCGGCCGCGCCCATTTTTTCTTCTCGCAACTCTCAAATTGTATTACATCCACATCCGCATGAAAATCCGCATAAATTCTTGCGGATGCGGAAACGGATGCAGAAGTCCATACTTATGCGGAAGCTCCGCATTTGCGGATGCGGATGCGAATATTCGCAACAACCCTGGTGTAAGGATCGATTTAAGGAACGATGGTGCAAACGGATCTAAATGAGTTATAAAAGAACAGTTGCGTCAATAAATGTATTCGAATCAACACAAAACACAAATACAGAGAAATAAAATACTGTACTAAAACCATCACTCGTTATCACGATACGACTTGATGCAACCAGAGTTCAAAACAATGTGAGTATCATGTGTAATTGACCGGAAATATGCCTGTTTATCTATCATACTCCGATAATTGAAACGTTTCATGCAAAAATAGACGTAAATAATTTGGTCATTAATTTCGCTCCGCGATGTGCTCATTAAGGAAGCTCTTCGTTCATTTCGAACTCGGAAGGACCGACGAGTGCGGCGAATATTGATTGCTCGGCTTTCTTAGCGTGCGAACAACATTTTGATATGGAAATTTTCGTGCAACCTGATGAAGAACAGCTCAATAAACTGACTGAAAAGTGCAGTTTGGTGAAAAGAATCTATGAATATGTTGGGGTTAGAGATTTGGGTTTCCCCGTAATTGGCAAAAAATACCCCAATGAGTAATATGAATGCCTGGCGATTCCTATTATTGCTTCTGGAAAGCTCTTCGATTTCCCCATTGAAACAGCTGAGACATGAAGGAATTGTAAGATATAAGTCAACAGCATATGCATAGATGGAAGATGCGATAAAGTTTGAGTACGCATTACAAAAATCAAGAATAAAATGATAAAGTTTGTGGTCTTATCTACAAAACTGAACTCGATAACATAACTGCCTATTTGGAGAGGGTGTCCAATTTTCAGTTGTCATATCAGAAGTCTTGAAGATTTACTTACCAAATGTTCAATATCCGCTGGACTTCTTCTGGTTTAATTACACTTATATTTTGAAGACGATCGAAAATAATCTCAAGATTAATCAATAATGTCCTCGGTAATCACTTTAGGTATAGGTGTATTTTGGGATTTAAGACTATTGAAAAGCTGGATATTATCTTCTTTACCAAAATGTGACATGACTCTATGGGCAATAACCTAAATAACTTGAACTTCTATACACTAATTCTCCTTCATACTACTAACTGATCTTTACATTAACCACGACATTCTTTTTACTTCTATTTACTCTTAATTTCTTATTTTCTTTAGATGTTTATATTCAAGTGAAATACTATTATACAATTTACTAAGATGTACTGTGTCTGACCTAAAACTAACACTATCATTTAAATTTAAATGAATCATTTCAAATTTATTTATTTTTTTACAATTTTTTTCTTCATCATAAATCCTAACATTTTCAGAATCTGTCTGATGATTCAGGTTAAAAAAAAAGGGAACACAGGGCAGTCTTCTCTCTATTCTTTACATATTTTAGATCATTTTTATGTTTTTAGTTCCTGTTTCTAAATACTGTTATGTCTGCCGAACATAAACTTCAGGGCAATCACTACAAGGGATGCTATATATCAAATTTGAATTATATTTTTCATCCAGTTTATTTTTCAAGTTACTTTAAAGTTTATTTACTATTTTTGAATTATAGAAAACTAGCTCTGTGTTCTCAATTTTTAATGTACTCCTTATTTCCTGAGAAAGGCCAGGAATGTACGGTACCTTATAATAGCCTTTTTCTTTTTTTTTTCTTGTCTGGAGTCCTATTAACTTCTGCCCTTGTACAAGATGGTATTGAAATCTTTTGGAGTAGTTCACTTATTTTTCGTTTAGTGAAAGCTCTGGGGTAGTTGACTCTCTTAATAGTATCTTGATGGAAGCAGGTATTACTCAATTTGATCGATCTGAATAAAATATTATTGAGTGCTCCAAACAATATTCTATTCAGATCTTACACCAATGGGATACTGATGCCTAATGAGGCTCGATAGATCCACTTCAACCCGTACCTTGGGGTGAAGTGGATCAATGAATATCAACTTTTGCAATAACAGGGCCGAATTGATTTGCGAAAATTTACCTTTTATAAGTCAATTCAAGGCACGAGTTATCAATCTGAGGGGTTGAGAACAGGTACTGAACGATGATTCAGAATCTTGCACGATCATATATAATTCATATACGACACATTTGAAAAAGGAGAGCAGGGAGTTCCTAGACGAAATAGAAAAAAGTCGACTAGAAAACCAGACAAAAAACGATCACAGAATAAAAACATATTTAAACTCTCCCCGATCCTTTGAATATGTCTGAGGTTAAGCCTATATTCAAAAATGGCAACAGGAAAAAGTTGAAACATTATCGACCAATCACGGTAATTTCAGTCATGTCAACAAATTTCAAATTGTAATAATTTATATTTCAATAAAAATATCTAGTAGTTTGAGCAGTACAGTCTGTTGGGAGGGACGCAATTTTCTGGTGTCTCTGATGCGATAATGGCTCTTGTGTGTCGAACCTTGAGGTGTTTTGAGGAGGGTGACCTGCTAGATCATTCGTCTGCGAGGATCACTTGATTCTGCTGTTCTAGCTGGAGCCAAGGGTTCTCAGATGACAGTTTGGAATGAATGGATTCATATCTGCCAAATAGGAAACACCTGAAAGATGAATTTTTATTGCCATTTCATTCGTAATATTTATTATTGACCTTCCTAGACATCACATCATTCATAACCTATTTTGCCTTTCTTAACTGTTGCTGAAGGGAGATGCTACTCTAGCGAGAGCTGAAGACTGAAGAGTGGTTCATCTCGAATAGCTGGTACTGAAGAAGATGAAACTGCTCTGAACACTACCGTATGACGCTTGATTCCTTTCTGAGTTGATTTGCAAATGCCGACCACCTGACCAGCAATCTCGAAATCGAATTTTTTTTTTCAGAAGTATATCTGATCGGCTCTCAGACGATATTGGGTCCGTGATAAGATTTGGAGTTATTGCTTGGAGCAACAATTGCTCCAGATGTAGAATATTTGCACTGAAGTGGAAAGTACTGTGGTTTGTAGTGATGCCTTTAAGCAGGAACTGATTTATTTGGAAGTTACCTGATTTGCATATAAGAGGAGAAGGAACACTGCACACTTAATTAGAAAATGCGGTCCTATAAATTTTTGCCTGTTCTACAGATTATGTTTATACCAATCTCAGGAACAATATATCAGATTTTAATGAAATACCCAAATCCGGATTGTTCTAAGAAGCTTTTCGAAATTTCAGCCACGAAAGAAATATTTTTAAATTATGATGATAATTCTTCTTCTTTTCAGAATTTTATCATCAAACCTTAGATTCTGAATAACAAGGGACAACAGACTTTAAAACACCTCCCACTTCATAAAGTTTTGTCATACAGGCTGTTTCATGAATCTGTATGAGTAACTGAATGTTTCTTTGTTAGTGACCTTTGGACCATCCTGAATATGGTACCAAAAAATATTTCATTCTTTGTGGAGAGTTCCATCACGGTACAAAACGCGGTTGTGAGATGATTTGGGTTTTAATTCGAATTTCATAGAATTTTTCTGCAAAACTTATCTGTTTTTAGCATTGCTAACGTGTAATATCGGTTTTCGTTCAGTATAAATATTGAAATAGGTATTGACAGTCGGTCCAGAGGTGTTTTCATCAAGGAATGTACAGGATGCACATAATTCGGTGTCACTCATTTCTTCAATTCGCTAGGGTGATTAACTTATCCTGGTAGTTCAAATTATGTCTGAAATATTTCTTCATTCTGTGAAAAACGTTTTGAACGAGTCAATGTTGTTCTAGGAATCAGGTTGAAATCTGCGAAAAAAATAACGACGTCGGACATCGCGACGCTATCAAAATTTTTTCCAGAAACATATTTCTTCTATCATGTAACCTAAAACATGACATCATGCCGAATTATTTTCCTGAATACTATTTTTTTTCGTTTCTAACCGTCAGCGATCTGCAGCGTATTTCATATTTATTTTATTCTAATATATAATTTTTTCTGTGACTTCCTATAGGACAAACTGAAAATTTCGCAAAAATCTGATAAAGTGATCATTAGGTTGATTTAAATTCAATGTGTTAAAATGGTACGCTTTCATGAAGTATATCATTTTCATTTTTCATTATAAGTTACTTTTGTCGAGATATTAGGTTCACTTGGGCACATTCTTTTCTAATCTTCATTTTCGAATGGTCCAAGTTATGGGAATCAATTTGGTGTACTATATTTCTCAAGGTTAACCTCAGAAATTGATCCATAGGCGATAGGTCTGGCGATATCTGATGTTTCCATTGGTTCCTATTAATCCATTTTCGAATTCTTGATCTGAATATCACTTCACAATAGCACGGTTGTGGCAAGCAGAACATCCGTGCTTCAGCCATATATGTGTATTCCATAAACACGTTCCATACGTGTGCAAAAATATTGAAGACATTAAATTGAGAATAGAAAAAGAAATCGACAACATCTTTATATTATATGAATGCTGAGGAAAACCCTTGAAAACTTGAAGTTGATATATCCCCCCCGCTTAAAGTAAATTGGGGTCATTTGAAAACTCAATTCAACTAATAGTTGATAACTGAATAAAATAAATATCAGTTGTTTTATTATCCTTTGATATAGAAAAATCGCATAGTCATCGTGTGGCAATCCACAGCTGCTTTCGATTCAGAAGAAAATATCTATTTTTCAGAAAACTACCAGAGATGACCTTGATAGAGTATATATACTTGAAATTAGAAGAAAGGACTCTTTCAATTAGGAAAATGAAATACCAGTGAACCAATTTGGAAAGGAGAGTTAACAAAAAAAAATATATCTCGACGATTAACTTATGCAAATCTCAGTACTGAATTCCGAATATCCATAAAAAATACTACACATTAGCCGATTTGGACTTTTTTATACCTCCCATATTAACTGAGATAGTTATTGGGTAAAATAGATATGTTTGGTGTTAGTCTGCGCAACTTGTTCACGTTGAATACCGATAGCCGTTTGCGTGGTCATGCTTTTAAGCTTAGCAAGAAGGACTTCAAGACAGTGCAAAAACAACAAACACTTTTTGACGATCCGCATTTTCGGGGTGTGGAATGCTTCACCTTCTGTTGCCCATTATGGCAGTTGCCTCTACGTGGATGAGTGGTATTACTTTTTACTTGGTGGATTTGTAGGGAACTTTCACTTGTCTTAAATCACTTCTACTACTTTTACTTTTCTTTATTACCCTTTGGATTTTTTCTTGTGTTTATATATAGTCCGTTTCAAAATGATTGGCATCTCGGGCGGCTGTGGAATTTCGAAAATATGTTGGTAATATCCCATCAGTAACTTTTGAGTTCTAGGATTTAGGTTGGTGTTGATTGAAAACACTAAGTTTTGACATTTCAAGGTTTGATTTAATCTCCCGAATATATTTCAAATTTATTTATGTATGCTTATGTTCTTGATTAAATCGACAAATTAGTTTTGGACACCTCTCGCCTCGCCTAACTATAAGGAAACGTGAAGCAGTTTATCGTCGGTATTGCGAGTTTTTCAACAATTCAGCACGTTTCTGCCAGTATTAATCGCGTTTTATTAGTTATTCAGGTAACGATCATTTACTTCTTCGAGGTGTTTTCGATTTTCTCGTATAAATAAATAAGTCTAAATTTCAGTTTTCACCTAGAACTGCCAGATGAATTTTGGAGAAGAAAGAAGGCAAAACAATTCATTACGGTCAGAAGTGAGCAGTGGATGGAAACCTATTCCACATGATTATACCTTCAAAGAGACATTATACGTCGTTATTCTTTCTAAAAGCAGGAAAAATGAATAAATCAGTTTGTACATATTTTTTGAACTGAAAAGTAACTAAGTTTTAATCAAAATCAACATTTGGTATACTATTTAATGAATCATGAAATAGACAGTATTAATAAAAAATACAAGTAATAGTGATCCATTTTATAGCATATCACACTTCAAATGGTTCACAATTTGTCAACAAATATTTTCTATTTGTTTCAACAACTTGGCTATGAAATCGTGAAATTATGTCAGCTTTATTTTACTTTCTTTTCCTCAATACTCAGAAAAAATGAAACAGGGTGAGAACTTGGCTGAATTTTAGATAGTAATCAAGATTCCAAAATTTTCTGAAGAGTCTTCATAGAGAACGAATTTTAGTTATCCTTGATTATTTAATGAATGATATCTCTACATTGGAGTTCTTCGAAAACCTGCAAGATTTCATGTTGAAGTATTCCAGGCTATTTTTATTATCAATCCTGAATTTCCAATTCCCATGCTTGATCCTTGATCTACAGCGAAATAGTGTGGGTGTGTATATTTTAGTCATCATCACAGCTTGTTTTTCTTTTGTAATTGAAGCTAAGTTTTAATGTGTCAATACAACAATGACGAAAATAATATTATTTCACAAAAAAATCTTCAAATTTATTTGCCTTGGAAAATATATTCAATCATTTCATAGGTTATATCGATAAATTTCAATCTATGATGAACCCACAGAAATTTTAAGTAACTATTTGTAACTAGAAATAAAGCCCCGGCTGGAATTCCATGGCTGGCTCTGATGACAATCATTTTGAAACGGACTATATGTTTTTTGTTCAGTGAAGACACTGCCTAAACTCTGATCATTGTAATGTTAATAATAATAATAAAATATTAACAATCACCTTGTACATAATCATTCTCTACTGCACCATATTGAATTCCTAACTCATTCAGCTTTACCTTCTGTAAGATTCATTTCATCAACAATCAATGTAAAAGGTTGATTAAACTGAAATGCTATGAGTTCTAGTTGTTACTCTACTCGACCCTAATCCCGTACCATTATGAATTTCCGAGATATACCTATAGAAAATATTGCGAAATAATGAAGTTCGGGACGAAACGCATCCTACTAGTTACGAGACTCGGTTTTTTCGTTTTTTGCACGCTATAACGGCGATTCCTGAATTCATTTCGACCGGAAAGAAGCATATTTTCCAATAAAGATGCCTGGGACGAGAGTGCTCGATTCTTCTGGGCCGTGGAGTTCGGAAATTATTACTCCTTAAGGCGCTCACTGCTCAGACCCCCTTTATTAGGTATCCGTTGAGGGAAAATGAGGTTGCTCATGGATAAATTCCAAATTATAAAATCAGCATGATGAAAGAACGACGGACAGGTATCCCTAATCCGTGTACTATTGAGCCATGAAATTGGACCCTCTTTCATGCCACGAACTAGCTGCTGATAAAGCCCAAGAGATCATTGAAAACGGAAAATCGATTTTAATTTTTGCGTCATTCAGTACCTGTTATTACAACTGACCTGTTATAGTTTTTTGCGTTTTTTAATTAAAATGCTGCGGCAATGATTGCCTACAGCCCAGAATTGAAAATCTTCCGTGAAGCCCGCATCTCTTTCAACCACAAAGAAAGCACGACTTTGATTTATGTAGGGAGATTTTTCCTATCCTCTGAGAGTTTTTGAAATTGCTACCATTCGGAAATTGATGAAAACTCTGTTGAATTGCATTTACTCTTGAACGAAAAACCAGTTCTACAGTGTGGAAAAGACAAATGAAATTGATTCATTGTCCCGGTTACTTCTTCTTTTTTCAGTCGGTAGAGGTTCAAACACTCTTATTCCTCATTCTTGGAATTCCTGAAAGATGGATGTCCAGCTGTCTGACCATCTCTTCGGTGGTCTACCGCCGGGTCTTAAACAATTATGTTTATTGTCTCTTGCAAATTCGGAAGTCTTCCATAAATGATACGTGTGCGTTCCATTCCCTCCGTATTCGTCTTGTTCACCTAATTGCAATCTCGGTTACTGTAAATATTAAAACTCTGGAACCATAAAGTAGAATTTTTATTATTTCTTCAATAGCAAAATGTCAATTCCACGTTCCTTCATTCGAGTGATCGAATGAAAATCTGCAGACCTCATTGCGAAATCAAATATTCTGTCCATTTGAGACATGAAGTGCCGTTTACATTGGTAGAGTGAACAGGAGAGTGGTCGAGTACTAACTATCCTCCTACTAGCGCAATGTAAACAGGTCAGGCAAGTAACGGTAGTCTACTAAGAATAGTAAACGGTACAGTAGAGTGCAAAGAATACAAATACAGAAACAGAACATAGCCATATGTGACTTTAGACGTGGTTATGAATTATCTGTGTTTATTATTGATTTTCTCGAGTTCAATAATTTTGATATTCGCAAGATCTCATTACTGTTCGACTCATTTTTATGTTTCGACTACCGGCTTTGATTAGTTTCTGTTTGTTGTACCTCGATTTTCGAGTTAATTGTGTTCTCACATCTGCTGAATAACGGTATCTGCTGTATGAAGCATATCATACACCGCAGGACATCAGCAGAGGATGGCTATTGATCCGGAATTATCTAAATTTTTAAGGAGCGAATTTGCCAACCAGACTACTGCACTCAAGGAAGAACTGGCGAAGGTGAGAGAGAAAATAAGGCAAGTGGGATTGCGATTCGAATCGTGTGAGAAGAGAATCTATAAAGTAGAGAGCGAGATTCTCCATATCAAAAGAAATGCCTCAAGGAACAACTTGATAATTTCTGGATTGAAGTTGGATGACTCTGATCTGCTGCACTCTGTTATTTTTCAACTGAACAACCTTTTAGATATAAGCTTGAAGAAATCCGAGATTAACAACATTTTCAGGCTGCGAAAGGAGAAGCCGATGGTGAAGATAGAATTCTTAGCCTATTTGACCAAGTCTAGACTTCTCAGTAGTCGGCGTCAGTTGAAAGGCACCCAAATTTATTTAAAAGAAAATCTTTGTTTGTGAGGGAGATCGTAAGGGACCGATTCCACCGGAGTGCTGCATTGTGCGGCACTGTTGCACACAGTGTGCCACACAAATGTTCGTTGCGGTGGACTCGTCCAAGCGAACAGCAACAAAAGTGCGCGAACTCTGTTGAAAAGTTCGCGCGTACAGTTGCATACTTTTGTGCGCCCACAGTTTCTACCGGTGGACTTGGGTCGACGCACACACACATGTTTCAGCGAACTCATTCTTGCTTCCGATACGGTAGCGAAAACATCTATTTGTTAGCGCTAACATGGAGTGGAATAACTGGAAAATAATCGAATTTATCGAAGAAATTGAACTTTATAACGTTCTGTGGGATTGTAATCACGGAGATTACAAGAACAGAAATAAAAAACACGACGCAACTGAGGAGTTGGCGAAAAAATTTAATTGTGACTCGACCTAGATTTTGCGGAAGTAGAATATTATTTTGGCTCAGTATAGTAGTTTGTATCCCGTTTAGCAATCGAAAGACTAACATTATTAATCAGGAACTCAAACTGTTCGCACGATATTCGAGTGAAATTTCAAAATCCACTCAATGGGTCACTTTCATCATAATTCCACAAATCGATTCATCTCTTCATTACGCTGTTGCAAAAAGGTAACATCTATGTTTCTTTCTTATTTTTTTTTCAAGCAAAGTGTATACCCCTACACACGCTGCAGCACAATGCACCACGTTTTCTTGATCCTCTAAATTCAACGGTTGAAGGAAAGCGAAGCACTGAGAGAGAACAGTGAGATCCTGTTCGTGCACACTGTGTGCTGCACTGTACGCGTACAAAAGTTACGCACAGCTCTGTCGGTGGAAACGGTCGCTAAATATGTTAACAGCTTGTACGCGTACAGCTGAAGTACTGCACAAAATGTTCGTGAACAATTGTGCCGCACACGATTTTGGTGGAATCGTACCTTTAAGGTACGCGTGCTGCAGCGTGTGTAGGGGTATACACTTTGCTTTAAAAAAAAATTAGAAAGAAACATAGATGTTTCCTTTTTGCAACATCGTAATGAAGAGATGAATCGATTTGTGGAATGATGATGAAAATAGACCCATTGAGTAGACTTCAAAATTTCACTCGATTATCGTGCGAACAGTTTGAGTTCCTGATTAATGCTGTTAGTCCTTTGATTGCTAAACGGGATACAAACTACTTTCTCTCCTATTCTGAGCCAAAATAATCTTCTACTTCCGCAAAATCTCGGTCGAGTCACAATTGAATTCTTTCGAAAACTCCTCAGTTGCGTCGTGTTTTTTATTCCTGTTGTAATCTCCGCGATTACAACCCACAGAACGGTATACAGTTCAATTTCTTCGATAAATTCGATTATTTTCCAGTTATTCCACTCCATGTTATCGCGAACAAATAGATGTTTTCGCTAGCGTAGCGGAAACAAGAATGAGTTCGCTGAAACATGTTTGTGTGCGTCGACCCGAGTCCACCGGTAGAAACTGTGCGCGCACAAAAGTATGCAACTGTACTCGCGAACTTTACAACAGAGTTCGCGCACTTTTGTTGCTGTTCTCTTGGACGAGTACACCGCAACGAACATTTGTGCGGCACACTGTGCGCAACAGTGCCGCACAGTGCAGCACTCCGGTGGAATCGCTCCTTAATGATTACAAACGAAGTTCAGCACGGGCGAACAAGTTCAAGGCATATCTTAAATCGAAGTGCTTGCTTGTTAACGGTGGAAAATACTCTGTCGTACAGCTCAAGAAACAGGTTGGTTCAGATCGTGTCTCCCCATCTGAAAAACAGAACAAAGACTCAAATCCCGGGTCTGGTACAAATCCTGAGTCGGCAACAAGTGCCCCAAATAACTCAGCACCTATAGTTGGGTATAAAGAACCACTAGATGAGCACTATCAGTTGACATTAGAGGAGAATTCGAGACACATCGGCAAGGAAATTTCTTCGAACAATGAGGTGCTGCACAAGACAAAGGACTGGGAGGAACTGGGTAGGACGAGTTCACAGTTCGGAACTTTCAGAAGGAAACATGAAGCAGTCAACTATGGAAACAAGATAAAGAGAGGTGGATGATTAGTTAAGTTTCATTTGTTAGTCATTCTTTCTTTTTCTATTTGCTCTGTTTTTTGTTTGTTTGCTTGTCTTGTTTTCATTGAAATCGCTGATTTCCTCTTTGTTTCGATAGTTTGGGAATTGATTTTGATTACTATAATTGTGTGATTTTTGTTGATGAACATCAACCCTTTTATCAAGCGGTGAACTTTTAGATGAGTATAAAAGTTTATTCAGTTCTTCCGGGTATACTTCATATATTAATGATGTAACCAGACCATCCAGTAATAGTTGTTTAGAATACTTACACAATACGTAAGAATAAAAGGTGAGCATTCAAGTGAAAGGAAAAATGTCGAATATGGAGTACCGCAGTGGACGGTATTAGGACCCATTCTGTTTATTTTTTATGAGAATAGCCTATTACTGATGGCAAAAAAAGGGAACTTATCTGTTTTGCAGATGATACTGTAATTTTCTACGAAAATATAACTTGGGAGAAAGTGAAACAGTAGACAGAAGAAGATCTTGTCATTATTAAACAGTGGGTCGAGAAGGAGTCATCACTCGTCACCCTGATTATTTTTTGTTGATTGAATATTTCCATTCGCGTTGTTTTTTTTTACATAAATGTATTTTGTTTGGAACTTGTAAATTAATTGGAATACTGGCTTCTAAGTGTAAGTGTAATAGGTTCAATTATATTAAGTCTGTTATACCTGAATTTTGAAGAAATAAACCATATTATTATCATAAGTCTGTTGCCAAACATCGATATTCGGATGAAAAATGAAGAAGTGATTCAAACAATTCAAAAACGTTATATTTGAAGCAGGTTTTATACCTAGTGAAACAGATTCATCAGGCGTTCTCCGCAGCTGGTGCTGGAATATCAATGATTCATGTTGTTTATGATGACCAAACCTCAGTTCTTCAAGACTGAAATACTACTCCATCACAATCCACCATAAATTTCTCTGCAGAATTTCCAGCACGTAGGTGCTTAAATTTCCGCGCAATCTACCAAATCCGATATTTAAGAGATACCTGATATTGACCTTCGGAATATTGCAATTCGTTCACGCCGCCTGAATTTTAAAACATACTTTTCAAGTTTTATGACCGCAGTTCTGGAGGATTAAAAATAAACAAGCTTTTTATATTCCATTTGGGTATCATGCGCTCGACTGGGCAGGGTTAATTCGAATTCCGCAATGAGCTAGTTCTCGCGTCGTTCCCACTATTAATTGTTAAATCCTGTTGGAATACTGAATGCAGAGTTCTGGATTTGGGTGCTGGAACATCTTTGCTATGAGTACTTCAAGTTCCTGATTCAGTTTCTTTTGTTATGGCAAGCTTATATGAATATTCGAACAGTGAGTGCTTGGAAGCCTAGACTTCTCTGCATATATGGTGTTTCTACAAATGGTTTCTAAGTTGCTATGAAACTTGTAGAACGCAGCAAAATACTTTCGGTTCACTCCATTATGAAAAAACTCGATACAAGAAAAAACTTGCAGCAACATTTATACGAATATGGCGAAACTACCAGCAACGTTGTGATGATATTTTGCATTAATAATCATGTTTACACAATTAAATGAAACTGTTTTCAAATCTGATCCCAATAATATACAGTACAGCGTATAATGTTCGATAAAAGGTCACATTTAGTGTAAAAAAATATTGTTATGCTTATAAAAATATCAAATTTTCATCATTTTGTAATCTGATGTTTTTAATCACAAGATGGACTTTATATTTTTTCCCTCACACCCAAATCATTTCTTATAATTTGAAATCATCAGGGAGTCTCCGGCAGTGATAAATCAACATTATTCTTTTTAAAATGCGCCGTAAATCCACTGTTTTGAGCTTAACTTGGTCATAAAATCATAAATAATTCTTCAGGTAAGAAACTTTTATTGTATAATATCAACATGAGAAAAAACTCGTACGTTTCTCGAAAACAAAATAAAATACAAAATTCTGATTTTGGCACTCTCCCGCTCCCATGGAGTATAAGAGAGGTTGCTAATATGGATTCAACATAATATTTTACTTTCTGGTTATTGTTTTCTTTACAGAGGCCAAACAAGATATTTTGAAAGATGTTCACGTGTCAAGAAAGCACCTGTGACATTCCGCTCTCAGTTTGGTATTTTCGTAGCCCTCTGAGCATCCTACGCATTCTTCTTCTTCTTCCGTAGCTTTACAACCCAGAATGGGCTTTTGCTGCCTACACTATCTGCCTTCATCTGCTACGGTCTTCTGCAATGTCCTGCCAACTATTCACTTCGATTTTCATAAAAAGTGTCGTCATATGTGGAATAAATTCCTGTCAAAACTTAGGAGAGAAGAGCATGATCGTGAAGACAGTAAATATTGTCAGTTTTTCTGAAAAAGAAAATAAAAGCAGTGATTTGAGCTCGGAAGCTTCAAAAATATGTCCTGACACAATACCATCTGAAGAAGATGAGGCCGATATATACTATGATTGCTCACAACAACCATTGCCCATTGAACATCCTGATTATGAAAAAAAAGAGCATATAGAAATGATCCGAAAGACAGCTAATACTGTCAGTTTTTCAAAAGTGAAAATAAAAGCAGTGATTTGAGCTTGTAAGCTTCAAACATATGTCCTGACACAACACAATCTGAAGAAGTTGAGACAGATATATACTATGATGTCTCACAACAACCGTTGCCCAGTGGACATCCTGATTATGAAAAAAACAGATATTCATATTTTTTATAGAGAGGCGAAGGCTATCTTTCATCTGGAACAATTTCGATTAAGTCAATTCTGGATCACTAAAAAGTTTGTCGTCATTCCTACGAGAACAAAATTCAGATGATATTCATCGAGACTTGGATATAGTACTACGTATAGTTTTTGAACACCATCAACCAATTGTTCAGGTGAGGTAAGCATCCCTTGCTTAATGTTGAAGTTAAGAATCTTCTTGTTTACAGCTTATCCCATATGTTGGAGCGCTTTCTGATCACAATTCAATTTATATTGTATGGAGCTCAAGTTTTGTCTTCTTCTATTTCAAAGTTGTCAAATAATAATAATTTATTCTTAGAATGTCACTTTCTATGCGAGTGTACAGCTGCTAACGAAAAATGCTGCAGCCTCATTTTTGAAGTGATTTCAGGAGCCAGAACAAAAGTTGGATGTATTCCCCAGAAAAGTGTTGAAATTGAATGATACATTACAACTAACTGAGAACAGCACGGGGATGCCCAATGGATTTTTTTTCAGAATCGAAATTAGTTTATGACAGTACTGAAAGTGGTGCTGAAATGAACTTGATACAGCATTGTTCTCAGTCACTAGAATGTTGAAATGGAACTTTTCGAACTTATTTCACGAAACGAATTATTCATTCCTATTGCAATAGAAAGAAGCCCTTTCTGTAACGTTTCAGAATGAGGTAAAGCAGGGATAGAAGGCATTGAGAATGGAGCTAATCTCAGAGTTATGAAAACCTTCAGGACATTTTATAGAGAGGAATAAGATATTTTTTTAATATTGGTCGATTAGGAGATTTGAATTAATGGAAATGAGTGAAAAACTGAAAAGAATATGCCTGAAATTAAAATGCTTCCGCCAGGGATTTGAAAATGTCTCCTGGTACCTTCACGGAAATACCTACTGTCCTTGGGTTAACCAGATCGGCTGAAAAAAAAAATTGCCAGAAAAATGGCATGACTATCTCCCTGTAGGTTTAAAGGATGGGGTGGAAAAAAATAATGAACTGCAAGCTGATTCTTCTCACCCCTGCCGGGACCTCGCAAGAATCCCAAGCCAGGTAGGTATCAAGTTCGCCCCATGAATAATTCAAATACTTGCGGAAAACTAAAATGGAAAATAATGTCACGTATTATGCCGCATTTAGCTCTGAACAGTTCATTGGACCTCACATATTATTATGCACAATAACAATTTGGCCGAACATCAGAAACACGCAATCAAATAACCAGGCAACCGAAAATAAAACAGGAACTGAGTTCCCTACAAGAAAAGGTTTCTAGAAAACGGCCGGGATATGCTCGTGCCGAGGGTATAAACGGCTGCAATTCCTTCGATGTTAATGAAATTTATTCAGGATTTCGGGAGCAAATCGGTTTTTCACGCAGGGACGGATCGGCGTGCATTCGTTAATGAAAGTTACACGGAAATCCTGATCACTTTTACATATATAGATAGAAAAATACACTCATTTCCAGAAATATTAGATCGAAAAATAAAAACCTTCGGAAGTGTCATCAACTATGTCGAATGACAAAACGGCTCGAATTCAATCCGGTCAGACTCAAAAGTTTTCAGACAATTTTGAAATACTCGGGATTCAGTGATATTCTGAATTTTAACAGGTAAGAAGTTGCATAATTTGGTTCTCATATATGAGGTTCTTACAGGGCCGGCAAACCGGCAAATTCTAGGGGCGGCAAAATCAGTTTCGTTATACTATATTTTTTTCCTTCGAAATCGAAAACCCGCCTGTTATTGAAAATGAAAGTGAAAACACGACCAAACTCAGGGGCGGCTTTTTGAGCCTGGTCACTCAAATATATCACACGTGTACCCGAATAAACAGATAAAAATGCAATTGAACCAATACAAGAGTAAAACTGACAGAACGAAAATGATCGAAGATGCAGCATTCTACTCATTAATAAAAATCCCTGTCAGGTAAAAATTTCGCCAACGCCTCAGCGGCCTCTCATCCTAGTTACAGTCGCTTGTTTACGAGTTTATTATCAAGACGGTCGGTCCCTTTGATGAACATCTGGGACTGTCAAGTTTTTCGGAGGGTTTCTAGGATAATTCAGTAATGATTCTTGTTTTCAGTTTGCCAATCGGAAATCGAAATTGTGTGTCGTCACAATTTTCAATATTTTTGCAAAAATATATAGTGCCACATAATAAAAATCTTTTATCTATCTTCCAAGTTTTGATTTTCGAACTGAATAACCCTACAAAAGATTGAAAAGGAAAAGTTTTATTTTTCACCATTTTCACTAGATATAAAAAAACTGCTCTCGATACACCAACCTTGGAATGAGCGGACGTTGGCCGAGGCTTGGCCAGTCGTCTGTAGCCGCCTTAAGTATGTACGCAAAAAAAAATTTGACCTAATCTCCTGGTTCTGACATTCACATTCTTCAAAATAATGAATCTTTATGTTGAAAAAAAGTGAAAGCATATCGTTGTCGACATTGTAGAACTTTTCCGAGCTAATTGACCGTGGTCTTTCAGGAATTATTTCACCTAACGTTTCACCTACATCTGCGGTAGGCATCTTCAGAGAACTCGTGGCCTTAGAGCAACTGACATATTCAAACCGGAGATGTTGTCCACACGCCGGAGAATGGCAGGAGAAGATAGTGAGTTCACACACTTGTTGATGGGCCCATCGATCCTGCTCCTTATCGACTTGGTCTTGGGTATTTCTAAGGTCTAATCATGCGCTATGTATCAAAGGAGTTTCTTCTATTCTGTTAATGCTGTTTTTATGTTTATAAATTTCAAAGACTTCGGTATTCAGCCAAGGATAGTAACTTTTGTTATTCGAAAAATTCTCTGCCTTTGGGAAAACTATATTATGTCCATCTTTTTGAGCATGTTCTGCTAGTGGGAATCTTCCCAGTGGCGTAGCGAGCTTAACTCGCGCTATCGTCGTTACAATGCCAAAGTCAAAAGGTGCTTTTCGCCTATGTGCACTATATCGCGATTATAGTCATGGTATCAATTCCAAAATCGCGAAGGAGTTTGCTCATCCCTCTCTCCTACTTCTAGCCTAGAACCACAAGAAGCAATCTATGTTTGAAGCACTGTCTTAAATTTTTAAAACACTTTCTTCTCGGAACATCGAAGATCATATTTGTGACTTTGGTATTGGACCGACGATATAATATTGCATGTGAAATTTACCAAATGAATGAAATAAGATAAATAAAGTCATAGGCTCAAAAAGGCTTCAAACTTCGAAAAAAACTGTAGTAGAGAAAACAAGAATAGATTTTGCGATGTATGATCATCTAGAATTACGTCAAGATATACGTATCATTCATTTTATATAAATAAATAACTGTATTTAAGGCGATTGACCTAAGTGCTTCAGCCCTCATTCTATATATTTATTAAGAAATATTAAAAGAAACGTTTTAAAGTTTTGGAACTATAAAAAAGTAACTATTCATTTTCTTCAAGGAGATGAAGATTCAATAATGATATACGAGTATTAATATAACTTTTGTATGACCTTTCCAACCTTTTGATAAATCAAATTCATGAATAATGTCATCCAAGTAAATCATTTTCTCTTTCCACACTTGAAAATGCTAGGTGACATTTTCAAGGTCTCATATTTATATAATTGGTAGAATACTGAGGGTCGGTTTCCCAAAACTTTGTTTGTAGCGGATCCACTGAGATTCGTTGAAATTTCGAAAAGAGTGATTCGATAGGTTTGAATTTACGTAAGGTTTTTTAATCGCACAATTCAAGTTTTGTGAAACCGACCATATGACAGTTCAGGAGCCGACACGAAAACTGGGCTGAATGATCAGATCTATCAAACATAAGGTCGGTCTTCTGTCGCCGGCCGGTATTTACTGGATAGCTTTTGACCGCAGCGAAGTTTACATTGGTACCTGCAACAAAACTTATATTATTGTTTTCGAATGCGCCTATATTTCATCCCGAACATCTCCTTAGAGAGGTGCGTCATGTTGGTGACTCACTTGTGGAATGGTGATATGACAATATCTTATGAATGTTGTGCTCATTTCTTTCCAATTTT
Source organism: Hippodamia convergens (assembly GCA_038502775.1). Lineage (NCBI taxonomy): Eukaryota > Metazoa > Arthropoda > Insecta > Coleoptera > Coccinellidae > Hippodamia > Hippodamia convergens. The sequence goes on along the minus strand of CM076609.1, from coordinate 21,758,832 downwards.
ACCGTAGGTATGTTATGATTTTTGTGTCCATTCAGTTTTCGAGATATTTAAAAATTTCAAAATAAGTCACCAACTTGACGCTCTGATTGATATGTGAAATTTTGGAAATTTTTTTTTTTATTAATTTGTGCGAATTTTGAGCATATTCAGTTGTCGAGAGATTTTCAGTTTGAATACCCTTCTCAATTGAGAGAATTCCAAAACAAAAATTATTTAACAATACACTGTTAACTTGAAGTTGGCGAAGTGTTTACTTCGCCGATAGTTTTGTCGACAATGTATTTAACCGATCTGATTTCAACAGTTATATTTTCTCAAGATACAAATCGAAATATATATCAACTTTAACTGAATATGTGGCCCCATGATCAGTTATGCTATGCAGAACTACATGCATTTATTCACAATAAAAGCGTACAATTTGAAAAGACGAATATTCACAGGTATGCATTATCGATTGAAACTTTTTAACAGTTGCTCATATATACATATGAATCCATTTTTTTTTCAGTCGGAAAAATACAGTAGGTATGACTACAACGGCCCCACTCTTTCTACTGGACCAAAAATTAGTTGATTACTCTGTGTTTGTTATTGAATATTGTTATTTGGATTTGATTGATTCTGTTTCCTGTTTCAGAGACTGTTACTGAAAACCCATACGACCTGTAAAATCCTCTAGGAAAATATTTCTATCTCTGGTCTGATTGAATGAATATTTACATATTCATGTGCACCAATCAAATGCAAAAAAGGTTGAAATATGAATATTTGAGTATGATATTTTATTCATGGTAGATCCGGAATGTGAAACTTTTTTTACTTTTCTGTGTCACAAAGGAATGTCAAATTCAATTCTCTATTGAAAATCACTTCCAATTATATATTCGCCATTACTGTTCATTGTTTACACCTTTTGTTCACAACTTGTTCGGTGTAATATTAGTTGAGTTTACAGATTTTGTAAAAACACTTGTCGTTCTCATTCTTTTGGATTAGACAGGGGGGTAATTTTTCGTAAAACCAACGATCGCGAACTATATACTGAATGGACGTCATGTTGAGGCACTATTCAAAGTATTTAAAGCAGTTTTTCACATAGTATTCACAACAAACTAGGTATCATCAGCAGAATATTTCATTGAACCGTACATGATTTTAGGAAGAGATCAATTATCTCCTTAATTAACAAGCTACATTATTCACTCATCAACCACATATCAGGTCCGGTCAGAATACATAGTCAAATTTAAAAAAAAGTTATAGTCCGTTTCAAAATGATTGTCATCAGAGCGAGCCATGGAATTTCAGCCGGGGCTTTATTTCTAGGTACAAAAAGTTACCAAAACTTTCTGTGTGTTCATCATCGATTGGAATATATCAATATAACCTATAAAATGATTGAATATATTTTTCAAGGCAAATAAATTTTTTTGTGTGTGAAATTACATTATTTCCATAATTGTTTAATTGGCAAATTTTCAAACTTATCTTCAATTGCAAAAGAGAAACAAGCTGAGATAATGAGTAAAGTATACCCACCCACACTATTCTGCTGTAGATCAATAATGGGAATTTGAAATTAAGGATTGAAAATGAAAATAGCGTGAAATGTTTCAACATGAAATCTTGCAGTCTTTCGAGTATCTCCAGTGTAAAGATATCATTCATTGAATAATTTATGCTTCATCAAAAATAACTGAAAGTTCGTTCTCTATGAAGCCTTCAGCGATCTTGATGACTATCGAAAATTCAGCCAAGTTATCACCCTGTGTTATCTTTTCTGAGTATTAGGGAACAAAAAGCATGAAGCTGACATAACTTAACAGTTTCTTAACCAAGTTATTGAAACACAAGAAAAATATTTGTTGGCAAATTTGAGGTGTAAAATGCTATGAAATAGATCACTCATCATTTGTATTTATAAATACTGTTCATCTCGTGATTGATGGAATAATATACCGAATGTTGATTTGTATTAAAATTCCGTTACTTTTCAGTCAGTTCACGAAAGATGTAAGAACTGATTCATTAATTTTTTTTGTTGAAAAAAATATTGTCGTATAATGTTTCTTCAAAGGTACAATCATGTGGAATAGGTTTCCATCCACTGTTCACTCCTGATTTCAATGACTTGTCTTTCCTTCTTTTTTCTCCAAAAGTCATCTGACATATCTAGGTGGAAACTGAAATTTTGAAACTCATTCATTTATCAGGAAGCACCTCGAAGAAGTAAATGATCGTTACCTAAATAACTAGCAAAACGCGATTAATACTGCCCAAAACACCTACTGAATTGTCGAAAAACTTGCAGTAGCGACCGTAAACTGCTTCACGTTTCCTTGTAGTTATTCGAGACGACAGGCATATTGTTGGATATTCAAATCCAAAACTGATTTGTGAATTCAATCAAGAACATAAGAATACAGAAATTGATTCGAAAAATATTCACTACAGGACGTTAATTCAAACTCTGAAATGTCAAAACTAAGTGTTTTCGACAAACACCAACCTAAATCCTAAAATTTAAAACTTATTCATGGGATATTACCAACATATTTTCGAGATTCCATAGCCGCCCGAGATGACAATCATTTTGAAACGGACTATATATCAGGTCATGTTTTATAACCTGTTTGTTCGTTCGTGTTGTTCCATCTTGACTTATTGCAGATATTTGTTGAATTGTAATTATGTACGCTATTCTTTCTTAGCTTGGTGAAGAGTAAATGAAAAACTGAAAGTCCGATGGACTCGATAGAAAACCGGATGTTCCGAATAGGACAGGGAGAAAAATACTCCAGACGACAGTCGTGTCCGATGAATAACATCGTATAATTCATCGAGAATCAACAAGGATTCAGACCAACCAAAATATATACATATTGTGAGATTTTGAGGAAAATTTGTTTATCGAAATTTCCACATCGACAAATCGTTCCATGTTATGAATTTTCTGTTGATATCTCATATCCGCCCTCAACCCTCCAAAGTGTTCATTCTTTCCCTGCCTGCCATCCAATTGCCCTAAAGGGAGGAAGCCCGTCGGAATAAAATCGCGGTGTAAAAGGTTTTATCGATTCACGGAAATTTATTGAGAAATTCGGGAAAATAGGGATTGATCGACGTTTCGAATAAACTTCACATATTAATCGACAGGTCAAACAAAGGCGGATGATCCCTTACTCCAAGTTTATCAGAGGCGAGCTTGAATCACGCTGGCAGTTCTATTAGAATGTCTTTCAATCCGAATACCTCCACCCAATATTCTTGATGGGTAATCTTCTTTTTCGGAAACTCATTTCCATTCAACGTCTAGATATTTTGATTGGACGATTTCACCAGAAGTTACAGCAGTACTCTCACTCCGATTTTCTTATTAACGGAAATTAAAAGACTACGGAGAGAGATCAGACCCGAAATCTATGACTCGTTATGCGATCTGAATTAATATTTAACAATATTAAGGAATAGATTGCGAGAGGCTTCAATGACAAGACAGGAATTCTGATGGAGATTTTCCTGATTCCAACGACTTAGGATCCCTTTTAATCTTTGATGTTTCAGTTTGCCATCTTGCAATATTGAATATTTGGAAGATATTAAGAAAGAACATTTAATGCGCTTGGATATTTTCATCTTGAAGTTTCGAAAAAAAATATGGGTTTCGAAAGTTAGAGTGCCATTTTTAAATCTACTCTTCAATTGTTGTAAACTTCTTACTCCTTGGGATTTAAATGAACGAGTTGGGTAAAGAACAAAAGATCCTTGCGGTCGAAGTTCCCGAAAGGCTGAACGAAGCCACAACGACCCTGTTCATAATAATAATAATAATAACAGGGTAGGTGAAATGGTTCGAATATGACCGAGAAAAATTCTGTATATGAAGCGCATATATGTTCTGAAGGTCAAGGTTTGAGAATGTTATAAATCAGCTAGCAATTTAATGTCTTATAAAAATTCTGTAAACGTTTACTGTACTTTTTTATCGAACAGGTCGAAGTGTTGAAAACATTTTCATTTCGTATATACTGCACTTACTCAACCAGAATTGGCAAGATTTATGCGATAATTTAGTTGTATTACTTAATCTGGTAGAGCGCTTTGAGACTGTTACAGGATTGATGTATGAACGTTTAGAGAACTTTCATACGACATTCGAAATAATTTTTAAATCTATGCTCCATGATCCTATACTTGTCCTGTGAATGAACTTACGTTTCACTATACGACACATATACAATGCCTAAACAACCATTCATTCTTACCATTTTTCGCTTAATTATAAGACTAATTTCTGACTCTGGTAATATTAACATCACCACACGATTGTATAAATGTGCTTTTAGAGGACAAACCTTCCATCATTTCCGGATCGATAAATAAATATGCATGAGAGATCAATCTTTGATAAAGCTGATATATTAATGATCTCTGTGAATGCAATATTTCGAAATTCAGAAGATATTTCCCAAGGCGAATAAATTTCACTGGTGAAATATATGGCATATGTGGTGCTAAATTTTCATGGGCTTCAGAAAAAAATATATATTTATGAAAAAAATCTCTTTTTGACAGATAATATATTTCTGTTGATTTAAGTTCTTGGCCCCTACAATGTGCCTAATATTCAATAATTCATCGATGAGTATATAAAAAAAATTCAAATCCCATTCTTCAGCCAAAATAATAATTTTTCATATATTTGGTTTTTTGTTTCAATATGGCGGTTGATGATGCGTCTTTTTGTTGTCTACAAAATGGCTTCTCATCAAATCTAACTTTCTGATGACAGATGACACTTTTATATTACATATTCGTTCTATTCGGTACTTCAATCGAATACTGATACAACCAAAGATTATAGAGTTAGAAAGATAGGAAACGCTCATACATCTGTGGTACTAAAATCCGACTACGATTTTTGGCTAGTTTCTTACTTTTGACAACTAGATGGCGCTGAAAACATAATTCAGTACAGAAAACTATTTTAATAGGCGCGAAATTCGAATTATACTTTTCATGAATTTCCATTAAATTGAGTATTCTTTGTCGAGCTTTTAGAGAAACATCCTGATCGACAAAACAAAAGCAGAGCTCTGGTTTTTGATCAGGATGATATTTTCCATCTACACATTGTTTTGAATCAAATGAAATACGCTTCTGGATTCTTTATATTTTTATTTGATATGATTGTGAAAAATCAACTACAATACAATAATTATGAAATTGAGAACATTTCAAAAATTTGTTCACATATTAGAGAATTATTATAACAATTTCAAGAACTTATTCATAGAGTGAACTCTCGATAAATCGAACATCGATAAGTCAAACAATTGTTCTGGACCCGATTCATACATATCTTACCCATTGTATTTTAACCTCAATGAGTCTAGAGGGTCTAGTAGATGAGTCGAACTGCTGGAAGGGTCGTCAAGAAAACCACAACCTCTAGAAGTCGTTCTTCTGACCACCATTGCCTCTACGAGTGGAACTTTTTTATCTAATGAATGAGACCGAAGAAAATTCGGTTCGCAAACAAATTATCCAGAACAATATATTTTTACCCCGAAACCTCTATCCATTTGACAACACTGAAAATAGAACAATGAACAAGACAGTTACATGATACGAGTTTCAAAACTTACATTTCTATTCTCTTCGGTAATGAAAAGAATGCACATTCAAGATTATTCTTTATATTATTTCTGCAATTAATCACCATGCTTTTCGAATGTCGGCCAATTTTTAACACAAAAAAAAACACACAACCAAATGGAGTTATGGAGTGAGCTAGGTGCTATTCTTGTAGATTTCGAGTTATTTTAGTGAAAAATACGCGAGAAAATACAATCATCATTCAGCAAAAATATTTATTCAAGTATTTCTTTCAAAATTGACAACATCCTACAAATAATCTCTATATAATCTATGCCAAATGGACCCTAATTAAATATTTCAACCATAACCCGATAACTTTTGAAAAACAGATGTCGCTGATAACATTGTAGTCGCTTCGTTTCCCATCTTTATACTCTATAATCTTTGGATACAACCTTTGATATTTATTGCAGTCAAAGCATCACAGGCAAGAATTGAAAGGGATGAATCTATCAGAATTGAAAAAATGAAAGAGCACGAAGCGAATATCAATATATTTGAAGAAATTTCACATCAAATAGAGATCTGAGGATTATATTTCGACGAAAAAATTTGGCCATAATATATTCGTCTAAGAATCTTCTGCATACAAGGACAATAAATCTATTTGATTTTTGATCCGTTTCATTATGCACCATTAAAAACACCATAATGGAGCATCAAATCTTCTATAGGACCCCTAAGGAAACTGCCAACCAAATCGTATAACCTCATTCGTTTATTTCTTTATTATCTAGCTCTGTACGCCAGTTGAACCTCAAATCTTATTCAAAAGCACTGTTTCAGGAGCTGTATTTCACCATACCACACTTTCCATATAGGATACAGTAAGTTTTGTTTAAAACTACTTCATTTTATTGTGCAACATTCACAGCACCATAATAGATCGTCAAATCTTCTATATGACCTTAATACGACCAGCTAATCAAATCGCATACCTAACCCCACTATTCAGAAGTTTCAAATCCAAACTGAAACATTGTCAAATTTTTCCTTATTATTTAGCTCTGTAAGCCAGTTTATTTCTATATTCACAAGCACTGTTTCAGGTGTTGCATTCCGCCATACCTCACTTTCTATATCGGATACACTGGGTTCCAGTTGCGTAGCAGAGGGCCATGGGGACCCCGCAATGCGGGGGGGGGGGGCACTAAGGAAAAGGTTTGAATGGGGCTCAGTAACTATGGAACTTGCTGAGTCGCGATATTTTTCTGATGATATAACGAACAAAACCTAAACAGTCATTATTCTCGAAAAATAGAGAAATATTCCTGAATTATATTCAAAACACATGGAAGGTTAACAGTAATTCGATTCGACATATCCCTCAGTCACACCCTGTGTGACTCTATTTCGAAGAGTTTTTTATAGCGTCAAGCTTTTCGGTATTTCTTTTGAACGTCGCCATATGATCGTTTCATTGGGGGCTCGGCAGCTTATTTGACATGTTGTTCTTCAGGCGGCTTGCGTCTTATCTGTTATTGCAGAAATTATTGTCAATTCTCCAATCAGGATATTTTTCATGAAGAAGCGGAAAATATTATGAAATCTTTTTATTTCTATTTCCATTCTAGTAGTGAGAGAAACAAGATTGAATACAAAACCACGTTGTGAGTTTGTTTACATCAACGACAAAGTTCTCAATGTTTTGACTCTTTCAGTGTCTTTGGTTTCAGGATTACAATTTCAGTATATGTTAGTAGCTTATTCATCCGTTAAGAAATGTCCCTCGTATTTTTTCCTCTTCAATATTAAAAAGAGAAAAGTTCTTGAATGCTCCAATTAGAAACGTCAGTTCAAATGTAGCAAAAGAAAACTCCAGAGAAAAAAAAATGCATTTTCTACGCGACGAAAAGTTTTTTTGATATTTCAGTCGGCTAATGCCTCAGTCACAATCAATTATTCAGCACAGTGGCTTATCAGAGGGCCCGGAACCAAAGGGGCCCCCAAGTCTAACGAAAAGCTTCAAATGGGGCCCCAAAAATTTCATTATACTGAACTTGCTGATTCGATAAATTTTTCTGGGATTTAATGAACAAAACTGAAACAATAAATATATATATATATAATTATTATCACTCCTGAAAAATAAAGAAATATTCCTAAATGTCATATGGCCGCGAAAGCCTCAACCAATTCAATATTCTTGAATGGTGTTTGAAAAAACAAATAAGGTTCTCAATTAATCCATTCGAAATTCGAATTATCACTCAATTACTCCCTGTGCTACCCTTCCTTCAACAGTTTTCTAATATACCGTCAAGATTTTTGGGACTCTCTTTTAACATCGTCAAATGATCGTTTTATCGGACTCAAGATAATCAAGAATTATCTTAGGAATTCAATAACGCAAACATGTCTATCAGACTTTTGAGTCTACTAGAGCTTTGAACAAGAAGTAGCCTGAAGCTTGGACATCCATAAGATGAAAGATATGTTTGAACATAAAAACTAGAAAAGATAAATGCATTCTTGTTAAATAATTTTGCAACTTTTTTATCACATTGATTTGTTTCAAGTTATTTTTTTATCAGATAATATGTTATTTTGTTTACAAATTTTTGTAATTCAATTTATATGTATACATTTTTGACCACCTCTTCCTGTATATTTTTCTTTGAAAAACGTCAGGGGAAATTTATCAGATATAACGTATTGTGGTTGTTGTCCATGGGTGGAGTTTAATATTTAATATATACAAAGAAGAAGTCTTCTCCACTTTGAATTATTTAATCGTTTCCGATATCATAACAAAAACATGTATTGCATTTCGGCAAGCTAACTTGCCATTGTTAGGCATTATTATTAGAAATAACGTAGAATTATGGAGGAGGCCCCCGACTAAAATCTTGCGAGGGGGGGCCCGAAATTTGAACTACGCCACTGGTGAGTTCTGTATAAAACTAATTCGTTTTATTATGCAACATTCACAGCATCATATCTTCTACACGACTTCAATATGACCATGCTGCACGCGGTTGCAAACGACCATTAGTGGAAGTAAAGTGCCGACCACCATAAGTCTGGTAGTGCTTGCCTCAGTAGGGATGTTGTGTTAAAATGGTTCAGAACATTCAGGAATGGCCGCGAAAAATCGTCGTCAACTCTGAACCAGCATTTCACCAGACAACATACGCCGCATATTAAGATTCGTTTTGGTAAAAATCCTGCACACCACAATGCTACATATTACCCCTACTCTTTTATCGCTCGAAAAAGAGGATCACTTCACTTCCAAGTGCGATTTTTCTCCAGTATATCTCATGCCCTCAAACAACGCGTTTCTCAATCCATACAATATAATAATTGGGTTGGGAGGTACCCCACAATCCGGATTTATCATCAGTTCAGTCGCTAGCGAAATGACAGCCCTAGGCAGAGACTCATTTTGCCGACCTAACAAAAGTTATTTCGGAAGAAAATGAAGAAAATTGAATATTCTAAAATCCAGGTTTTCGATACGTGAACAGTATCATTTGTACCCCTCAAAGCTGAATTTTTCACTACTAGAGTTCTCACGAGGGCTACTACTTCTTCTAGAACTTGGCGCCAGTATATTTCCGGTTCCCTGATAATTCTTCAAATTTTTTTGGTGGATAGTTTTGTAGCTTTTTAATCGCATTTCCAATGTTGTAAGATCTTTATTCATGAATTTTAATATAGACGAGAGATGTTACCAATCCTTTGTTTACTAATACTAATGAAATTTTTTATAGATTTACTAATTGGTTTTCCGAAAAGTTTACAATAAACAAAAAGCTTTATCATCCAACTCGATGAACAATTCCTTTATTGGATAGGACCCTTAGATAGTTTCATACTGAAAAGCGTCTTCAATCTAAATTGGACGGGAAATTAAAATGATTGCCAACTCGATGAGATTGTTTAGGAATCAGGATAATCCTCATGTTATCTTTTATAACTCATATAACTGGTCATTCACCAGGATCGGGCAGATTCAAATCATGAACCAGTGAGCTGAAATTTGTTTATGCTTTCGATCGGGTTGGTCCTGTATGTATGTCGTTAATCGTACGATCCCTATTTTCATGTTACGACCGTTTGTCACCTGTCGGGAAACATTATTGGGGTGAGAAGAGATATAAAATATTCAAGATCATGACCAGGTGGAGGTTTTGTTTTTGCGAACGATTAAATTGATGATTCATCTGCGACTTCGACATTGATCCTCCTCAAATTATGACACCTATCCGAAAATAGAAATATTAAGAAATTTTTTTATTCACAAATATCAACCCTATCAACTTATCTTTCACTTCAAGGCAAATTAAAAAAAAAAGAGTACCTAATAGAACCACACACTCACTTTGCACATCTTAGTATCTAAAACTAAGTCGGCCGTGTTGTTGGTAACACCATTTATAACTCACGATAGGATTTTCTTTCTTGGTGATAACTCCAGTAAAAGGCGTTACGGTAGCGTTTTCTTGAAAGTATTATATTTGATATTAATTCGGTGAACAACACTTTCTAATAATATTAACGCATTTGAGTCCAAGTGTTATCAAACCTTTTTTTTTCTGAACAGTAAGGAAAATTTTATGACGAAAAGTTTTGAAGGAAACTCTTCATTCAATTCGGCATCATTAAACAATCAGTGTGCATTTTGAGTCGCCTAAACGTCTTAGCCTTAAAATTATAAGGTATCTACGGTGAGGTAGGTGCCGACTCACAAATGGACAATCTGCCCTATTGATTCTAGCACCTAAGAAAAAATTAAAATTTTGTTCATCGTAGGTACTACAATGAAGGAACTGTGAAATTTAAAAAAAACATACCTCTTAAAAAAAGAATTCTTTCGATGTATGAATAACATTGTACAGGGTGGGTAAAATTGGTGATATCTGAACAACAACTTCTTGGCCGAGAGAGATAGAGGAAAATGAATGACACGTTACGGTGGTATTTATAAGAGAAACTGATAATGCCATCAACTGCATTCCTCTGTCTTCTTTTGTGTTAGAGTTATAGGCGAAAATTGAAATTTGGGCGATTTCATTTTTCGGTCATTATCTCCGTTCCTGCTTATGCAAGGATGTCGAAATGAAAACATTATACAGGCACTTTCTTCATAGCAATCCAGTAGCATATTCGTTTTTTCGCAAGAGGTTTCCTTGCTGAGCTATACCTAACATGAAGTTGTGTTTCTCCTCATGGAAACAAAAGTTCGAAATGATTCAGAAGGAATCGCTATATTCTTCTCGGTTTCAGAAATATATTTTGCATCGTCCTCATACTCATTCAGTTGTCATGAAGTATTAAGTTTGTATTTGAAATATTAATTATTGAGTATTGAGTAGGCTGAATCACAGAATGACATGCCTCTACGCATTGTGTCATTATTATTTTTCCATTGATTCAATTCTGAGTGCTTCGACTTTGGTTCAGAACAATTATGAATGACTAGAATTTGAAGCCATTACTGCACAGGGACGGGCCGAAGCCAAATTTTTGGGGGGGGGAAATCCATCGAAAATTTTCCAACTGGACATTGAATTCAAAATGATGAATTTGAACAGAGTGAGGAGTAATTAACCTTTTTTCCATCTACCGAACATTCAATTAAGGAGATTCAAAGGAGTTTGATTTTTCGTGAAAAGTATCTTGATGAGCAGATTCTATAAAATAAAGAAATATACATGATTGAATGTTGGGTAGATGAAAGATCAGAGTTAATTACTGATAACTTTTATGATATTCATAATATTGAAACTGCTCATGCCTAATATGAGTCCATTGCACAGAATAAAAAGACATAATTTTCAGAAAATATATTTCGTTTGATAAAAAATGAGCCTAACTTTTGCTAACAGATTCCATGAAATAGAGAAAAGTAACATAACTAGGGAATAAAACAGAAAATGTATGTCAAAGTGTGTGTCATAAATCGAGATACTTCTCAAAAAAAAAACAGATTCCCAATTTAGTAGAGAAACGGTACTGACCTAAATCAGTCATATTGAAGAAACAATTTTGAACAAAATGTCCTAATTTGAGTTGGCGATTTCGATCTCTTTGCAGCGTTTATTGCAATAAGTGTTTGGAATTGAGGATGCATTTAGTGTTTCGAACGATTTCTGTTGTGACTTCCGATATTCTGTGGTCTTCTTGTTCTTCATCTGCGGTGCCTTTTCTGGCAGGACAACAATGTCCTTTTTTTGTAATTTTTATAAGGCACCACATAACTCACACTTCACTTTGAATCTAGTTTGGTTCATTATTCAAATTCATTTAAACAAATTGTTTATTTGCAAAACTATGAGACAATGTATGAAGAGACGGCCTATTAGTCGTTTCTGGAGAACTGGACCTATTTGAAATCTGAAAATTGGGATTATGTTATTGTTTGACATTATCTACCGAGCTTAAATATTATTTTTATTATTATATTTCAGTTATACAGGGAGTCAAAAAAATTTTTTTTTTGTTTTTTTGTTTTCGAATTCGATACAGTATGCAATTCTGAATATATTCGTACTCGTATAGTTGCATTCGTCAAAATAGTCTCCAAAATATCGAGAAAAAAAAAATATTCGGTATCATATTTCTTATTCCTATTCTAAATATCTTGAACACAAACCGTTTTCACATTTTTGAAGATTGTAGAAATATTGTACATTTGCTGAATTTTGAAAATTCGTCACAGGGTGTTCCTAATGTTGGGTCCAAATTGGGATCAAGATTGACCCAAAACTTTCTTTTTTCAAATTGGAACCCTATTTTTTATGATTGCGTTAGAGTGTGCGAAAAAAAATTATGATAATGTTCTATCATGTTGATGCTTCTGAATTTAATAATTCTTGAGTTATTTAGAAATTCTGATTTCATGTCGTGCGTAGCGTCAAATTCATTAAAACTGTTCCATATCAACAATAATAAATGAATTCAGAAAAGAGGTGTGTCACTAGTGAATTATTGGAATAATTATTTTTTCTATGACCAAGATCACTGTTGATATGAAACAGATTCTATGAATTTGACGCTACGTACGACAAGAAATCAGGAAATCCTGAATACCTCAAGAATTATTAATTTTAGGAGCATCAACATGTTGGAACATTATCTTAATTTTTCTTCGTACAATCCAACGCAATCATAAAAATTAGGGTTCTAATTTGAAAAACGAAAGTAATCGGCCAATCTTGGTCCCAATTTTTGATCTAACATTTGGAACACCCTGTGACGAGTTTTTCTAAATTTTAAAATGTACAATATTTCAACAATCTTCGACTTCAAGAATATGAAAACGGTTTGTGCTTAAGATATCCAGATAAGGAAAAACAAACATAATACCGAATATTCTCATCTATCTTTTTTCTTCAGTTTTTTTTCGATATTTTTGAAATTATTATGACGAAGGCAACGATTTGAATACAAATGTATTTACAATTGAATACTTCATCAAAATGAAGAACAAAAAAAATAGAAAACAAATTTTTGAATTGTTTTTTCATCCCCTGTATAATTGAAAGTTGTCAGGCTGCAAGTTGCAAGAATATTCTAGCTCGGTAGATAATGTCGAACAATATCATAATCCCCACTTTGTACATCTGAAAGTAACAGCTTAAATTTATGATACCAGATGTATTTTTTATGACACAGTCCATGCGACGTAACTGAAAAACTTACTACTAAAAATATTGGGTTTGAATACCATTTATTGCCGGCTATACATATATTGCCAAGTACTGATTGCAAACTTGTTTTTTCTAATTCAGATTCCTTCGTATTTCATAACTCTCACGGCATTATGTATTTCAACTGCTTTGACATTTTACCAACTGCTTTGAACTTTTTCCAACTGCTTTGGAATTTTTTCCAACTGCTTTGAAATTTTGGGCAACTGCTTTGAAATTTTTTCCAACTGCTTCGAAATTTTTCCAACTGCTTTGAAAATTTGCCAACTTCGTTCAACATTGGGGGGGGATCATCCCCCCCCATCCCCCCCCTTAGGCCCGTCCCTGGTGCTGCCTGATAACATATTAATTCATGTTTTCTGTTTGTCGCATTCTTCTCAGAACAGCCTGTTTTCTCATGTTGAGAAAATAATAAAAATCAGTAATTTCAAGCAATACATCTACTAGCAGAATAATGAACATTGTGATAAAAAAAGAGTCGAATTCATGTAAGGCATAGGAAGTACCCACAACTGAAAATGCAGCAAGTTTAAAAAAAACTATTCAAATTTCATGAATCTCGAATATTTTTTTATTTCATTCACTTCTACCATAGTTTAGAAATGTACACTGTCGAATTTTAAAATGTCAATAAGCGAATAAGCAAACATTTTTGCAATTTTGCCCCTTTGACATATTAGTAGCCAAATATAAACCGATTTCAAGCGAATAACCAGTAATGACCGCGGTTATCTACGGTCCTGCCTGCGGTTATCTACGGTTATAGTCTTCAGGGATATTCCTTGTAAAATGATTATAACCTACAATGACCGAAGTCGCTTGAATGTAGTTGGTCCTAGTTGGTAATTACCAATGAGGACCAGGTTATTCGCTTGAAATCGGTTATATAGCAATGTTGTCTGAGAACGCGTTAACTAACAGAAACGAACTAGTAAATTATTAGTGAAATGATGACTAACGTGACTCAACCAAAATAGTTTGTGAAGTGACTTGGTAAGAACAATAACCTTGTTACTTAAATAAACAAGGGTAAAAAAGGAGCATGGAGCAAGGACAAGATTACACGGGACTTCCCCTACAAACCAATTTTCGCATCTTGGGTTGTAGGAGGGCAGAGTTATATAAACATGCGTTAACGCTGTTGCTGTGAGGCGTTTGCGTTAAGTAAACTCAACCGAAGCAGACTGGCTTGAGTCATATTTGAAGCTCAAGTTTTACAATTTTATTTGGTGAAATTTTATTTTCTATTTACCAATATTCTTCCTTAAAATGCAGGCGGCAACAGCTTGCAACAGTAAAAGCACTGATTACCAGTCGAAAAATCCGCTTTATTCAACATCACTCAAGGGATCGCAAATGGACAGGTAAGTTTTACCATTGTATTTATAATTTATACTATGGTTTTACAATATGTACTATGGTACAAAACTTTTAGAAGTGAAAAAATGTTTTTCTGGGTAAACTTATCTAAAACTGAGAGGTTAAGATTTCAATTCTAATCCAAATGTAATCAAAAGTCTTGGTAGAACTTACAATTCCAGATATTGAAGTTTAACTGTGGTACCTATACCATACATCTATTTTAGCAAATGTTTTTTTTTTCAATATGTTGACTTCAATACCGGCTCGAGGGTAATCCCTCAACTTGATCCATATATTTTAGCGAAACTCAATGGGATATTATATGGAACTTATTCATAGGAAGCTCAAGAATTCAAGTTTTTATCTGATAAGATGTGAAGTCGTTTTGACAAAATTGTTATGTTTACCCGCAATTTGATATCATATCTTAACAAAGGTTGGAATTCTCCGACTGAACCAACATAGAATAAATTTTCTGTGTGAGAATATTTCCTCATTAATTACTAGGAAGAGAAATGGATTCTTCTCAATTTTTTTCTTAATAAACATTATGGAAGCATTGTTTGTAGTAGCAGGATCAATTTTAGATAATATACTGATGGTAAAAAATTTTTCTCCAGTTTTTATCTGAAGATTTTGAGACAATAGATGTTGAAATGGCTGAACCTTCGGAAGAAAACACAATCAACATTCTGATAATTGGGGAAACTGGGGTAGGCAAATCTACCTTCATCAATGCCTTTGCCAATTATTTAAGATTTGACAATTTGGATCAAGTTGAGAAGGAGGATCCTCTAGTTCTAATACCTTGCAAGTTCACTGTCACAGATGAAAACTATGAATTGAGGGAAGTCACCATAGGATCAGATAGCAATGAGCATAACAACCTTGGAGAATCGTCTACACAAGATCCCAAGAATTACACTTTTCCAATAAGTGGTGGCGAGAGGTTCATACAACTCATTGACACCCCTGGTAAGTGATTTTCAATTCAATCTAATTATTCAACATAGAAGTAACAAACATTAAGATTCAAGTATCATATAAAACACATGAAAATATTTCGTAGGAAATATTCTTTCGTTTATAAATAAATAGCTATACTACTTAGCTGGGGTTAGTGCAACACGGGAAAACCATACAGTTCTGTATATGATAAAATGAGGAAACGAAAAAACCTCAGCAGAAAAAAACCCTGACCTCGCCTGTAAAAAAAAATTCACTAAAAAATTTTAAATATCAGAATATCTTGAAAACATGAAGGTGTAATCCTTCTATAGACAGAGAAAAAACAGATTCTTCACCAATCTACCTATAATTCTCAATCTGAAATGAAAAGAGACAAAAGCAGAAAAACCCAATTATTTAGAATAAATTAAATTATTTTTAAATTAACCACCTATTTCAGAAATCATTCGTTACTTTATGTATAGCCTCGAAACCATCTTGAAATTTATTAATGGGACAACTATAAGATGTTCTATAGTCTCCTCATTTTCCCCACACTCACAAATAGGGCTCTCAACGGAATTCCATCCATGTCCTGTTCTAATACGATTTAGAACAGACCATATTCTCCTGGAAGGATCACTAATATGACCTTTGTTGAATAAATTGCATGCATTTCATTGAGATTGCCAAATTTCTTTGTCGATTTTGTTCATATCAATTGGAAAATTTAACCAAAATGGTTTACGCAACTTCTATGTAAGGACTTTAATATCTAGAATATTGGAAAGTATGGGAAGGGGGAAAGGAATTAATTTGTTCCAAAAATTCAAAGTTGTTGTTTCTCTGTGAATGTGGGGAGGTACAATATTTGAGGGGACTTGTAACTAAGGAGTAGGTGTACATCTGATAGTACCAGTGATAATTCTCATAGAAAAATTTAGTTGGGCTTTTTTTTTAATGAACATGAACACTGTTCAACCAAACAAGGATTAAAATTATGTTTTAAGGGAATAGTATCAAAAGTGACACTGAATTTTTCATATTTCTGATTATTATTTGAATGAAAAACATGAAACTCCGGTTTTAATTTCATTCAGGCACAAATGCCACTTTAAAAACTAATTTATCATGATTTCCAAATGTACAGCAGAGGTACTTTTTATTGTCAGGAAAATGAGAATGATGGAAAGCCAGAGCAATATCAACAGCATAAATAAATTTTTCTGAATAATTAGTACACATACGCGTAACGTACACCCCCCCCAGCCACCCTGTTAGGTGGGGGCCCGGGTGTTGAAGCTTTTATTTAATTTTTCTGTATATTATACCCAATTTACCAATTGATAGTAAAAACTTAAACTACATCCAAAATGATTAGAGACATTGTTTAGGTAGTCTTATTAGACAGCAAAAATTTATAAATGCTTGATATGATCACTCAGATTGAGTCTAGCTAAGTGTGTAAATTAATTTCAAATAATAGAATGATAATGGAAATGATCTTATAAATGTGAATTATAACAAAATTTTTGAAGAATATCAGTTCGAATTAATAAGTTGGTTTTTTAGACACTATAATACACTACGTAAATAAACTTAAGCATTGAGGTTTTGAAATAAAAATTGTTTAATGAAGGTTTTCACAAACTTATTTTAACTGTGACGCCATTGGAAAGTTGCCATATGTTTGCGACGCCCTGCTGACCTTCTTACTATACATTTACCTTCTTTTAATAGTTCTAGCCTTATACCAAATCGTAAGAAAATCATTATAAAAATAAAGAAAAAACATAAGAAATGAAAACAAACAAAAAAAGACAAAAGCTAGAGTCAATTTAGATCGCCTTACGACGCTCATGGAATTATACCGCGCCTTCCCAGGGCGTCGCGACGCACAGTTTGGGAAGCACTGGTTTAATGTATAATGAAAAGGTAGATATACTATCTCTGAAAATCATGTGAAGAAGGACGGAATTCAGTTAGGGGTATCAACTTTTATTTTAAATTTAATTTATGGGGGATCAGTATGATAAAGGAATGCAACGGCAGAAACGAGTTGAAAATGATTGGATTTTCAAATATCGTGAAGTTTATCCAAAAAACAAAGGAACAAATATAAAGTGAATAAATGCTGAGAACAAATTTGTCGATTAATATCTAAAATTTGTGTCAATTCTTCATTTCTCTTAGCTAAACAATTTATTTCAATCAAACAACCACTTTATTTCAGGCATCGGAGATACCCGTGGGATTGATCAAGATACTTTAAATTGTCAAAAGATCATAGATTACATAGCTCCTCTCAAAATGATACATGGCATTATGTTCCTGATGAAACCCAACAGCAGCAAGATTACTGTTCTGTTCGAATTTTGCATGAAACAAATTCTGTCCAGATTAGAGAAATCTGCCAGTAATAACCTGCTCTTTGTGTTCACAAACACTCGTGGTACATGCTATAGGCCTGGCGAGACTCTTCCTTGTTTGAGAAGAGTTCTGGAGGATATTAGTAAAAAACCTCCCTATGTATCTATTCCGCTGAGTAAGGCAAATATATTTTGTTTAGACAATGAAGCTTTCAGATACTTAGCTGCTATTGCTAACGGGATAGGATTCACCGAAAGGAAAGACAATATTTTGTGGAGAGCTGGGATAAGTCAGCGGAAGAATCATGGAGGTACTTCTGTTTTTCATGTCATTCTGACAATTGTTGAATGAGCCACTATTCAATCTCAATGTTTTCTTTCACAGAATGATCATTCATATTATAGGGATGAAGTGCAGAAACCTCTAGAACCCCATAAAGTAGCAGATACTATGTGTGTTAATGAAGCGAGAGGTCTCATCAACCAATTGAAACAGCCAATGGCAGATATAACGCA
Source organism: Hippodamia convergens (assembly GCA_038502775.1). Taxonomy (NCBI): domain Eukaryota; kingdom Metazoa; phylum Arthropoda; class Insecta; order Coleoptera; family Coccinellidae; genus Hippodamia; species Hippodamia convergens. The sequence goes on along the minus strand of CM076609.1, from coordinate 21,740,315 downwards.
ACTTATTCAAGATAAACTGAGAGCCTTGCAAAAGCAAACTGAACTCTTGTATTTAGACGAGTTGGACATAAATGATTTAAAAAAAAATTTGGTTATTCCAATCATTGATATTGAAGCCGCAGAGTTACCTCAACCTGTTACAGTCTGTACCAGTGCCAAATGTGCTGAGATCTACAAGGTAAAAAAATTTTTTCAACAATAACTTTATCAAGTAGACTTGAAGGGGTTATCTTTTATATAAACATTTCATTTCCTGACAAGAAAAGTATCGCAATAAAAAATACATAGTTTTTCACAATTGAATAATCATGAACTTTTTGTAGTTGTCTCAGTACAGTAGAACCTCGATTATCCGAGCTATTGTGGACCGAGCCTACCTCGGATAATCGAAAACTCGGATAATACGGAATTTATAAAATGACTCTGAAAAAATATAATATTTTTAATCAAATTGAGTTTTATTTACGTAAGCAGTTACTAAATAATTAAGTAAATACATATATTATATAAAAATAATACACAAGTATGTAGATATGTTCCTTAACAAATGACAAGTACAGACATCTCGTAGCGCGAGCAAAGTTTGACCTTGTGAAATTGAACTATCCTCTGCTATCCACGCGACTCGGATAATCGCGACCTCGGATAAAGCGGGCTCGGATAATCGGGGTTCTACTGTATTGTGTTACGTTGAAAATTATGAATTGCTAATAGGGACACATTAGAAAGGCCTTTAACTAGCAAATTTTCTAGAATGAAATGAAACTCTCAATTCTTGCTATTTTTTTTCAAACAGTTATTAATTTTGCAAACTTTAAAAACTTGTAGACACGGTCAATTGAATTAAACACGATGAATTATTCAAATAGCATAGATGTGAGGAGAGTATTTAAAAAAAAATGGCAATTTTACAGGCATTAATTAAGTTTTATGTGGGTTGAAAGGCGAGATTTTAGGGGTTTTAAGAAAAAAACAAAAAATGTTATATCTCCTCAACCGAGACTTCTACTCAAGGTCGCCCATTAGAAGTGCATGGGGAAATGATAATTCCATCAATTCCAAATTTCGTGTGAAGATATGAGCTAGGTAGACGTTCTTTTATGATATTTTTTTTAAATATCAATAACTTCGGCTTTCTCCGGAAATGGTATAAATTTTTAATTTCAAGAGGAACACTCTGTGTATTATGACTTTTTCGGATAGATCATCGAATTCCACATTCATTTTATCCCCTATAGCCATTTTCGAGTTATTCACTGTTTTTTGAAAAAATTGAGTTTTTGTCATTTTTTTAATTCCAACTTTGACACTCTCAAGTTACCTCCCAATAAATCAAAACGTTATTTTTTCTACAGAGTGACGTCAAATATCTTTTCGGTAACCCATTTCAAAAAACAGATCTCTCATTGAATTCCCAGTGTTCTAGTAGTCTCAATGTGTAAATTTTTTCTAAATGACACATAAAATGAATGTCACATTCGAAGATCTATCCGAAAATGTCTTAATATACAGGGTGTCCCATTTTAAATTAGAAAGTGTCATAATATACAGGATATTCCATTTTAAATTAGAAAGTTGATACCATTTCCGGTGATAGCGGAAGTTATTGATATTTAAAAATATATCATAAATGAAGGTCTATTTGGCTTATATCTTCACACGAAATTTGAAACTGATTGAATTATTATTTCCCCATAAACTTTTAATGGGCACTCAAAGTGGGACACCTGTATAAATCTCGTATTTGCAATAACTTTATTTGATATGCTTCTTGGCTATTTTATAATGTGACATAATTTCAAATGCAGGTTCGCAATGTCAAAAAGTGGCATTATGGACAACGTTGTCATCATAATCCATGTTATCTGGATAATGTTCCAAAAGAAATGATAGGAGCTCCAGAACTAGTTAATTGTTATGCCATGAACTCCGAGAAAAAATGCAAATTTTGTGGATGTGATTTCACCACCCACATGCACATTTATTATGAAAGTAGAACAGTTGACAAAACTATTGAAAATGATCATGTCAAACAAAGTTTATTGAGCAAGGAAGAATTGCGAGAGGAAAAACAAAGAATAATCAATGAAATGAATCAGATGAAAGATGAGCTTGAAGATGAACACAAGACCATTATTCATTATATTGCAAGATTTGCTAATTTTCTTCAACAAAATGCAATCACTCCTTACAATGACGTTTACAGGCAGTACATCGAATACCTGATTGATTTGTGAGTATAGTAATAATTATAGTGATTTATAGTAGTAGTAGTAACAGTTCTTTCTTGCCTCTAGACAAATAGCTCTTGACCTAGAGTCCTCCAGTCTTTTAATTTTGAATTTTTTTATAATTCAATTAAAAGGAACATTTCATATAATACAATATTTATTGAATTGGCATTTAAAAAGTTCAGAGTCTGTGTATGATGGTTTTCTTGTATACTTATTAATTCCATCATTGTGGTATCATGCCGTTCTGTCAGTTGTTCTGTCAGTCTGCTGACATTTATTGGGGGGTGTTTCGGTGTCGTTTTCTTCTTATTTTTCTTAGGTCTTCTGTTTCTGCTACTTGCAGATGTTTTTTGCTCTGGATTTGCTGTTTGCGTACACTGGGTGTGCATATTCAATCGAGGCTTACAAATGATTTTATATATTTTTGCTGCATTCTGGATGTTGATTCCTAGTGTCAAGTGTTTAGAAAAAAAAGGTGATCCCGTCTCTAGGACAGATAGAAAACTGAAAAATAATTGTGGTTCTTTCAGTAAAAAAAAATTCCATCCATATTCAAGATAAAGGTCGATGAAGGAGGAAAAATGATACACATTTTTTACGGTTCTGCTGTAAACTACTAGCAACATAATGAAATTTTATACGAATATGTTTCGGAAGCTGATACATCCAATTAATTTGTTTTTATGTCTTACTCTCAGAATAGATGGCGCTAGTTACACGGGTACCAAGTAGTATTTATGATAACTTTTTTAATATAAGATTTATTGAACAAAATTTAATTGACATACATACATAACATAATTTAAATTTACACCAAAAAGGTACCCTTGATGAAACTCGATACTGTGTACCGTTTTTGGAATATTTTAATTTGAAGATTATGAAGTAGTAACCAATGTTGATATGAAGTAATCATACATGTATTAATTAAACGAAAAAACACAAGATGAAAATTAGGAAAAAGGGCTCATAACATGAAATAGATTTCAATAAGAGTAGATATTCTAAATCTCCTCCGTTTTCACGAATACACAAGACTATCCTGTTTTCTAAAGAATCTAATAATCTTCAAAACTGTTGGGAGTCAGCTAGGTTGAGTTAATTAAAGTTCTGCCTTTCAATTTCGAGGTGAATTTAACCTCCATAGCATAAATTTTTTTTCAAGATACAACCAAACTGTATAATGAAAGGAATTAAAACGTAGGAATGAGGAGGCCAATGAATCAGAGCTTCAGGAGCGGTGGAGGTCCATTATGGTTACTAATTAATAACAATAATAATTAATAATTTTATCACTACTAAATACCAGCATCGGTGATTACTACATAATTTTCAAATCAAAAGATTTCAAGAACGGTTCACAAGATCGAGTTTTATCAAGAGTACCTTTTTAGTGTAAAATTGATTGATGTGTGAGTTCGCTTGAAATTTTGCTTAATAAATTTATTTATTTCGACTTTTTTCACAAAATATAAGAACTCGAGAGAGGCGAAGTTTATCCTACGGCTACTCTCACACTTAACCTCTAAATCTTATATTAAAATAGTTATGTTCAATACTACTTGGTACGAACCTTAGAATATAAAATACCAGGAAGGAGCCTATGCGCACCTAATACAAGAGCGGAAGTGCGACAAGAGTGCACCACGAATGAGTCATCGTTTGGTTTGAATTTGAAATAAGAAAGTGGTGCTCTCAGCAAATTGTACTTTTATTTGGTTTTTGTGATATTTTCGCAGTTTAACTGTATTGAATTAACTTTTAGGCGAGGTTTAAAGGTGTGTCCGTGAATTTCTAACTATTTTATACACGTAATTTAGTGCTATAAGACATTTTCCAAGTTTAGAACATTTTCGATAAAATGATTAGTTGTGCAGAGTGTGGCAATTTCAAAACACCAAAAAAAACAAGAATTTGGTGTAACATTTCACAGGTAAGTGATATTGGTATTGAAATGATTCATTTTTTCCTGAAAAACACGGGATTTCAATTTTGCTGAATTTGGAGGTTATCCGTAACAAACCATGGGCGTAGGTGATGTTCGGTAATCAATTTCATTGAACCAACTGACACTGATAGTTGGTAGCGCTATTAATTTCGTCTCAAGGGACATTTCGGAAGTAAAACCATGATTGTATCGTTGAATTAATTTTTATTCAGTTCTTCACAGTTTATAAGTTCAATTATTTTTCCAGATTTCCCAGAGATGAAAAACAGAGAGTGATATGGATGAGTTTCGTAAAGAAACCTGGGTTTTGTCCTAACGACAGGAGCCTTTTATGTTCCAGGCGATTGTTTTAATCGGTCATCTGTGGCCTTTATTAGGTTATTTCCAATTGAAATCGATCAGTTGGAATATGTAAGTAAAGAATAAAGGACCATGAAATGAATATATCGTCTGATACTTTTGATAAAAAGTACAACTAATTGTTTTTTCATCACCAGGTTGAATTATATTTGTAAAAATACGGTTGATGATGAAAGAATTAGAACTGTATAACAGATTAATTTTGTTAAGGAATCAATAAAAACAATATAAAATTGCATTGTGTTCTGCTCCCCTACTTCGTTAAGATTTTTTAGACCGATTTGGAATATGCCATTTCGTTAATAAAATGTAATTGAAAATTCAAATGCCCTACGCCACTGCGAAACGGAAACGAGTATCGGCCATATTGAGTGCACCATTCTCGTCGCACCAGAATGCATGATATGCTCCTTCCTGGTTTTCTATATTCTAAGGTACGAACCGTGTAACTAGCGGCCTCTATGAGAATCAGACATAAGAATAAATTTATTGAATGAATCAGCTTCCAAAACATATCCGTGTAAAATTGCATTACAATGTTGCCAGTAGTTTTGGCAGAATCGTAAAAAAATTTGTATCATGATTTTTTTTTAAAGCCTTTTATCTTGAATACGAATGGCGTTAGGAAAATTTGTTACTAAACAAACCCCAATTATTTTTCAGTTTGTTATCTTTCCTAGAGACGGGATCACATATTTTTGAAACACCCTGTATGTTAATTCAGCAAAATATGTGGCTCAGAAAATAGTATTTTTCTTAATTTCTTTGTGTAAGGTTTCAGATTAGCTTTCTATTAATGATATCATAGATTAGAAGCACATACGCTCAGTATAAAAGCACAAACTGAGTGATTCATAATTGTTAAAATTGAAATACACTTCTCGCAACAATTAAAGGAACACAAAATTTTCCAAATTTTTTGGTGTTTTTCAACAGGCTGTATCTCAGTGAAAAATGGTCGTATGAGAAATAGAAAAATCAACTTTTGAAGCTTGAAGACCCTAGTTCTGAATTTATCAGTTAAAAATTTTTCAGAGTACCAGCAGCCATGCAATCCTTGGATAAAGCACGAAGAATTTTTTTATTATTTATCAAATTTTAATTTTTGCTCTATGCGCATGCAAAAAAATTGAGCTAAACTGATGCAAAGCCCGCATATCCTGTTTATTCAGGTCTAATTTGCTTTTCACACCCTTCGGAAATGACCATTTGTCTTCGAGATATCCCATTTTGAATGCAAAAGGACCCGTTTTCATTCAACTGCCGATATCTGCGGAACTACTGGAGGCCTAGCAAACCGACAGCCGGTTTCTTTTTCTGCAGAAAATTTCCTACAAGAGTCGTTCATGTTTTTTTTCACCTGTAATGGTAATGGGGGAAAAGAGCAAAAAAAATGCCATTTTGCTATTTGTTGGTTGACCGACTGTATCTTCGTCAATATGGAGTTAAAGCTAAGGTTATAAGAAAATATCACAGCCTAGTGTATCCCAAAGACCCCCTCAATCGGTAGATCTGAGAATTTCTATTTTCACCAGTTTTTTTTTTCAATCGTATAAAAAAAGCATTTTCGAATATTCGAGATTTTTGAAAAAATTTTCTTCAATTTTTTCATTAAGTCTAGAGTGAAAAAAATCAATAATTGATTCTTGAAAAGAAGAGGTCATCTTTAAGAAACGAAAACCTTTTTTCCATAATTTTTTCAGAATTTCAAAACCGCTTAATCGATCGATCTACCGATTTGTGAGGGTCTTTGGGTTCATTGGGCCGTAAAATTGTCTTATAACCTTAGCTTTCTCCCTACTATTGATGATACAATCCGTTAATCAACTAATGGCAAAACGTCATTTTCTTGTTCTTTTTTCTCATTACAGTTACATGTAAAAAAAAATTTTCTCTTAATTACACATGAACGATTTTTGTGGGAAATTTTCTGCAGAAAAAGAAACAGACTCTCGGTTTGCTAGGCCTCCAGTTTTTTCGGAGATATCGGCAGTTGAGTGAAAAAGGTTCTTTTGTATTCAAAATTGGATATCTTGAAGACAAAAAGTCATTTCTGAGGGTATTGTAAAACAAATTAGAGCTGAATAAATAGGCTATGCAGGCTTTGCATCGGTCTAGCTCAAAATTTCCCCATGCTCGTAGAGCAAAAATAAAAATCTAAAAAATAAAAAAAATTCTCTTTTGGCTTTATCCGAGGATGGCATAGCTACCCGTATTGTGAAAAATTGTTAACCAATAAATTCATAAACTAGATTCTTCAAGCTTTGAAAGTTGATAATTCTATTTCTCATTGACCATTTTGCGCACTGAGATGCAGCCTGTGAAAAACACCAAAAAATTTGGAAAGTTTTTCTAATTATTGAGAGAAGTATATTTGAAGCATGCAACTTCAAATCAATAGTTGATTAGCTATTGCTTTTATATCAAGAAATTTCATCACCTTTTGCAATATTTATAAGCATTCAAGCTCAATAGAAAGAAAGTATGCATTTACAAGTTAATTGAAAGAATACAATTAAATTAAAATGGTATTTTGTCATGCATCATTCTGATGTCTCAAACATAAATTATTTCAAACCAATGAAGTGTTGATTCATGGTGCTCATGATGGCTTATGATTGGTTATAAATCTGCAACATAGAGTCACTGATTAAAATATTTATCATCATTTTATAACTGCGTGATTGCCAATAATATATTAATATTTTCAGAGAAAAATCTAATGGAGAAGCAGCAGATAAGACTCATATAGCATACTTAAGAAAATGCCAATGTGAATATGACGAGGCCAAAAAGGTCTTTGATAATGTCGTTAATATGAAAAATCAAACTGCTTCTACCATTACACCTGAATCCGTTAAAAGGAGTGTCGATGAACTGTTTAAACTCAAACATACAGGCAAAAAAATCAAAGAGCTTTATAAATCACAGTTCGCTGCGATGAAATCAGAAAGACAAAATGTGCGTCATAACTATTCTGGGAAGAATAATTCTAAAAGTGCAGGAATTTTGAGTACTTACGGTAGAAAACTCAAGAATTATTTTGTTGGTGGTCAACAAACAAGCACAGAATCCGAAGAGGAAAATTCAAATAATTACAGTCCTAAAAAGGGTAAAAACCACAGAGGTGGTAGAAAAGGAAAGAGAAATGAAAATAAATATGAAAAGCAATTAAACCTGATGCAAGAAGAAGCTTCAGCTGCTTTGGCTGCCTTGTCCTATGACATGAAGAAGTTGTAGAGACTCAAATTCATACCTTTTATAATGTTTAAGTTTTAAGTATTTTATGACGTTATGCATCATTTGATATTTTTGAATAAGATTTACTATTTGATAGTTTCCTCATATCATTATAATTTTATGTTAATTACAAGCTCATACCCGCGGCTCCGCTCGCGTTATATTTTAATTTAAAACGGTACTGATAGGTCCGCAACCCACATTCATAACCTCGAATCAAAGGAGAGACAGCACGTGTATACATGATGAAACGATGTCGCGTAAAGATTCAATAATTTCTTGCTCAAATTGCAAATTCACACTCATTCAACCTACTGTAACTTTCAAAGTATCCATTAGAAAACTGTACTGTAAAAAGCATTTTTCATCTGGAATAAATGCCGCAGATAACAGTCACATCCATTTTTATATTGATTCATTCCGTGCCAGTCAAAAACCCTCTTCAAATTGACCATTATTTTGGATTGAATTGAAAATGTTAAAAATGGCTATCGTGGGTTGTCTTCGGCAGTTAGACATATGCCGTCGCGAACTTTTTTATAGAACTTTTCACACACTACAAAATTGTCTCTGACCATGTTTCTCTATCTCTCATTGTTTACAGCGTTTCCAGTAAAAGCCGAAAAATAACGGGATTTTTCATTGAAAATTCTTATTTCTTCGTTATATACGGATGATAAATAAAAGAACTCTGAGGGTCGGTTTCACAAAACTTCGATCGTACCGTTAAATTAATTGGAGCCACCGCGATTCGTTGAAATTTCAAAACGAGTGATTCGATTGGTTCGAATTTACGTAAGGTTTTTTAATCGTACAATTAAAGCTTTGTGAAACCCGCTCTATGCCTGGGAATTGAAAATGGTATTCATTTCGATGATTACTATTTGAATTCATCTATGTTTCATTGGATTTTGTTTGTATCCAGTATTAAGCCTATTTTAAGATCACATATTTTTCACATCTCTTATTGAAATTAAATTTTAAATAAGAAATAAAAATGTCAGGACATTTTCTGAGCATGACTCTTATATATCAATGAATGAAGAACTGAAATCTATGTGCCAATATTCCTAAGTGCAATTTTTTGTAATAATATAAGATATCAATAAAAGCTTTTATATTTTATGTCATTGAAGTTTATTATTTTGCTTTTTTTATTAGTTTTAACAACGTCATAATTGAGTTCTTTATTATGTCTTTGGGCATTATCTTAATTCTTTATTGCTCTTGGACATTACATAAACAGAAAATTATTAATTTGTTTCAACTGTTCTTTGAAAAAATTGTAAGTATAAAGGTATGTCTGCAATAGAAACCTCGAGAGTTGTAATTGTTTTACATACGTTTTTTCAGTGGCTATTGTGCAATTATGGGAATAAATTCATTGTTTATGTGATTATACTTGAAACTAGGTTCATCTTCCTCTTTATGTTACCTTAGTTACTTCTGTTAGTTGACGAAAGTTTTCATGAAATTTGATACAGATATAAAATCCCAATCACAACAAATTAACTAGCTTCTCTTATATGTATTAATCATAAAATAGATACAGTGACAAGCGTTGTAAAGATACCTACCTAATGTTGAAGATACCTACCTAATGCGATGAGATTTCTGTTGATGATAAATTTGTCAAAATGAAACGATGGTTTGTACAACACCGCATTTATTGCGGTAAGATAAGTATACCTTCCAAATTTAATTCAGTAACACTGATTAACAACAAACATTGGTATAATGGACATTTCCCCATACAAAAAATAAGTTGTAACACGTAAGGTTTTCTCGTTTCATTCATAGAACCACATTTAATATTATAATGTGATATGTATAGCAAAAAAATATTTAATACTTTTCAAACCATAGGTACAGATATATCGAGTTTATTTAGATTTACAGCAAAAAACATTTAAGAAATACACACATTACAAATATTGACTTAAAATAGTAATTAAATTCTTTTTTTTTTCTTTTATCAAGGCTCATATCTCTTGATAGTTGACCCAAAAATCCTCTTACCTCACTAATAACAAATGACTTCCATGGTCCATGCTCTGAGTTCCTGTTTAGTAAGCTTTTCGGTCAATTTAACTTTATTCCAGCAATTCTCTGATTTGTGGCCCAATAAAACCGCCTACCTTTAATTTGGCATAACTTCTTTTAAATATTTGAACCATCACCATGCACTCCAGTGGACACAGCTGAAATTATGGAGCGGGTACGGAGGTCTCACAACATTATAATTCGAAATGTTCAGGAATCGAACGCAGTTGAGCAGGACACTATTACGGTCAATCAAATTATCGATCATATTATTCCTCAGCAATCTCATCATGTCATCTCGATATCTCGGATTGGCACTCATTCTCCTCCTAAGAATCGTCCAATACTTGTGTCCTTCAGCAACCCTTCTATTGTCAAGAAAATATTGAGGAATAAAAAACTTCTGAAGCTAGTGGATCCTTTTCGAGCCATTTCCCTCTCAGACGACTTGACCCCAAATCAATCTAACTATCTTCGTGAACTGCGTGATAGACTCAGGCATCGTCTGCAGCAGGGAGAGACTGATCTTACTATTAAGTTCCTCAAGGGTGTTCCAACTATTGTCTCCCAGACTCCCAGTGCTGATTCGGGAAACTAGCGAGGCCTATACATCAATGGAACCTACTATACACCAATGCACGTTCACTGAAGAACAAGATGAATGAGCTGCTGGCCCTTGCCGACCACTTCAGGCCCAACTTGATACTCGCCACGGAAACCTGGTTCCGCCCAGAAATACCGGACTCTACTTTTAAACCGATTTCAAGCGAATAACCAGTAATGACCGCGGTTATCTACGGTCCTGCCTGCGGTTATCTACGGTTATAGTCTTCAGGGATATTCCTTGTAAAATGATTATAACCTACAATGACCGAAGTCGCTTGAATGCAGTTGGTCCTAGTTGGTAATTACCAATGAGGACCAGGTTATTCGCTTGAAATCGGTTTTAGTGTCGATGGTTACTCATTGTTTCGGAGTGATTGCGCCACAAACGTTGGTTACGGTGGTGTTTGCATTTATGTTGCGGAGGAGTTGTGTACCAGCTTCGATGTCAGGGTCAGTAGTCTTGACTTGCCTGGCATCGATAGTGTGTTTTTGGACTTGTCTTCTCCTGAATTCTCTGCCTATGTCGGCTGCATATACCGTCCTCGTCCTTCCCTTTCAGATGATTTTCTCTTCGAGCACCTTACCTCCATTTCAAATTGCAAAAAGAATGTAATTCTTGCTGGGGATTTTAACTTTAGAGAGCTCACTTGGCCAATCACTGTTCCTCCACCAGGGGCTCACCGCTGGAAGATTCCTTTCGGTGCTGGACGATGCAGGTCTATCTCAGCTTGTTAACAGCCCCACCAGATTCGTACCTGGCCAAACTCCGTCCACACTCGACCTCTTGCTGACGGACGATGATGCCTTGATTAATGGGGTCACTCTTCATGATCCTATCGGGAGATCGGACCACGCGGTTATAACAGCTAACCCAGCAAACACGGCGATGCAAATGTAACTCTTATGCGATGTACTGTTTACCTCCCCAAGCGCTCGCATTTGCATCCAAATGTCCGCCACATCAAGTACGCATTTAGGAAAAATGAGTAGTTGAATATGCGATCGTAAAACTGGTCACAAATGTAACTCCATTTCTTGTCGCATTTGTGACGCTGATGCGAGTTAATTTTGAGACCACTTTTCTTTATTTCCTTCCGACGTCGCATAGAAATTTTGATGTGATACTAAAAGACATCTTCAAATAGGAAGCCATTTCTCATCGCATTCGAGACATATTTTGTTATACTCATTGCGTACATGAATATTATACCATTTTTGATGGGTAATTAATTCAATGATTGCAGGAGGATACTAAAAAAATTTATTCGAACAAAAAATATAATAATTAGTAAAGTCAAGATATAGAATACATTCGAATACAAAAAAAAAGGGAAAAAACGAAACAGAAAAATGTACAATTGAGAGAGTGAGAGAATTAATTATGTAGTTGGGTTTTCAATCCTCTGTCTGGCATGTCGAAACTATTTCTTCACATAGATTTCGAAGTCCTCCTCGGAAATTCCACTGTTCTTCCTCACCACATCTGAAAGGAATGAAAGTAAAAGTTGAAATGATTCTTTTTCTTGTTAGCAAGATCGTAATAAGTTCGATTATTTGAGAAATAATATTAGATTATAGGAGCAAGTTTATCAATTTTGTTCAACTATTCAATTTATGTTCAACCTATTTCAATTTTGATGGGAAGATAAAGATATAACGGCGATTACTGCGAACGATTATCTACTACGTTCTTATAGGTGTCAAAATCATTGAAAAATTTTTGGACTACAAATTTACAAGAAATATTCGAATAACTGCAAAAGTTATATTTGACAGTATCGCGGCTATACCTCGAATCAAATACTCACTGAATGAAATCTTCATAACGGGACTTTTAGCTGTTTTGTAATCAGACCCTTGTCATGTCCGTGAACAAAGTTCAGCTGTTTCATCGGTGAGGGTTCTTTCGAGACATCTCACCAACTCACCACGAAATCCTTGCTTCTGTTACCCCCAACGGCTTCATATGGTTTTTACTGGAAAAGTATATTTCGTATAAAATTAGAAATTCAGTTTTTGAAATTATAAGTCATGAAAATTTCGAATGAGATCGGATTTGAATGCAGTTTCACTAAAGAAATATGTAATTTGTTCAAATATAAGCTTTCCAAATATGGTGATATTAATTACTAAGAAATCTGTTCCTATATTTTATAATTTCTCAAAAATTAGACCAAAGGAACAAAGGAAGTAGTTTCTTTCAATTATACTCACTCTCTGAATAACAAAACTCAAATTTCATTCGAATGCTCCAACTGTGTTATTGTGAATTTCGCAGAGGACATCACCAATTTTGCCAACCCTGGACAGCACAAACTATTTCAGACACGTTGATTAAAACCCAATATTTTGAAAAGTGCTGGGATTGCCTATTCTACGGATTTTTGAAATATTTCTAGAACCAAATGAAATAAAAAAATATTCAACTGCAAAAATGAAGACAAATCTCAGAACAACACTTTTTTTTAGATCAAAAAGTTCTGCGTCAACACACATATTAAGACTTCATTATACGATTATTATATGTAGCTACAAATGAAATATCAAAATATTTGATTTACAACAATAACTAAAAGAATTTACTTACTAATGAATACACCCAAATTGCAGAAAACCAAAGAATTTGAATATCGGATCAAACGAACAGCGAACTTCTCGAAGCGAACACTAGTCACAAAATGATGGTGCATCATGGATCCAAAAGAAAAAACCCAAGTGTAAAAATTGTTTTCGTTGAAGTTGTCAGACGCAAAACCAACCCCCTTTCTTCTCACCACTGCGAATTCCATAGTCCAAACCGGCTTCCCGAGAGAAAAATATTCCGGCCGAATGTAATTAGGGGCAATAAAACCCAGATGCGGTAGTTTCTCTACAGTTAAAGATCGAAGAAATCCTTATATTATATTACTCAACGCTCTTTGGCTATGAGTCACAATACGAACGAATATTTGCATCTCTTGGGAATCACATTTGAGATATCTTCATTCATCGTCAAAATGTTGAAAATTTTTATTCCACATTTCGTTAACAAAGCGATATCACAAAATTAATAGGTTTTGGACGCATATGCGACATCACAATGAAGATTTTATTTTATGTTGAAAATGTAACGCCACAAAAGTGTCAGGCGATGTAACGTGTTTGCTGGGAAGATACAGTTTATATGCCACCCGAGGACTAATTGTAGTAGGAGAAGGAAAAAAATTATTGATCACCGCTCTTTGAACCAGAGTTTGTTGTCGATAGATTGGGACCAGGTTCTTTACTCTGGCATCGGTGTTGATTCTGCTTGGGATTCCTTTGTGTCAATTCTCAACACAAATATAGATAATAACACCACATTCCACATTACTCGAAGCATACCTTCCAAACCATGGCTCAATGGTGAATTTATTGACCGAATCCGCTGCAAGAAGAGTCTTTGGCAGAGATACCTACGTCATAGATCACAGTCCAACCATATACCTTTTAAACCCTATACTGCTAACGTGAAAATAAAATTGATGCAATCTAGTTGCCATGTCCGTTGACCCATACAACAATCTGCGCATGCGCAAACTCAGAATTTGACAAATAGAGAAAGAGTGAGGTTACGTTTTTAACATCTGACATCACACTTTGACAAGTGGATATAACTGTTTGGAAATATTTGAGGTTAGGTTTTTGCGCATGCGCATGCATAGCTGGGGACAATTGTACCACGTGATCGCTGCTTCAAATGAATGCAGGTAAACGGGCCAATGCTAGCGGTATAGGAGTTTATACGTATATGAGTCCAACTATGACGCTCATAGAAGATATTCAAACCAATTATCTGCATCCATCAAGGCGGCGAAGGACAGATTCGAGAGTAATTTAGCGTGCTCAAAAAATCGGAAGAAGTTCTTCAAATACGTCAGATCGAGTCTCAATTCAAAGGTTTCAACACCTCATTCATGTTCGAAACCATAACGGTGTGATTTGCTCTGATTCTCTGGAATGTGCCAACTCCTTTGCCAGATCCTTTGCTTCAACCTTCACATCGGAACCTGATGAACCAATTCCTGATGTTGAAGCACTAAGATGCCACCAGACTCTTGATCGTGTGAGATTTAGTCCCACAGAAATTAACGACATTATAAGATCACTTGACCCCACCTCTGCACCAGGTCCCGACAACATTCCTGCTAACATCTTAAAAAACTGTGCTGAGTCTCTTACTGATCCTATAACCAGACTACTCAATATATCTTTTGATTCTATGAAGCTGCCTAAAGTATGGAAATGTGCCAAAGTCACTCCAGTGTATAAGAAAGGGGACAAGCTTGATACTTCAAATTATAGACCTATAAGCCTGCTTCCGATTATTGGTAAGATTGCCGAGAGGTTGGTCAGTTCGAGGCTATTATCGTTCTTTGAGCAAAACAACATTATTCCAGTCGATCAGCATGGTTTTCTCCCGAGGAGGTCAGTCATAACCGCTTTGTTGAAATGTATTGACGAGTGGACTAGATCAGTAGATCGAAATATTCCGATGGATGTTGCATATTTGGATTTCTCGCGTGCATTCGATCGTGTGCCGCATAAAAGACTTCTCCACAAGCTCGAACATTTTGGTGTCAGGGGTGAACTCCTATGTTGGATTGAGTCTTTTCTTCAGGATCGCCATTTTCAGGTGAGGGTGGCTGACGTTACCTCCCGTAGTTTCGCTGTTCTAAGTGGCGTGCCTCAGGGATCTGTCCTCGGCCAAATCCTATTCCTGGCCTACGTGGCTGATTTGCCGACGGGTTTGGTCTGCCGTCACTCTTCGTACGCCGATGACATTAAGATCTTCGCTGATGTATCTTCAAGTGTTGACTTGCAGCAGGATTTGGATCGCATATTCGAATGGTCGAAAAGGTGGCTCTTGCCATTGAATATCGAAAAATGTGCTATTATGCACTGCTTGGGGAGAGGAAACCCTGGCCACCAGTACTTCATTGGTGGGCAATTGGTGCGAGTAACCAGTTCCCAAAGCGATCTTGGTGTTTTGGTTTCTGACGACCTCAGTTGGTCTCAACATATTGATGGTATAGTGAGGAAAGCTAATAAACTCTTATATCTTATCAAACGATCATTTCCTCGGTGCTCGGTGGAGACCTGTAAATTACTATACACAACCTATATTCGACCCATACTAGAGTATGCTGGTCCTGTCTGGGCGCCTGTGCTAGTTCGAGACCATGTAAATCTGGAGTCTGTCCAGCGAAGGCTACCAGGATACCATTCGGTACCATGCGTCCAGCGTACGAGGAGAGGCTCAGTCTGTTTGGTCTGCCATCTTTCTCGGACCGTCGTGCGCGAGGTGATCTCATCGTGACTTATCGTGCCATCCATGGGCTTTTTGGCTGTGATATGAGCGGACTGTTTGTGCGTGATTGTGCGGGACGGCGTGGTCACAATCTTAAGCTCTACCGCGAAAATTTCAAGTGTACCGTTCGAAAGCATTTCTTCTCTAATCGTGTATTCCACGCTTGGAACGCTCTACCTAGTGAAGTTGTATGCGCTCCGTCAATAAACGCTTTCAAGAACCGTCTTGATCATCACTTGACTATATCGTGATTTCCAATGTTGATTCGTTTGCAATGTATTTCTTTGAGTTTATATTTACCTGAGATGTATAGGTTTTTTGCCTCTTCTCTTATTTTCAATAAATAATAATAATAATAATAATAATCTTTATTCAAAGCCTTCAGAATGTTTCCATCAGCCCAATGTGAAGAGGAGACAGAAGGATATTTTTGGGGTCTACAAGTGGTCTAAAGGTGCGATTGGCATTGGTACATCTGCATTGCAGACCGCAAATTTGGATAGTCGATCTTCTGCTTTTCCTTTTTGGGACAACCTTCAGTCTTTGTCAGGCAAAAAGTGCAATCTTTCAAATGGTTAGAGGGTTCTCGCTATACCATTAATCCACTGCACCAATGATACGCTAAGCAGCACACATGGGGAGCCCACTGCTTGTCTTGATCTCGAATTATAACACCAAGATATAGCAAGTAGGCTTTTTAGTGCAAAATGGTCCACAAATACAACGAATTTGTCAGGAGAGATTTTGTCAACTGAGGCGCGTCTGTCTCGAGATTTCCTTAAAACACTTTGTTATTCTCACATAGAAAATCTTTCACTTCAAAACTCCACAGAAAACTGATTTCACAGTTCAAGTACTTTTCCTGTTATAAAATGCATCTTTTTTAATCGTCCCTTCATTACATTGACTTCCCGCCGACTACATGGAAATGTAAAAAGGGTCTTTAATGAACTTTTGAAAAGTGGTACGTGTTTAGGGCTTTAGGAATATTTTTCCTATTATTAACACGGTATTTTTATTTAAAAATAAAGATCTGCTTCGTGTTATCAATCAATTAGTTTCCCCATTTGCAACATTGCCTAAGACGCCCCAAACAAAAAATGCCAATAAATTATTGCATTCATTATTCGCAACTATATAGTCGAGTTATTTTTTCGCTCACTTTGTGATATACCCTAGAGTCTAGAGTATAGATTTTTATAAGTTGGGGATCGTATTCTATTCATTCGCAATATCGCTGTTATAATACAATGACTCATATTGCGGATGATAAGTCCCCCAAGCAATTCAAGAATGCCACTTGAAGTGTATGATATTATTTTAACAGTAATGGATCCAAAGACCTTTTATCCTATGATAAGTCTATGAATGGATCACTGGAGTCGAAAAGTTTGCAGATTCAGCCAAAGCACTCCAGCATGCAGATTGATGAGTGAGACGTTGGCCCACCACTTTTGGATTTTCGAAAATGAATTTGTGCCGAATGTGCTCGGTTTGTGACGTTGAATTTTTTTTCTTAATTCTATGTGGTTCTCCGAGATATTTAAAAAACGAAAAAAATTGGCAATCCCAGCACTTAACAAAAAATTGAATTCCAATGAGTGAAAAAACCATACATTGATTTGTCTGTCCGAATCAGGATTCTTTTGCCTAATAAAATTTCACTCATAAGTGAATGTTTATTGAGCATATAAAATATATTAGTGTTCTGTGAGCACAGTGTCAAGCAGACATTCAGAATTTTTATTATGAATTATTTCTTTGTGGTTACGAAAAAAAAACACAAAACATATTGTTCAAGTACAAGAGGTGATCCAAATCATTAACGAGAATCGTAGAAGTCTAAAATTTTCCTAGTCACCCTTTGCTACATCGCCTTCCTTCTATATGTTTCTGAAAACCACATTTATATTATCATCTTCGAAATGTTTTTCTCTTTGACCTGCTAATAAACATAATGTTAATGAGTGGACAGATGTAAATAAAAATTTAGTGCCTTAGGTTTCCTCAGGAATAATGTACGAACTTTAGTTCTCTTCATTTCCTTTTGAAATATAAACGGCATATTCTCTTTCTCTGAAAATTAATAAATGACCATCTTGGTCCAGTCCTAGAGAATGTTACCATTTCTTAGCAAGTATTTTATTTTTAGGGAACCTATGAAACTCATACAAACCTATGAAATTTTAATTTGGAATTTTCGGTAGACCTACGACTTTGACAGTGCTCCAGCCACCTGCAACATTGTGGTTGCTAAAATAGAAAAATTATGAACCTAATATTGTACTCTTGGACATGTTGAATACACACAAGATATACTTACAGCCTTCTAGTAATATTTTTATTTAAAATTGTTTGTATTTTTTTATCAATAAAAATGATTGATATTTGTTTTAAATAATTGTAGTATATTTAGGGAGAAACCAAACTTGATTGATGAAAAATTTTGAGAAACGTCCGTTTTCTTATAGATGATTGGAAAATTTCAAAATTCAAATTTTGAAAAAAGTAAATAAACAATTGATACCTACGATCATAGACCTCTTATATCTAGATATAAGAGGTCTATGCCTACGATGAATGATTAATCACACATTGTCGCCAACCCAAGAAATCTTAAAAAAGCTGCAACCGATAGCTAACGAATATGGTCAATTCATATAAGGCATAGGAAGTACCTACAACTGAAAATGCAGCAAGTTTAAAAAAACTATTCAAATTTCCTGAATCTCGAATATTTATTCATTTCAAATAGTTTCTGAAGTGACTTGATAAGAACAAGAACCTTGTTAGTTAAATCACAGAATTACTGATAGATATTCTGTGGTTAAATAAACAAAACAAGGGTAAAAAGGAGCACGGGACTTCCCCTACAAACCAATTTTCGCGTATTGGATTGCAGGAGGGGAGTCATATTGTCATATAAACATGCGTTAACGCTGTGAGACTGTGAGGTGTTTGCGTTCAGTAAACTCAACTGAAGTAGTTTGGCTTGGGTCATACCTATTTGAAGTTTTACAATTTTATTTTGGTGATATTTTATTTTCTATTTACCTTCTGAAAATGCGGACAGCAACAGCTTGCAACAGTAAAAGCACTGATTACCAGTCGAAAAATCCGCTTTATTCAACATCACTCAATAAGGGATCTCAAATGAAGAGGTAAGTCTTACAATATGTACGTACTATGATTCAAAGCTTTTGGAAGTGAAGAAATGTTTTTCTGGGTGAACTTATCTTAAACTGAGAGGTGAAGATTTGAGTATTTATTAATATTTCGATTCTAATCCAGATGTTATCAAAAGATTTGGTAGAACGTACAATTCTAGATATTATAGTTTTACTGTGTTACCTACACCAATACATCTATTATCGGAAATGTTTTTTTTTTTTGTTCCAATATGCTGACTTCAATACCGGCTCGAGGATAATCTTTCAACCCTGATCAATGTATTTTAGCGAAACCGAGATATTATAAGATATGAAGTTGGAAACCAACGTGAATTAAAATCTCAAAATTAAAAGGTGGAGAAGTAGCAGTTATTCAGAATGAAAACTGTAATATTTATTATTTAGTAACCAAAAAGTCCTATTATAAACATTCATATGAAAATGTGTTCAATTCTCTTTTATGTTTGAAAAAAACTTCTTAAGTTAAGAAATGAAACTTATTAAGCTGTACCACGAATTGTGTGGACTGGACGAATTAGATTGGAATATAAGTTATAACATGATTAAGGGTCGGTTTCACAAAACTTTGTACCGTTAAATTAATTGGGGCCACCGCGATTCGTTGAAATTTCAAAACGAGTGATTCGATTGGTTAGAATTTACGTAAAGTTTTTTAATCGCAGAATTAAAGTTTTGTGAAACCCACCCTGAGTAGGTATATTTTTAATGATTCAAATGTAGAAATAAGAATATATCAGTTCAAAGATGAAAATGATATTTTGAGAAATAATGTCATTGATCATGATGAATATTTAACGAATAATTATAATGAAGAAAAAAACGAGGAATTAATAATTTATTTATACCTACCGGAAGTAAGAAATAATTCATATGATGAAATTGATTACGAATTTAGCATATTTGAAAAGAACGAGATGAACCCCATAGAGGATGATCTTATATCAATTATTTTTAATGTAACAAAAGGAAGAAATAGATGAATGCCTAGAATTATTAGATCCAAGTAATAATGGAGATTATGATGATATTGTTTATGATAAAGTTAATGAAGATTTACCGAATATAATGAAAAATAAATATTTACACAAGAAATCAGTTCATAGTAATATAAAAAATCCTATTCTAGGAATCCCTTATACGGAAAGAAGTGTTAATTCATCTCAGTTACAGATTATACTCAAACATGGTTCTATTTATAATGTAACAAAATGAAATTATTCAATAATAAATTGAGATTCCGAGTTACTATTGATTCAATTGAGAATGATTTATATAGGTTTTTACAGGAATATGTGCGACCTAAGCATTCCTAAACTGTTTATTTTATATCCCCAGGTTTAGAAAAACCTCTTATACGAATTTTGCAAAGCAAATTTGATTATGAGACTCTTGATTTGAAAATCTCTCGAATATTTTCAGAAGATGTTGAAGGAAAGAAGAACTTCTTCGAATTCAACAATACCATGAAACAAAAACTATTCATCGTGGCTTACAAGAAAATTTGATAAGTATCAAAAAGATATCCCAGTAAACATGATACATCACAGAAACATTTCAAATGAGATATGGGTGAAGCATTATGAAACATTTCAAAGTAATGTTTCACAAACATACCATAAATGTTTAAATGAAACATCTCTTCCGAACTTAAAATGAAATATCCCAGAAACATTCCAAATGAAACATCGGTGAAACATTTCAATGTAATGTTTCATAAACATACCACAAATGTTCAAATGAAACATTTCTCCCTAAGTTAACATGAAATATCCCAGAAACATTTCATATGAAATATAGGTGAAACATTTCAATGAAATGTGTCATGAACATACCTCAAATGTTCAAATGAAACATCTCGTCCCAGTTAACATGATATATATCTCACAAACATTTCACTTGAGATATAGGTGAAGCATTTCAATGTTAATGTGTCATAAACATATCCCATATGTTTGAATGAAACATAACTTCCCAGTCAACAGGATATATGTCCCAGAAACATCTCATATGAAATATAGATGAAACATTTCGAAGTAATGTTTCATAAAAATGCCGCAAATGTTTAATGGAACATCCCTTCCCAGTTAATATCATAGGTTACATAAATATTTTATATGAAATAAAATATATCTTATCTACCGATAAGACATAAATAAATCATTAGGGGACGTTTTTTGGTAATAATAACGCTGAAAGTAGTACATTATATATCTATATCTAAAAATCTGTCCTAGAGTAAATTTTGGGCCATAGTCAAAGCATAATTTCTAATTAATTGAAATATTGATATATCATCGAACGCCATCAATCATTAATGAAAATAAATATCCAAAAAAAAAGGAAAAGGAATGTTAAAAGAAGTCTGATGCGGAATTGTGCGGTTCTGTGGTTGACACCGTGTTTTTAGGTTAGGTTACTAATAAAAAAGTTTATCAATGAGAAGAGTCCAGTTTTGCTTTGAAAATTGGTAATTGGTAAGTATTTTATTATAGAGTTTATATATTATTCGAATATTAAAGCTAAACTTTCTTTCTGAAAGTCAAAACATACTGGTATTCGTAAATTTCGACGTAAAACTGAAAATATTAATTTTGTAGAGCAACCAAGATAGAATCAGTAGGTGCTTTCGTGCAAGGCCAAGTTTCTTCAGCTTTTTATGTGAGTATAGATAAGTTAAGTGCAAAGAATCGTTGATTAGCATGTAATCATTTTTTTCAGTATTCATGTTACATTCCAAATTATGCAAATAGAGAGGGTCCTTAAAAATGATTGTAAGGTTTGAGGTGGCTTTGGATTATTATTGACCTCTATCAGGAGACTTTGCTTTGATTTTTGGCGGTTGTTATCTATTCAGCTTGTTTTATGAAATCGATTTTAAGTATACAAAATTTCAGACATGAAGTCTATGAAACGACCAACCAAAAATCTTTCAAAACTCATAATGAGGTTACAATCTTTCAGCCATCATAGGGTCATTCTGTTATAAGTTCTTTTATCCATTTTTGGCAAACATATCTTAAGAACACCACAGTTCCTATGTCGAGTAGAATAATTTTAAAAGCATATACTTGTTCAGTTGGTAAGTTTCAAGTCTATCAGAATGGTATACGACTGAAAATATTCAATTCATACGAACTTGAGTTCTCCTAAGATATATTTTCCCAAAATTGAAGTCAATGTCTTTTTCCGAAACTCCACCTCATATGGATGAGGTGGGAGTTCATTCGATTCGTGTCCCTCACAAGTCGTAGCAGAGTACTGTCATTGACCGTGCTGCCAGGAAAGGCTATAAGAACTTCTTTATTACTCAATGTGAATGAAAAATCTTTAGAAAGTGGGAATCAGAGCTATTTGTTATGACTTCATATACTTTTAATAAAAATCAGTGTTAAGTCTACAATACTTTCTCATTTTGTTCCAGGTTTTTCATATATTGGGTGTCTGCCAAGGAATCGATATTCCAATTCTAAATCAACCCTTCAATCTCCTGGATTGTTTTCAGTTATCACAGAAATTGTTATTAGTATATTCTAAAACTGGGCAGAAAGAGGATGACGTGTCTCCGAAATATCAAACATTGGAAAGGGATAAGGACCACTGGAGAATTAATCCACAGCACTAGAGACAATGTTAAATTGTCAGAAATGAGCACAAACATCCAATAATGGATAGCAGCAGAAGAAGAGGAAAACCTCAAATAGAATGGTTCTTTCTTTATTAGTTCAGTGTTACTGGATGAAATATCTAACATAATTCATTCCTTTGTATTCACAAAAATCAATTTGTGTAACTATGTGCAATAAAAAGTATATCAATGTTCATTATTGTGTATTATTTATGTATGAAAAAATAATTTGGATGCAAAACCTGATTGAAATAGTGAATAAATTGTGAATATTGTTACAATTTATTAACAATTTTCAGTACAGGTTTTCATTCAAATATTGAAATCATGATTTAAGGTGCCAAATGCCCTGAAACAAAATGGTTAGTAGCTATTTACTACGATGAGGGCGCCACAATCGGACCGAAAGCATTGTTTCAGTAAGAATATCCCTGAAACAAAGATGAAACGTTTCAATGATATGTTAAGATATGTTTCACTGAGATCAAATTAACGTTGAAAATAACATATTGTAATGTTCCACCGAAACGTTTCTGAAACGTTATTGAGAAATGTTTCTATTGAAACATCTATGTCGTAGGACATTAAGGATCTCATAGATGTTTCTGAAACATCTCAAGCGCTATGTATGAAACGTTTCATGTTTCAAGTGGAATGTTTCAGCTATATTTCTGAAATGCATCAATGTTTACTGGGATATTATTGGCCGAGTATGCACAAAGACGTTCTAAATTATATTAATGCTTGTGAAATTTGTCAAAAGAACAAATGAACTCACTCCAATTGAACTACAATTCAAACCTAACCCTATTGGTAATAAACCCTTTAAGATCCAATCAAACTTACTGCCTAAGAATAGTAGATTCATTTTAAAGATTAGGACAATGTTACTCTCTTTTTCAGAAAACTGGAAAGGCAATTGTTAATAAATTATTAATTTATTTCAGTCATTACGGAATTCCTAACAAAATAACTTGTGTGAATTCAAAAACAGTGTCGTTCAATATTTTTCTAGACCTCATAAAATTGAAATGCATTATATTACGAATTACAACCCAAATTCGCACGAATTAGTGGAAAGATTTCTACTCTACCTTAATTGAACAGTTGAGAACCATTGGTACGAAAAATACCTTCAAGAATAGAATTGCCCAGACTTTATTAAGTTATAATAATTCACTTCATTCAAGTTTACATATGACTCCAATGCAAATTATTAAAGTCGACTTAAATTATTCTCTTCCGATCGAAGCAAGCAATAATGAAATTGTAGAAAACCATATTCAAAATTATAAGGAAAATCTTAAAGAAATATCAGAGCACCTGGGAACCACGAATCAAGAACATATTAACCGCTTGTAAAAAAACTAATAGAAAACGTGAAGCAGAAGAAAATCACCATTTAAATACAAACCCAACTTATATTAAAATCCCCATTACATGAAAACTCGATCCTGTTTATAAAAAGACTGATGCTTGTGAAGTTGATAGTCATAAAATACTAGATTCCGAGAATGATCACGTATATCAGAAAAGAATTTTAAAACAAAGAAAGAAATAATATAATTTTCAGCCTGAAAATGGACCTGTCGAAATTCTAAATTTTATGTTCGATGATAATCTACAATTATTCTATGGTAGTAATATCTGTAGAAAATAACGTACCACCAATATTACATAATAGCAGATTTAATAATGAAAATATCAAAAAGAAGTTAATAGATTTTTCAAATTTTCAATTGGAATTCATTCAAACGGCTAACTATAAATATTTGAAACATTCAAATGATATAAATTTCAATACTTTGGAGGAATTATTGAATGAAAAAATCAGGATTAAAGAGGATTAATTAAGAGGAAAATTTTCTAAGATCCTATTCGGAACATTGGATTCTGATGATGAAGAATTAAATAAGAATTACTTCGTTAGTATTTCAAAAAATGAAGATGTTCTGATGAGAAATCAAAAGAAAATTGCAAATATCGTTAATGAACTGATAAATAAATACATTGATAAATTCAATGAAATGTGGGAAAACTTTAAATTCCTTCAAAATTTATCATTACTAAGTACAAGAAGTACAGCAAATGCATCTATTTACGTTTCAAATCAGGGAGATAAAAAATACACTTGAGGAAATTCAAACAGCAGTAATAAGCTTCGCACGGTTACATCTACTACATTAGTGGATTTTACCTTATTCCAAATTTTCAGAATTGATTAAAAATAGTAATATTATACCACTACTTCATTTGGAAGACTGTTATCAATTATGTCACACCGAAGTTATTTTCAAAAATAAAATATTTGTTATGGATATTACGATTCGTAGAGTTAGTTCATATGATTATCAGGAAATATTTTATTTTGAATGTTGTGTAAAGGTACTTGAGAGTGAAACATTGTTGCAATTGATGTTATTATTGAAGACAAATGTATTTGCATGGTAAATGATCCAATTATTGAATTGATTTCATTGTAATTCATTATTATATGCATTGGAACTTTCCAAAGAAATAAGAAATTGGAGAATTAGTTAGTAATCAGTTCTTACTGTATCGTATGAGAGCGTGAGTAAAAACGCTGACGAATCTGTAAATAAAAATAAGAGTGGAGAACATTCGAAGAGAGATTCGATTCATTCAGCATTATATTCTCTCAAGTAACTTATGTGAAATATACAGAGCGATTGATAGAAAGGAATAAATGTGGATTTTGGTTGTTCAAAGTGGTTTTATTTCAACGACATTGTAACATATTTCTATTTCTTATTTCGATTCCTTTAGAGAATCTGAAAAGCTTCAATCTATACAGGGTCTTTCACGAGGAACCTCACCCATATTTTATACGGGAAATTACTGAACGTATTTTTCATGAAATTCAGCACTTATAAGTATTTCACGATGCTGATGAAATCTAAAATATTTTCAAGGCATGAGCACCTCCGGTTTTTCCGGAAATGACGTCAACTTCCGTTTTTCAAATTAGAACACCATTTTTTTATTTCAGAAATAGATTCCTTAGAAAATTTCAAGTTATTTTGATGTAACATTTTTCAGTTTTGGTTGGAAAATTCTCTCTGAGCGGGAAAATTAGAAAAAAAATCGAAAATAGAGCTCCGCTGAAACAAGAATAACTTCGAGGTTTTTAGATGGAAAATTTTCACTTTTGGGATTTTTCAAGATGTAAGATTGATGTATCCACTTTAAAAATCGAAATCGCGATTCATGATACAGGGGGGTGAAAAAATCGCTTTCAAAGTTAGGGATGACAAAATCGTGAAAAATCAATTTTTTCCAAATTAGAACCCCATTTTTTTATGGCAGATATTGAATCTACGTTAAAAAATAATGTGAGTGTATGCATCACACCCCTTGCCCTAAAGTGGATATTTTCTGAGTTATTCACAAAAAACTGTTTTTCGTCTTGAATTTTCAGCTATTTCTTTTTCCTTCACGCCAAAATGATGAAATTTTCAGGAACTTTTACTTAAACCATGTTTTAGATTTTACTAACCTAATATGCAAGAGAAAAAAGTTACAGGTTGTTCCTAAATAGATGAAACCTCTTTATTTCAACTAATCGGCCATCGGTTTTCTCTCCAGTGATGAATAAATAATTCCTTATGAACCATATGCAAAAACTTACCATGTTTTACATTTTTTTTTTAATGATAGATATCATTAATTACATCAGCCAAATTCCTCTTTATTCAGTACCATTTTGTGTTTACTATTAATTTGGTGATAATTCGTATTAAGTTATAAAATCGATCACTATGCCTAATTTTTACCAATGAGGATTATTTAAATCTCATTCTACTTCATGGAGAATGTAATAAAGTTGTAGATAGAACGATTCGACTGTTCATTGAGAGGTTTCCTGACCGACCCAGACCAACGAGAGATACCATTAACAGAACCATGACAAACTTGAGAAATGTCGGATCTTTCGTTAAGAAAACTATACACAGAGAAAAAAGTGTAGTAGAGGATGAGAACAACGAAATTACAGTTCTTGCATATTTTCGTGTGAATCCTCAAAATTCTCTCAAAGATGCCGAGATTGATCTGGGATTATCTCAATCGAGTGTTTGGAGAATATTAAAAAAAACATAAAATGCACCCATCTAAATTCAATAGGGTACAGCATTTGAAGGAAACTGATTTCGTCAGGAGAACAGAGTTTTGCGAAGCTATGATAATTCGATCTCAAGAGAATGAAAACTTTTCGGACTGTATAATTTGGACAGATGAATCTAAATTCACAAAGAATGGTTCTTTCAATAGGCATAACAGTCATTATTGGAATGAAGAGAACAACTACCACTTCAGACAATGGAACTTTCAAGAGACCTGGAGTTTCAATGGTTTTTGCGCCATCAAAAATAATGCAATTCTCGATGTTCACATTTATGATGGGACTTTAACTGGTAAGATAGAACACTACACATGTTTGCATTATTTAAAGAATGTTCTCCCTTAGGAGATAGATATTCTGACATATCGAGTCAAATAATTGAGCCGCTAGTACAGAACCATAATGACTTATGGTATCAACAAGATGGCGCGCCTCCACACAATTCACTCAATGTGTCAAATATCCTCTACAGGCTATTTGAAGATCGATGGTTGGCGAACAATGGTTCACATCTTTGGCCACCACGTTCTCCCGATTTAACTCCTTAAGACTATTATGTTTGGGGTAGGATAAAAAATATTGTCTACTCAACTCCCCTGACTGATAAAGAGGACTGCATAGAACGAGTCAGAAATGCGTTCAGGTTTGTTTAGATTTTTAGATTCATAGTTTTTGAAACTCAATTTGGTTTTTAAACACTTTTGCACGAAGCATTCCTGAGACGTATAAATAAATGTCTAGAAATTAACGGTCAAAAACTTTGAGCATCTTCTCTATTTATAACTGCGAGAGTTTGCCATGGTTCTCCTAATAGTAACTTGAAGTCGGTTTCAAGAAGGGGTGAAAAATCTACAGCATAGTTCAAATAACAGTTCCTGAAAATTTCATTATTTGGCGTGAAGGGAAAAGAAATAGCTGAAAATTCAAGACGAAAAACATTTTTTTGTTAATAACTCAGAAAATATCCACTTTAGGGCAAGGGTGTGATGCATACACTCACATTATTTTTGAACGTAGATTCAATATCTGCCATAAAAAAATGGGGTTCTAATTTGAAAAAATTGATTTTTCACGATTTTGTCATCCCTAACTTTGAAAACGATTTTTCACCCCCTGTATCATGAATAGCGATTTCGATTTTTAAAGTGGATACATCAATCTTACATCTTGAAAAATCCCAAAAGTGAAAATTTTCCATCTAAAAACCTCGAAGTTATTCTTGTTTCAGCGGAGCTCTATTTTCGATTTTTTTTTATTTTCCCGCTCAGAGAGAATTTTCCAACCAAAACTGAAAAATGTTACATCAAAATAACTTGAAATTTTCTAAGGAATCTATTTCTGCAATAAAAAAATGGTGTTCTAATTTGAAAAACGGAAGTTGACGTCATTTCCGGAAAAACCGGAGGTGCTCATGCCTTGAAAATATTTTAGATTTCATCAGCCTCGTGAAATACTTATAAGTGCTGAATTTCATGAAAATACGTTCAGTAGTTTCCCGTATAAATATGGGTGAGGTTCCTCGTGAAAGACCCTGTATAGGTTCCATTATTTACCACAAAACAATTTAACCCTTCCTTATTCCATCCTTACTGGCTCACTCAAGAAGAAATCTTAAAATGGTCAACACAACAATGTTACCCTGTGGAAGGAGGCTTTCGCTGTAATCAAGATTCTCTGTTGGAAGCACCAAACTACATCGAAAATCTTTTGATTAAATCAAAAATAAGACTTATTATTTTACCAAAAATGGACCATATTAACTTTAGCTAACTAAGCCCACATGTCTCTTATTCCATTGCTGAATTGATCGTAGTACCGATACCGATATGGAAATATCAGTCAAGAATAATATTGTGAAGTATATTGTCACTCAAGAATATTCTTATCATTCTTGCATAACTGTATTATCTACTAGTTCCTAACTCAAACTGTTTTTAAAAACGGTGTTTTTCCCTCAAAAAAACATTTATATATAGACTAGATATAGGTATATCTAGTTTAGATAATATACTGATGGCAAAAACTTTTGCTCCAGTTTTTTATCTGAAGATTTTGAGACAATAGATGTTGAAATGGCTGAACCTTCAGAAGAAAACACAATCAACAACATTCTTATAATTGGGGAAACTGGCGTAGGCAAATCTACCTTCATCAATGCCTTTGCCAATTATTTGAGATTTGACAATTTGGATCAAGTTGAGAAGGAGGGTCCTATAGTTTTAATTCCTTGCAAGTTCACCATCACAGATGAAAACTACGAATTGAGGGAAGTCACCATAGGATCAGATAGCAATGAGCATAACAACCTTGGAGAATCGTCTACGCAAGATCCAAAAAATTACACTTTTCCAATAAGTGGTGGCGAGAGGTTCATACAACTTATTGACACCCCTGGTAAGTGATTTTCAATTCAATCTAATTATTCAACATGGAAGTAATAAACATTTACGATTCAAGTATCATAACTCATATGAAAATGTCCCGTAGGAAATGTTCTTTTGTATATAAATAAATATGAATACCTCTTAGCTGAGGTTAGTGCAACATGGGACAACCATGCAGTTCGGCGTATGATATAATGAGGAAAGGGAAAACCCCAGCATAAAAAAACCCTGACCTTGCCCGTGAAAAAAAAATTACTGAAAATATTAAATAACAGAGAATCTTGAAGGAGATTAACGTGATCTAGAAGAGCATTTTTATGTTATCCTTCTAAGGACAGAGAAAAAACAGATTCTTCACCAATCTATCTACCTGTAATTCTAAATCTGAAATTAAAAAAGACAAAAAAAGAAAATAAACTATTATTTAGAATATATTAAATTATTTACTACCCATTTCAGAAATGCATTCGTTACTTAATGTATAGTCTCGAAATCATCTTAAAATTTTTAAATGGGACAACTATATTTATAAGATGTTCTATTGTCTCCTCAACTTCTTCACACTCAGAACTAGGGTTCTCATCAACCATCAGATTCCATCAGAAGAGCATGCTGTTGCATCGTCCATGGCCTGTTCTGATACGATTTAGAACATATCATATTCTCCTGTTATGGTCAAAACCAGGAACTCTGATGGAATAATATGATCTTTATTGGAAAAATTGCATAGATTCCATTGAGATTGCCAATATCCTCGTCTCTTTTGTTCATATCAATTGGAAAATTTGACCAAAATGGTTTAAGCGACTTCAATCTAAAGACTTTATTATCTGGAAAATAGGAAGTATGGGAAATGAAGTTGGAAGGAAATTAAATTTGTCCCAAAATGATTTTCAAATCTACAGAAAGGGTACATTCTATTGTCTGAAAATTAGAATGATGGAAAGCCAGAGCAATATCTTCAGCATAAGTAAATTTTTCAGAAGTAGTTTGAATATCACACAAACAGTGGCGTAAAGTAAAACCCCCAGCCACCCCGTTGGGTGGGGGCCCGAGTGTTGAAGCTATTATTTAATTTTTCTGTATATTGTAACCAATTTACCAATTGGTAGTAGGTCAAAACTTAAACTACGTTAAAAATTATTAGAGACATTATTAGGGTTGTCTTATTAGACAGCAAAAATTTATAATGTTTGATATGATCACTCAGTTTGATTGAGTTGAGCTTCTTCTTATAGTTCCTATCCGCTTGGGATGTTGGCTATCATACATGCTATTTTAACTTTATTCACTGCAGCCCTGAACAACTCATACTGTACTCATACCAAACCAGGTTCTAAGGTTCTTCAACCATGAAATTCGTCTTCTACCCGCACTTCGTGCTTTTTCCTTCCAAGATAGTCTGTAGTAAGTGAAAGCTGTTGCTAAGTGTGTAACTTAATTTCAAATAATAGTAAGAATGATCTTATAATTGTGAATAAGGACGAACTCTTTGAAGTGTATCGGTTCGAATTAATACAGTTAGTTTTTTAGACAAATACACTACGGAAATGAACTTCGAGAGAAATGGTCGTACAGGGTGATTCACTTATCTTGGTAACCACAATTTTCTCGAAAACGTCCTAATATGTTTTCATTCTGTGAATGGCGTTTTGAACAAGTCAATGTCGACTTGAGATGTGCATAAGAATCTGCGGAATAAATTAAGTCGCCAGACGTCCGCGGCGTTATCAAAAAATTTTTCTTCAGGGATATACCTTCTTTATCATGTCATTCGAAAGAAAATTCCATTCGGAATTTTATCTCGAATACAATTTTATCCATTTCTACCCGTCAGCGATCTACAGCGTGTTTTATGTCAATTCTTCGTTTATTTTTTTGTTGTATTGTGGTGGTATGCCTTTAATTGGAGACATAGATATGATTTTGTGCCTTGAATTCAAGAAGGCTGTTTTTCTAGTCAATGTGTCTCTTCAAATAGGATGAAATATGTGGCTACAGCAAGATGGGGCTCCATGTCACAACGCTGCCATTGCGAAGAGATATTTAGATCAAGAATTTGAACCCTGAAAAATATGGTATACCAAACTGATTCTGATAACTTGGGCCATTTGAAAATGAAGATATTAAAGTATTAGACCCTTATTTTGAACAAAGTAAAGACAAAAGAAATAGGGGAATGATATAACTTATGTATGGATCATAATGGCTGGTATATAGAACATATGATTCGAAATGTTTCGTTTGTTATTAAAAGAAATGTTTATTGTTATAAGATATACTATTTAATGAATATAATGAAAGAGAAATAGTTTGTTACAAAACCTCCGTCATTTTACGAAACAAAATCATATCTAGGTCATCTAGCCATTTTGATCAATACATAAATTATATCATTTTCCTATATCTAAAAAGTTACTTTGGTCAAAATATAAGGGTCTATTTATTTTCGAATTCTTTAATATCTCTTCACAATGGCAGCGTTTGTGACATGATGGATGCCCATCTTGCTGTATCTACATATTTAATAACATTTGAGGAGGCAGACTGTTTAGAAAACTAGCCTTCTTGAATTCAAGGCACAAAATCATATCTATGTCTCCAAATAAAGGCATACTACCACAATATTGAAAAAAATGAGTGAAATAGAAATAGAAAAAAAACGCTGCGGATCGTTGACGTTGAGGAATGGATGAAAATTGTATTCGAAAAAAAGTTCAGAATGAAATTATCTTTCGAATGACATAATAAAAAAGGTATATTCCTGGAGAAAAAATTTTGGATAGCGCCGCGACGCTGGAGTCTCTATTCATACCGCAGATTTTTATGCACATCTCAAGTCGACATTGACTTGTTCAAAACGCTATTCACAGAATGAAAAAATATTTCCACGTTTTCGAGAAAATTGGGGTTACCAAGATAAGTGAATCACCCTGTACGTAAAAATAACAAAAAAGGAAATGGTAGCCCTGGGTTACTTGTGTTTGAATTAGAACTTTAAAATTTTGGTGCGTCAGTAGTTTCAAATTTTTTTTAGTTTAGTATTGGTCCACGATCATTGAAAATTTTTTTTTTTGCTCAATCAAAGAGATAAAGGATTCTTTTGTCTTTGATTATCGATATCTCAGCAACCAATGATCACGCAGAAAGTTATCGGTGGATGAATAGTTTCAAGCTTTCACGGCCGTAGTCTATTAGGAATTATTTCACCTAACGTTTCGCCCACTACTGCGATAGGCAGTGGAAGTGATGCTGGATTCGATCCGTTGACCCAACTTATACCCTGATCATTGGCGGGAGAAGGTAGTGGGTTTACGCAAGCGATGTTGAATGGTTCATCGCTCCACTTCGTATTGGCTTGATTTTGGTTTTTTCCCACACCGGCAACCATGCGCTATGTACCAAAGGAGTTTCTTCCCTTCTGTTCATATTGTTCTTATGTTTATATATCTCAATGGCTTCCATGTTCATCCTAGGATATAAACTTTTGATGTCCGAAATAGCTTCTGCCTTCGAGAAAACAATATTGTGTCCATCAGTCAGAGCATGTTCCGCTAGTGCGGATTTTTCTATCTGATTGAGTCGACAGCATCGTTCATGCTCCTTAATTCTCATATTGATACTTCGCTTCGTTGTACCAATGTAGACTTTGCGGCAATCACAAGGTATCCTGTAAATTACCAGGTTAAGAGAGTGGGTCGACTTTGTCTTTGGTAGCTCTGATCATATGGCCAAGTTTTTGAGTTGGCTTATAGACAGTCTATATTGTGCCTCTTTAGTATTCTGACAATTCTATCGGTGATCTTGGGGATATGTATATGGTAAGATAGCTCTTCCTTTGGGGGTGAGTTGTGATGTGTTATCATCACGTGTAGAAAGTTTTGGTCTTCTTGCCCTCTGAATTTCCTTAGCATTATATCCGTTAGCGAAGAATGCATGCTGAAGATGTTCAAGTTGATCCTCCAGAAATTCTGACTCACACAATCGTCGGGCTCTGTCTACGAGTGTTTTTATAATTCCTCGTTTCTGTTGAGGAGAATGATTGGTCTGCGATTGGTGGGAGCGATGAACCAATCAACATCGCGTGCGTAAACCCACTACCTTCTCTCCGCAAATGATCAGGGTATAAGTTGGGCCAACGGATCGAATCCAGCATCACTTTCGGAAATTCAGCGGTCGAGTTACAACCTCAGACCAAGAATCCTCTGAAGATGCCTACCGCAGTTGTGGGCGAAACGAAAGGTGAAAAATTCCTAATAGACCACGGCCAATGAGCCCGGAAGGCTTTCTTAATGTCAGTTATCGGTGGGTTTAGAGAACCTGAATGAATTTCCTTCAAAGGCTTATTATGGCTTTTTCGAGCATATATTTTTTTTTTTTCTCTTTTTCACATGAATTTGAAAATGAAACTGTGTCCTTTTGAAAAATCAAGCGCTGGGTCGAACATATTGAAAAAAACCAATTATGTAGAGTGTGTCTTCTACAGTTCATGAAAACCCTACAAAAGCCAAATCAATTTTCGAAAAAAATTCAAGGATCACCGAATTTTGCACTGAAAAGCTCATAATTTTCAAAAATTTAACGAGATTTTTCCACAATTTCATTGCAGAAAGTGGAAAGGGAAAAAAATTCGAAAAGTTTAAGAAAGTAATAACCGACGGCATTACCGTTATACAAATCCTACCGACCACGTTGTTAGGTTCGGCGGTTGGATTTTCGCTTTTTTATTTTGCGTCTGTGTGTTCGGCCCAGCAGAAAAACGTTACGTCACTACACACAAATATAAAGTGAATGGTGATATATGCTGTAAAACAAATTTGTCGATTAATAACTAAAACTTGTCTCAATTCTCCCTTTCTCTTAGCTAGACAATTTATTTCAATCAAACAATTGTTTCATTTTCAGGCATCGGAGATACCCGTGGGATTGATCAAGATGCTATAAATTGTCAAAAGATTATAGATTACATAGCTCCTCTCAAAATGATACATGGCATTATGTTCCTGATGAAACCCAACAGCAGCAAGATTACTGTTCTGTTCGAATTTTCAATGAAACAAATTCTGTCCAGATTAGAGAAATCTGCCAGTAATAACCTGATCTTTGTGTTCACAAACACTCGTGGTACATGCTATAGACCTGGTGAAACTCTTCTTGTTTGAGAAGAGTTGTGAAGGATATTAGTAAAAAACCTCCCTATGTATCTCTTCCTCTGAGTAAGGCGAATATATTTTGTTTTGACAATGAAGCTTTCAGATACTTAGCTGCTATTGCTACCGGGATAGGTTTCTCTGAAAGGGAAAGGCAATATTTTGTGGAAAGCTGGACTAAGTCAGCGGAAGAATCATGAGGTACTTCTGTTATTCATGTCATTCTGACAATTATTAAATGAGGCGCTATTCAATCCCGATGTTTTTTTTCACAGAATGATCATTCATAATATGGGGGATGGAGTGCAGAAACCTCTAGAACCACATAAGGTAGCAGATACCATTTGTGTTAATGAAGCAAGAGTCTCATCAACCAATTGAAACAGCCAATGGCAGATATAACACAACTTATTCAAGATAAACTGAGAGCCTTGCAAAAGCAAACTGAACTCTTGCATCAAGATGAGTTAAACATAAATGATTTAAAAAATAAATTGGTTTATTCCAATCATTGATATTGAAGCCGCAGAGTTACCTCAACCTGTTACAGTCTGTACCAGTGCCAAATGTGCTGAGATCTACAAGGTAAAAAATTTTTTCAACAATAACTTTATCAAGTAGACGTTATAGAAAATACATAGTTTTTCACAATTAAATAATCATGAAAAATTGCTTTTTGTAGTTGTCTCAGTATTGTGTTACGTTGAAAATTATGAATTGCAATTTGGGACACGTTAGAAAGGTTTTAAACTAGCGAATTTTCTACTTGAATGAATTGAAGCTTTTAATTCTTGTGATGTTTTTTTCAAATAGTTATTAATTTTGCTGACTGAAAAAACTTGTATTTCTCTTTGACACCGTCAGTTGAATAAACACTATCAATTATTCAAATAGCATAGATGAGAGGAGAGTATTAGAAAAAATGGCAATTTTATAGGCATTAATGAAGTTTCATGTGGGTTGAAAGACGAGATTTTAGGGGTTTGAAAAAAATAATAAAAAAATCATATCCCTTCAACCATGACTCGTCTCCAGGGTCTCTGGGTGATGAAGTTTGCAAATGGCCCAAGAGTACCCCAAAAAAATTTGATTGATCATGTGCCAAACATCCTTCATACAGGGTGTCTCACCTGGAGTGGCCATTAGATGTTCATGGGAAAATTATAATTCCATCAATTTCAAATTTCGTGTGAAGATATAAGCCAGGTAGACCTTCAATTATGATATTTTTTTAAAAATCAATAACTTCCGCTTGCACTGGAAATGTTATAAGCTTTATAATTTCAAATCGAACACCCTGTATATTATGACTTTTGGAGATATTCACTGTTTTTTGGAAAAAATTACAAATTGAGGCTTGCAGAAACTGAGAATTCAATGAAAGCGCG
Organism: Hippodamia convergens; assembly: GCA_038502775.1. Taxonomy (NCBI): domain Eukaryota; kingdom Metazoa; phylum Arthropoda; class Insecta; order Coleoptera; family Coccinellidae; genus Hippodamia; species Hippodamia convergens. Next base: position 21,704,676 of record CM076609.1, on the reverse strand, counting down.
ATACACAATCTCAGATCTGTTTTTTGAAATGGGTTACCGAAAAGATATTCGACGTCACTCTGTAGAAAATATAACATTATGATATACTGGGGGGTAAAATGAGATTGTCAAAGTTATAATTTAAAAAAAGAGCCGAAAACTCGATTTTTTCGAATGAAAACCCTATTTTTTTTTCAATCGCATATCAAGAAAAAACTGGATGGAGGGAATACGAAAAGCAATGAGGGATAGAAACCTACAAAGGAGAATGGGAAGATCGCAAACGATGGAATCTAGGCATCGGACAACGTCATCGCACGTTTTAAACCGATAAATAATGAGGGATCGGGTGAAGTACATGGAAAAGATTTAACGGACATAACCCTCTGAAACGAACAGCTGTCTACGGTTCATTTTCGTTTCAGAGGGTTATGTCCGTTAAATCTTTTCCATGTATATATATATATATATATATATATAATATATATATATATATATATGTGTGTACCAAGTTCGACGGCCTATTAGGCGTTTCTGGAGAACTAGACTTATTTGAAATCTGAAAATTGGGATGATGATATTGTTTGACATTATCTACCGAGCTGAAAATATTCTTAGAGCCTGACCACTTTCAGTTATACAGGGAGCGAAAAAAAAAATTTCAAAAATTTTTTTTCTGTTTTTTTGTTTTTGAATTTGACAAAGTATGCAATTCTGAATACATTCGTAGTCAAGTCGTTGCATTCGCCGAAATACCGAAAAAAATATCGAGAAAAACCTGAAGAAAAAAGAAAGAAAAAGAGTATTCGGTATTATGTTTGTTATTCCTAATCTAAATACCTCAAGCACAAACCGTTTTCACATTTTTGAGTCAAAGACTTTGGAAATATTATACATTTTTAGAATTTGAGAAACTCATCACAGGGTGTTCCAAATATTGGGTCAAAAATTGGGATCAAGATTGGCCCTTAACTTTCGTTTTTCAAATTAGAACCCTATTTTTTTATGATTGCTTTGGATTGTACGAAGAAAAATGATGATAATGTATCAACTTGTTAATGCTCCTAAAATTGATAATTCTTGAGTTATTTAGGATTTTTTCTGATTTTATGTCGTACGTAGCGTCAAATTCATTAAATCTGTTTCATATTAACTATGACCTTGGTCATAGAAGATAAATTATTCCAATAACTCACTAGTAACACACACTTTTGTACTCAAATCGTTGCATTCGTCAAAATACTTTCCGAAATATCGAAAAAAACTAAACAAAAAAAGGTAGATAAGAGTATTCGGTATAATGTTTGCCATTTCTAATCTAGATATCTTAAGCACAAACCGTTTTCACCTTTTTGTAGTCGAAAACAGTGGAAATATTTTACATATTTCGAATTTTGAAAAACTCGTCACAGGGTGTTCCAAATGTTCGGTCAAAAATTGGGATTAAGATTGGCCTATAACTTTTCGTTTTTCGAATTAGAACCCAATTTTTTTATGATTGCGTTGGAATCTGCGAAGACAACTGATGATAATGTTTTATTATGTTCATACTCCTAAAATCAATAATTCTTGAGTTATTCAGTATTTTCTGATTTCATGTCGTACGTTGCGTCAAATTCATAAAATCTGTTTTCATAACAACAATGATAAATGAATTAAAAAAAAAAGGTTTGTCACTAGTGAGTTATTGGAATAATTCATCTTCTATGACCAAGGTCATAGTTGATATAAAACAGATTAAATGAATTTGACGCTACGTACGACATAAAATCAGAAAATCCTGAATAACTCAAGAATTATCAATTTTAGGAGCATTAACATGTTAGAACATTATCATCGTTTTTTTTCTTACAATGCAATGCAATCATAAAAAAATGGGGTTCTAATTTGAAAAACGAAAGTTATGGTCAAATCGTGGATCCTAATTTTTGACCCAACATTTGGAACACCCTGTGATGAGTTTTTCAAAATTCTAAAAATGTACAATATTTCCACACTCTTCGACTTCAAAAAT